>VYXD01003420.1:675274-701247 GCA_013397195.1 Hylia prasina | reverse complement strand
TTTTTTTGTCTCCTTCCCAAAGAAAATGCATTTGGTTTTCCTTTGTCTGTTGACACTTACACATTAAACTCCTAAACCCAGTGTGGTGCATGGAGAGAGAAGTTTTGCAGGGTTTCAGGGTCCTCTTCTACAGCTAGCTATAAGAATACTCTTAAAATTCCAACCAAATGCCTGTACAAATAACACCTTGATTAAAACTTATCACAGAAAACCTCAATAACAAATCCCAAGATTTTTAAGAGAGGTTGGCAAATGTTTAAAAGAGAAAAAAATCCCTGAATAATTGGCAAATTAGCTGGGAACCATTTCTGAAGTACATTGACTGCAACCTCTTGAGTAGTGGGCAAGCACATATCCATAGTTCAAAATGTTTGGATTGTTTCTGAGTAGGAAGAAAGACAAAGATTTAGAATTCATTTTTATTGATTTTTTTACAGAATGCATATTGTGTTTTTCCTGTTACCCATGCAGAGCGACTCCAGTTGCAAGAGCAAGCGAGTGAGCAGTCACATCAAGAGACCAAATTTTCATTTTCCATTGTTGAAGACTAAAATAAATGTTCTGGTTATGGCTTTGAAGCCATTTATTATCCTTTACGCAACTTAACAGAACCCTGAGACAACTATAAATTATATATATATATATATATATATTTGCCTTGAAGCCAAATAAAAGCATAAAAAATCTAACATAGTGCAACTAATAAAAATGTATAACCATATAATATTGTATAACCATTAGAGCTTATACAAAATATAAGCATTTTACAGAAGAATACAATCCATTTGATCTTGATGTTCTAAAGATCTAAGCAAAAACCACTTTGCATTGGTGAAGACAACTGGAGAAGAAATAATATACGATAACTTCAGCTGCAACTTGACTTAAAGAGCTCTGAAGGCTAATCAACTTCCACTCAATGAAATGTCAAGTATCACAGACATTAGTGCTAAATAAATGTAAACATCAGCTTTACAGTACTCAGTATACTGAGATCTAATTTAAGAAGTCTTAAAGACAAAAAGTTTTGTGTTCATAATGATGATGGTTAATAAGGTACAAAAAGTAGTAACAAAGGTGTTACTGGATAATTAATTTAATAAAGTTTAAAGTTTCCAACTCTTCTGCTTTAACGCTTATGACATTATTATAAAGTCCTAATTTTCATCTGCGTATATACATATATATGTATACATTTATTTAATGGAAATACTTCTCCCCTAATTGACTAACAGAATATTTTACTTTGAACGACTGGGATTATTCACATTGTATCCTTATACTACCATTGTGTTCTCTTCCCTTTACTCTCCATTGCATTTTCCCTGAAATACCATTTAACACTAAGCAATAAGCTTTGGTAAGAGTATTCTCAGTTTCCCTTTGGTTAGCCTTGAGCTTTTTGTTGCCATGCAGCATGACCTTCTATTTATGCGTGCATATGAAAGTTGTTTTGAACAGAGATAAAATCTAGGAAAAAAAGAAAATAAAGAAAAGATAATATTACAGAGATATATGACTGAATCCAAATCTTTCTTTACTAAATGGTTATCTGGTTTAAAATAACTATGAGATAAGTGCTGAAAACATAATCATTATCAGCAATTTTTAATCACAATTGTAGCTTCACTATCAGTTCAGTGAAATTATTTTAAATTATTTTCTTTTGAGCTGTTAATGTCTCATGAGTTTTCCACAGTGTCTGACGGCAAAAGTTTGCAAAAGAAATATTTTTTCCTGTAATAGACAAATAGACAATAGATTTTTATCAGATGACAGATTACACAGTGGTGAAAATAATAACAACAAAAAAGATTCAATAAATCAGATAGGTCACTTTTTTTTTTCTTTCAGCATCACTGACTATAGTGAAGTGATCTGTTTTTAAAGATTTTTAAGCTTATGGGTGGCACAAAAAGGCCCTAGATCTTTGGTTTGGTTTTTTTTTCCTGGAATTTGTTTTTGGGATTTTTTGAGATTTTTGGTTGGTTGTGGGGTTTTTTAATTTTTTTTTTTTAATTTGCATACTTAGACCCTCTGCTGGTGACCTGAATGGAGTTGTGCCAATTTACATTAACAGTGTTGACACATATTTGGCTGTGGATTAAATTAATGCATTTTTCATCTCATACATCTGCCCCGGCCTGTTATCAGAGGCTGCTGTCCCTATGGCAAGGGCAGATGAATGAAAACCTATTTCTTAATCAAGGCTAACCTGTTAAAGAGACTTGATTTCAGCATTAGCTTACCTTAATGTGACTGGCTGTAAGTTCAAGGAGACGCTGGGGTTCCGTTTAGCTCTTCCTGTTCCTGTGGTGGCATCTTCCACAAGTGGAATAGGCAGCTAGGGGCTGGAGAGATTCAGATGTCAAATCTCAACATGCTGCAATTTTTTCTTTCTGACACAAAGTCTGGTGGAGACAGAGTCAAATGTCCAATCTCAACATGCCACAATTTTTTTTCTTTCTGACATGAAGTCTGCTTTAGGAGAAAATCTACTTGCAGCTGGTAGGGATGATCGGCTACTGATCCTCACAGGTCTGCGCTGTCCATGTGTCTAATCCTTCTTTGGGTTAGAAAGCAAATTGAGAAATAAAAACCAAAAAACCAAAACCAAGAAACAACAGAAACCCCCCTCCCCCCCCAAAAAAAAACCCAAAACACCAAAACCCACAAAAAAATACCCAGACAAAAAACTCAACCAACCATCCAACCAACTAACCAACCAACCAAAATAACCCCCAAAAGCCAAGCCAACAAATCATGTCAAAACTGAGAAAGTTAATAAAGAAACTGAAAATACAAGGGTACATCCCACTACTGTGACTTGAGCTATAAAAAGTTTTAATATTTGATGAATGTTTAAAATGTTGTCCACTTGTAAATTTTCATCCCTATTTGATGCTATGTTAGACATTCATTCTCCTATATCACTGCACAGTGATATGTAAGCAGGTAAGAGATTCTTAAGCAGGTAAAATGTCTCTTTTTTTTTTTTAAAAAAAAGTATCTTCAAAAATAAAAGTACTCAAAAAAGGCATGGGAAATTGTTCTGAACCCTTAAAAAAAGGTCTGGGTTATTGTGTGTATTTGTCTTAATATCAACCTCATTTAGAGCTGACTGGTTTAGTCTTTACAGTATTCTAAATAAAACATAATGAATTATATGAGAATGTGAGAAGCCTCTGCACAATTCTGTAGGTAGTGAAAATACATTTTCAATACTAAATTCTCAAATATAGCGCAATGGAATTTTACCAATCTTTCTAAAACACTGTGTTGAGGGAGAAGAAAAAGCATGAGAAATATCCTCGAAAAATGCTGCTTTGAATGAAAGTGCCATTCCAGCCCTAGCCGTAACACCACATTTCCAGCTCTAAAGTCACTTGTTTCCTCGTGAATATCCCTGCCTTTGAACACAAGTCCTTTATTATTCATTCAGCAGCCTGCCCAGGATGTTTGCTAGAACACAAGGAAGCATAAGGATTTTAAACAATAAATAAGTCACCTCAATACCACTTGGCTGTAGATTAAACACAGAGGTCACTGAAAGTAAAAACAAGATTTGAGCTTTGCTGTTTCAGTACACATTGAGCAGGGCAATGCAGAGCAGTGTGAGCAGGCAGTCTGAGCATGCATCCACACAACTTGCAAACAACAGAAGAAGCTGTCTGTGCCATAGCTATCCACAGCTCTAGGGGAGCAGCCTGCATGTCTTCAAACTGAATTTTACTGATGTGCTTCATTCCCCATACTGGTGTAAGAGACTGTGAATTGGAATATCTGAAGAATGGAAGTAAAGTAGGGTTTCTTTTTCTTTTGTTTTTCTAAATGTCTTGGGGTAGTTTTTAGTTGTTAGAGATTTTTTTTCCGACCACTCTTGCTCAATGCCTGGTCACAGACAGCTAAGGACATAAACGTTACAAATAGTTTTGACAAGCTGGAATTGTTATTGTTGTACTTATATCAATTGTAAGTCTACCACCCAGAAAATACTTTAAAAAAATTCATACACAACATATTACTGTAAATATTGTAAGTATTTGATTTGAATATATTCCTGGAATGCAATACATTTTGTTGGATTTTTTTCTCTGATTTATTTTTCTGTGTTTCAGATCATACAGTAAATGCTTTTCTTGATAATTGTACCCACACATGCAGAAAAACATTAACAACTTTTTTGAATGATTATTCAAGACAGACAACATTCCTTTTGGTTTGAAGGTCTGTAGTGGGTAAAACTGACTGGCTGTCAGATTTCCTGGCTTGCCAGAGCCAGAACGGGGTCTCCCATAGGCTGCCGCGGGGACACTTGGTCTAGTATGGTCTTCCATGAACTGCAGGGGAAACTGGTCCAGTGCCTGCAGCACCTTCTTCCCTCCTTCTTCCTTCACTTTGCTGCCTACAGAGCTGTTTTTCTCTCATTTTCTTACTCCCCTCACTCACAGCTGCTGTGTATTTTTTATCCTTTCATAAGTATGATATCATAGAGGAGCCAGCAGCATTGCTGAACAGCTCAGCTTTGAGCAGTGGTGGAATCACCTCAGAGCCAGCTGAAACGGGCTCTGAAGCCGGTGCAGTTCCTGATCTCACAGATGCCACACTTGCAGCCCTCCTGCTACCAAAACTGTCATGTAAACAAAGTCCTTTGTTGCTGTTCATTTCTATTACTTCTTTTACCTTGATTAGTATCAAATTGAGTTCCTCTCCTCTAATTTAAAAAAGCAGCATCCTCTTTATATATTTCTGTCATTGGTAACAATATTTATGTTTCTGTGCCTCATCCTTTCCTAATTTCCTTTTTGGTCAATGTCAAAATAACTCATTCTCATACAGCAAGGATTAGCCCATATCTTATAAAGCTATTGTCATTGGGAGGCCTCACTCAAACAGGAAAAAAAAAGGAAAAAGAAAATGGACAATTTTGAATTATGGAATTGTACTTTTTTTTTTTTTAATTGCAGTAGGTTTAATGGCCTTGCACATTCTTATTACTGATGATGCAATTTTGTTTACTTGGAGACAGCTGGATGTCATGAAACTTTAGAAATATTTTTCTGTTTCTATGGATTAGGGTTTGCCAATGTATCTTATCTGTTCTGTAGCAGCTGTCATGACTGGGAACTACTGAACACACTTTTTTTAAAATGTCAAGGAATAAATTATTAATTGGTAATGAAAAAGGGATAAGCACTTTTTATGCAACTGTATATCTTAAACCTGTGAGGTACATCAAGTCACTTTGCCAGTTGTTCGCAATCTTTCTCAAACAGGAAAACAAACTGGTAGCAAAACTAAGTCCCAGAAGGATGATAACTACTGAATTT
Organism: Hylia prasina; assembly: GCA_013397195.1. Lineage (NCBI taxonomy): Eukaryota > Metazoa > Chordata > Aves > Passeriformes > Sylviidae > Hylia > Hylia prasina. The sequence continues at coordinate 695,917 of VYXD01003420.1, read as the reverse complement.
ACATCCACCAGCAAACACAATTCCACATATGTTTTCCCTGTATAAAATACAGATGAAGAATTCTTAAATTTATACAGCATGAGAATTACATCAACAGCAGGAAGGGCATAGAAGAAGAAACTGACCAAACAAGTTCAACTTGTGTTAGATGTCAAAAGAAGGCCATATGCAGCAGCTGTGTTTCAGTGAAAGAAGAGGATTCTCTTCAGAGACGTCACAATGAATATTAGACATATACTAAAACATACTGTTCTAGTATATGTCTAATAATCATTGTGGTGCAGTTGTGTATCATCTAATCTAAGAATATTGAAATAAAAAGAATAGAGAAATACAGAGCATCAACATTACTTTCACACAAATTAAATTATAAAATTACTGGTTCCCTCCATCTTCAGCCATCAGTAAGGTAGATAATTAGCATATAGGCTTCTTCTGTACTTCAATGATGTACCAATCTCAAACTGAAAAAAAAATATACTCCCTGAGGAGGGCCACTTTATCTTCCACTCAAATTGAATTTGGCTGTAAAGTTAGGCATCTAGTGCCCTAAGAAAGTAAGAAATTTATGTAAAACGTGTAGAGATGTAAAAGGACCTATAGGAGATGCATATTCTTCTGAAGCAGAAGCTGGATGTCAGACAGGATAACAGGTAGCTCAAATGTTCCTGAACATATGTTTGGTCAACTGGCACTCTGATTTTTTTCGGAGCAATTAATGGTGTTTCATTCAGCTGCACACTCTGCAGATGCATCTCATGCCATCTTCAAACCATGCAGTTATCAAAAGCATGTGCAAAGGGCGGACAAGACAAGGGTACAGTTGTCTGAAATATTCTACATGATTCCACCTGGCCTGGGACCACTGACNATTTTAAATGTTTCAAATAACATTGGACAGCAGTTTTCAGATGACTGTATGGAACTCTTGGAAATTTTAGGCTTACAGTGGTCATGAGATTATACTGGACACGTGAATGAATAAACTTTCTGTTAACTGTGAGAGCTTAAAAACTTGGCTCAAAAACAAACACCTACATTGAAACAACAGAATTTTAAGATCAATTGTTTGAAGATGGACTTCCTCTTTATTTAGTTACCTAAATATAGGCATGGTTGGTGTAAGTTATTAAAGCTGTACATTACTAAAGACAACCAATCTTATGTAACAGCCTTTCCATTTACAGATTAGATAGGATCCCATACAATGCCTCAAACAACAAAAAATAGTCTCTGTTCCAGCAATTAAATTCAAATCTCAATGCTGAGTAATATAAATGTCTTGACTTCCCTGTGGCCAGCATTTTACATTAGCTTGTGAGAAGTTCTTGATAAATATTAATAATACCTATAGAGAAGTACTTAGGAAACATATATGTGATAAGATCCCCTGTAATTATCTCCTCCAAAAACATGATTGAATAGACACCCAAATCTTTATTACCATTCCATGCATTTCAACAGCTGGATTTGTTTTCAATGTTTTGTTTGTATTATTAAAAATTTAGAAGATCATTATATTGTTTACCTTTGTTGTTGTTGTCACTACAGTCTTTATTGTGTATAAATGTTTTGGGGTAATTCTGTCTTTTGAGCATCATAAACAGTAACAAATGTTTTTTGATTCACTTACAAATTATAAGAGAAGAGCCATGAAATTTTCCTAACCTTTTCTGCAGCTCAATAAATCACGAACAGACAAGAAAGTTAAGCACTGCTTCAGTGGAAAATCAGCAGACAGATGTAGCACACATTCCCCTCAAAATAATTCAGAACCTGTTCCAATTTATCAAATGCCTACTTTATCTGTCAAAACAATGTCCTTTCTCAAATAAAGGGCATTGTTTCTGCAGCAAGAAAAAGGTTCTGATGTATTGCTATCTGCAAATGGATGGTGGAATAATGGAACAACAGGCAGCATTTCAAGCTAAGAGATCAAAGGGCAGAATACATTACAATTCTTGTTAAAATAAATTAGACTGAAATTGTAATTTTAATAAAGACATTTATAACCTTAAACAATATTTTTTTTGAGTTCCCAGAGCAGCAGAAACAATAAGAAAATACCTTTAATTATATAAGTAGATGCATTTCTTCCAATTGTGAGAACTTTGAATTTCAGAGCTGTAATGTACATTAGCTGATATCTTGTGCTGACATGACACTATCTTACATTTGCAGACGAAATATTTTCAATTGCTTTATTCATTTTTACTGTATTTTCATATTACCATCATACTACAAAAGCATTCTTAGATTTCTAGATTAATAATTTTTGCATCTTGAAATCTGCCAGGATAATTTTGATCCTTAAATGTTCAATCATGTATTATGATATTAAGTCACAATATTGAATCATACTCCTCCTTGTAAGCAGCCATTCTTTCCAAATTCCACTAATAAAATTAAATCTAGGATTAAATTATTTTAAAGCCCTATCCTCTCTGGAGTAAATTAGAAAACGACAATAAAAAAAGTAAACTGTTAGTAATTGTCAATTAGCTGAAAAAGCCCACGAGTTTTAAGTGTTTAGCAAATCTGTTTACTCAAACCTGGTTCTATTATCAAGCTATTGTAATGCTCAGATACTTTCTTTAACCTCAGCATGTCAGATATTTATGAAGATTCCTGCAGCCAGCTTGATCCCGAGCTGAACTGTGACAACTTTGCACTGATGTATCTGTCTCCTGCATGATTGCATGTGGCTCTTTCATTCTTATATTCTTCCATTTTTCAATTCTTCTTTATGTAACTGTGACCTCTGTCAGTTATTAGGTTTTTCTCCTTATGATACATTTTTAATATCACAGAATCCTCTAAAAATACATGACTGAATCAACTCCTTTAGAAAATTATTCTTTATAATCAGCTGATGACAGCTTCAAAAGTTAGCAATGTTTCTTTTTTTTAATGAACACTTTACTTACACCTTGATATTCCTAATCTCTAAAATGGAGTCTCAAACATTCTATGAAAAGAAACCCAAGGATCATAATCCTTGCAAAATAAAAATAAGAACATTTTGCTATCTATCCTCTGAGGTCAGACTTGTTTCCAATCTAAGTTTTTATTTTGGTGCCATTCCAGTGCAAGGTAAAAACTAAGCCCGTCATCTTTAAACCTGGACATCTGTTAAAGCTTAGTTGTGCCAGCTCTTGCTCAACTGTGTACGTAGATGTCTGTGTTTATAAATAGTCCAGCTGAAATCACTTAGTCCTTGTACAGTGCAGTACAGATGATGGGGAATTCTAGAATTTTCCTCATTAAGATTAGACTAACTCAGAAAGATTACTGATATCAAAACAAGCTTTGAGTACTGTGAATCTGGGTATTGTGGGAAGGTCATTGCATTCCCAGTTGCACATCAGCAGTCTCTGGCTCGAGGTAGTTACACTTTTACTACCAGCTCTTTGTGAGAGCCTTCCTATTCTTTTGCAGGACGATTGAACAGTTTAATTCAGAAATTTGTACCAGTGCAACTGATTTTGCCCGCACTGTGCTAGGGAACACTCACATGAACGAAGTTAGCTACTGAAAAGCTGCAGGATGACTGCCAGCTAGTGGGTAGTGAGAAGAAACTTGGTGATAAAAATTGTCACGTCAGCACAGACCAAATGAGAAGGGGTTGTGTATCTAAGTCTCAAAGGCATGCAGGATTGGGCGAGCACATGCAGACTACAATTCTTTGAGAAATAAGGCATTCTTTTACTGCTCTTTGCTGCTGGAACTATTCAGAACAATATTAGTTTGCCCTAACCAAGAAATAGGCCATTTTTCAGGACAGTTTTATTGTATTGATCAGAACACATTTAAGCCAACATATAAATAAAGAATCTTGTTTGGAAAGTAAATAAACATGAATGTTATGAGAGCTAGGCACATGTATTCAAGAATCATTTCAAGATCTTCATGCCAGTTATATTTTCAAGAAGTAGTTGACAATAATTCTATCATTTTATAAGCACATAGCTGAAAACTCAAAGATAACCCTATTTAAGGAGTTATGAATAGATAATTTTTATCACTGATATTTACTCACAAGTGACAAAAATTAAGAACTGAGAGATGACTACAAATGTCATTTCAATTATAATAAAGATATTCTATAGCTATTGACAAAAGAAAATGGTCATTAAATAAAGATTAATGAGGAAGTGAAATAAATTCAGAGAATGTGAAGATAAAATAAAAAATGTATCTGGAGAAAACAAATCTTTCTCTTCCAGATATTCTTAATCAAAATCAGAGACAAAACCTAAATTGAAATGGTTAATTAGGACCCAGGCCGAAATCTCCAGGCAACCAGAATGCCAGCTGAAATTAGTGAGGTTTCAGATGAACAGACGATTAGGAATAGGATGATCCCAGATCAGCACAGTTTATACAGAGGTGCACAATCTCTATTGAAATCAGACTTTGGGTTGCTCTGGAAGCAAGCTGGAAGAATAGAAAACATGCAATTTGAATATCAGCCGTAAACTATCTTAAACCAAAATCAACAGAGATACGTAAGTGTAAATGGTTGGCAAAGAGTAAATAATTTGCCATAATTCTCTGCAGAGCTGCAGCAGGAACTTTTCCTCAGAGTCATTTCTGATGCTGAGAAAGCAAATTAGGACCTTGTTAACACTACTCTCTGCTGCCTTGCCCATTACATACTCACCCCTCCCCATGAAACAAACATAAAAGTATGACTAAAAATTAATAGATAATTCCGATGTGATAGCACATTTCCCAGGGGAAAATGACATGACAAAGCACAGGAGACGGAACTAAACCTACCATATTTAGGACATGCAAAGTACCCCATGTCAAGTGAAAAAAATATCAACGAGCCCACTAATGCTGTCTGTGGAACACTTTCATATTTTTGTATGATATTATATAAAAGAAAATCACATAGGATTTTTAGTTTGCCACAGTTTCCTTGCTTTTGACCATATGCTTCTTTTGCTTAAGAGAGAATTTTCTCAGCAATAGTTTGAAAATACAGTGCATAGGAAACAAAGAGAAAATTTGTTAATTAAAGTTATCAAGACTATAAAGGGTACATTTTGTGTGAGAAAGAATGCTCGCAGAAAAAAAAAAGTAATAAAAAAATTTGCCTTCTTAAGGAAGTTAAAGTATTCAGGAAATGTTTTATTCACTGATAGCCATAAAAACAGGATCTTGCCTCTTTCCAAGGCAAAGTAATGAAGAATAAAATAAATTATATACTAGTCATTTGACAAAGCTCTTCCTAACTGTAATAAAATTTCACTAGGTGGTCAAAACCCACATTGTTATCTTCACTTTCCACTAATATAATTCTTCTCAATTATCATTTTTGCTTTTCAAGCTAGATTCACTTTTTTCGCAGATGTGAAAGAAAAATGAAGCCATGTGTGTTGCTCTGCTTTAACAAAAAGATCAACAAAGTGGTCTGTGGTTCAAATTTCCATCCTCTTCTAACAGAAATTCATAGGAAATCAAGTGTGAAACCAAATAGATACATAATATCCTTATTTTCCACTTGATGTTCACATGTTCATCTTGTAATTAGGGAAAGAAAATCAACAGTTTAATCTGGCTCCTCTCAGGAAAATGACTTGAAGAATACAAAGACCTGTATACAGTTATTAATTTAGAAGGTAACTGTGACTAATACTTAGATGAACACTCAGGCTTATGAAACCTTGATCATGTCTGCTAAGTAGCTTTGTAAAAAGTAGTCCCAAACGGAGTTCTTTTTCCATATATCATTTAGTTTGAAAAGAAAAAAACCCACCTCATTTCATTTACATTTCCACAAATTATGTTGACTTTGGTAGGGTATAGTATCAAATTAAATAGCTCCACATCATATTTTTCTCCAAAGTTAAAATTAATTGTGACATTGAGTAGATAGTTAAACAGACAGTAAAAATGACAATTTAAAATTGAAATATTTCATGCTTAATTAAAAATGGTTATGAATAACTTCCTATTTGGACTGTTTTACAGTTCTTTATCATTTGAGATACACATCAAAACATGAAAATAAAAGCTACAGTTCTTCCAGTCTAATACACAGCTTACAGTAAAGGGAACTTTGAATATCCCCTTAGAGATTTCGGCAATGATTTTCCACTCCATTACACCAATTTCATACTGGGGTAAGTCCATTGATGTCAATGGTGTTACATCAGCTTAAAAACAATATGACAGAATAGAAGATCAAGGTTATTCAAGCTCTTATTTATGGTTATGGAAAATTACACACGTCTGATGTACATAACAAGACTCTGTTGTTTTGTATTTCTTTGATAATGAAAATGTCCTCGTATACAAAAAGGCAGAAAACTGAAGTTGAAACATAACTGATATTTACCAGCTGAACATACATAGGTGTAGACAGAAAATGCTGGTTGTAAGATAACCATGTAAGATGACAGCTGCTCAGCTATACTAAAATTAAATGTGAGAAAAGTTTGAGTAGACTGAATTTTCAGAATTTATGAAGTCCTAGGGAACTATAAATCAGGAAGTTAATAAGCTTAGAGTTATAATTACTTCTGCTGTATTAGTATTCTGTTTTATTTATTTACCTTAGTATTTTATTTTTATTTATTTTATATTTCTAGAAATGCAACCAGGCTGATTAGTGAGAATTTGTGAAATAGGTTGCTCTTAAAACAATAGGCACATAAATAAAAATGCTGTCACAGCCGCAAAGTTAACTACAAAGACAATCTCCTTTCTGGAACATAAAATTGATCTGACTGGCTGAATTTTCATCATAGCTAAGAGATTTTACCTGAGAGTGGTCTCAATCTTTGGTTGCTTCTAATACAGAGTGATGTCCAAATACACCACCAACTGTCTGGCCTGTGGCAGAGCATATCTGAGCTATCTGGCATGTCTGTGGTGGGGAATCAACCTCTTTTCTTCTAGATGTACAAGAGAAGAGGAGATAGAGGCAAAGGATTCTCCCTCTCCTAGTTCATGCTACAAGTAATGCTATAAAGACTGCAAATCCTTAGGGATCTGTAGATTTACCCACAAAACTTTGTAAGAAATATACACAGACAGTCAACATGGATGAGTAGCTTATTCTCAAGCAGACCTGGGTATCATGTATTCATGAAATCCTGCATTGCCTCATCTAGCTTTTCATTCATGGAACCTGCAGATTTTTTTCTTATTGAAGTAATACCTAGAATACCTTCGCTTATCTTGTATTTGTGCAGAAACTTTTTGTCTAAGAGCACTTTTCATTTTTACTTACTGAATTACATGCTTTTTCTTTTATAGATTTTCTCTAATTTGCACATTTTTTAAAATTCTAATGCCAAAACCTCCTTACATCCCCTTCCTCTGCATCTTAATGTCATTTATAGGGTAAGACCCATTAAGAGCATGTGCTCTTAAATTGTCAAAATCAGTAGCAAAAATCTGAGATAGGCATAGGTCATTCTCTTCTCATCTCTTTCTTTCATTTTCCCAATATTATTGTGGTCATCTCTTTAACATTTTGTGAGTAGTTTTCCAACTAGGCCATTTTTGCCATATGAAAACATAGCATGGGATTATGTCGGCAGCTCAAAATTTGAAGCATTCCCTGCCTTTAATTCTCACAAAGCCTACTCTCTTGGAAAAAAAGAAATTATATGTTGTTTGAAGACAAATATGTGAATTGTTTCTTGTCACCTTAGTATTACAATGTTTTATACAGCTGGATTTTGGCCAGGGTGTTTTATTTACTTTATGGCTGTAAACAGATACAGGCTCAGAATTCTAATATTATAAGGGATTGTGAGTAAGGCTACTCTATAAATGCAGCAGTATCCTCTGGTTGTTGTATTTTCTTCTGAAATACTTTGGAGAAGAATAGACAGTGTGACATCTGGGTATAAAATCCTTTTACTTTATAGAGCATCACACATCAGCAAATTTAATGGTTTACAGAGTAGGTATCTACTTATCAGGAGGAAATCCAACTTATTTGCCTAAATATATATGTATAATACCACCCAAAATAGAAGAGCTAGGTTATCAAACTCAACCTTTAGCTTCAGAAAGATATTTATTTCCGGTACATACCTTGTCATATCTTTCCTGAGTTAAATGAAGCTTGGACATGTAGATCACTTGTAGACTGATACAATGAAAATACTAAATTTAGGGGTTTTTGCGTCTATGCTTGAACTCAAAATAAATATCAGAATAATTTAACTGGACTATCAAAAAAACCCAAACAAGCAAAACCCAACCACCAAACCTTAAATACTGTTGAAAGAAACAAATAACAAACAGTAATAACAAACTAAACTTACTAACAAAAAAATAAAAATATATTGATGTAAACAAGAATGACACAAGTCTATAAGGAAATATACAGCTTGGATATGAAGATACATATTTGAGTTAGTGTAAAAGAATGAATAGTTTTCTGTTTCTCCTGGGTAGAAGGCAGGCTAAATTAGACAGGAGCCTCTGTCAGGTCTTTTATCCTGTTATGGACTTATTTCAGGCTGAACTGAGCCACCTTCTGGAAAGGTCAGTCTTCTTCTATTTAGAATTAAAGTAACCAAGTCTCTTACACTAGCAGCTAACATTCAGGTGGCTAAAGTTCAGTAAAGTTAAACCATCCTGTCTGTTCTCCTGCTCCAATTGTTTCATAGAGTTTTAATCTCATTGCGCTTCAAAAGTTGCATCAGTGGGTAAAAGTAGATTGCTGGAAAATGACTTAATTACTTCCTGGATTAGCTCATTGATCAGTGCTTTTATAAATGATATATTAACAGTTAGCAAACTGTCTCCAAAAAATGTTTTTTCTTATTTAGCCGTTTTCAGTCTTCTACAGTCTGAGAGTTAGGCTGTTCAGCCTGAAGAAGAGAAAGCTCCAGGGAGACCTTACAGTAGCTAAGAACAGGCTAGAAAGGGATTTTTCAAGGGCATATAGTGAGTGATAGGACAAGGGGAATGGCTTAAAACTGAAATGGAATAGATTAGTTGTAAGGAAGAAATTCTTTACTGTGGGCCACTGGAGCAGGTTGTCCAAAAAAATTGTGGCCACCTCATTCCTGGAAGTGTTCAAGGCCAGGCTGGATGGGGCTTTTAGTAACTCTGGTCTAGTGGAAGGTGTCCCTGCCCTTGGCAGCAAGGTTGGAGCCAGATGATCTTCAAGGTTCTTTCTAACCCAAGCTATTCTATGATTCCATGATAAATCTCCAGAAGTTTTTGAGGGTTTGTTTTGTTTTGATATTTGTATTAAATGAACTATTTCTATGGTTGGTCAGCTGTAGATAATGGGAAAATAATACTTTGAACATTATTGTCTTCATTTTTGATGAAGACTGATTTGTAAACTGTGGTGGTTTGTTCTTGGCTGGCTGTCAGAAGCCCATCCATCTGCTCTCTCACTCCCCATCCTGAACAGGATGGTGAAAAAAAAAGGTGATTGAGTAGAAATAAAGAAAGGGAGAGAGGACAGAGAAGTAAAATGAGTTTAAGCTACTGATAAGTTACATAGTTTTCATAAAGTGAGAAATAGGGGGGGGGCATGGGATTTTAAGCCAATATCTCTAACAGCACAGGATAGTGTCCTACCTACAACCCACAGTACAGGAGTTATGGGCAATGATATGTGAAGCTTGGTGAGCACTTACTACCCTTCTGTTGAAGCTTTATTGCTCTCTCGGGAAAAATGATTCTCACAGAAGTTAAGGCATAATTCTTATTTTAGTGGTTAGGACACATGTCTTGGAACAGTACACAAGAATTTAATTCTTTTCTTCTGGGTGGTTTATACATTTTATAAACAAATAATTTTGGCTGCAAAACAGAAATACTCCTTCAAATTCAAAAGCATCCAAAGGAGACCAAAATGTTTGGAAAAGTCTTGTTTACAAGGTGTATAAGTAATCCTCTGCCAGATTCAAAAGCATGGATAAGTAATGTACCTTTTATGACCCTTCAATTAATTTAAAAGATTGTCTAGATCCTTTGCATTTACTGTATGGTAGCTATTCAATATTAAATACCATGGACTATTTTTCATATTTACTGTGGAACCATGAGATCCATACGGATTGAAAGACTTTCCTGTGGGATCATGTTGCCTAATTATTGCTTATTTTTTATTAATTATTTTTCAGTGTCTTCTGAGGACAGTTTTTGCAAGCCCTTTAAATAAGCACAATCACATTAGAAAATCTTAGGCTGTATCCAAAGCCTGCAAAAGTTAACTGGAATATTCTTACTAATTTCAGTGGCTTTGTTTACAGTTAAAAGACATGCAAGTTGAAGTTCACCAGTTGCTATGGGTCAATATGAGATAGTTCTTTGAATGTGTAGACATATTCAGATATTTTAATGCCAGTGTTCCAGATAAATAAACCTCATCTCTTCTATATGCTGCAAGACATCAAGTCAAATCATATGTGCAGTCAGAACAAAGCATTCTTCTTTTTCCTTATATAATATATTTAANTGGAAGCCATCCCGGGCGCTTACACTTTCCAATTTTGTATTTCTCCTGTTGAACCACTGTTTGTCTTAATGCATATTGAGAACCAAATTGCAGAATTGTCTCTGGGTTGTTATAAACCAGCAACTATAAACTTGTCTCATAAAAACACACCTTCTTTATTTTAGTAACACAGGACTAAGACCTGCATGCCATCTCCTTCTTATCTCTTCTGATTACATGTGTAAGTTAGTTAAATTTTTAGAGAATCTAGTTCAAAGTAGAGTTAAAAATGGTTAAAACCCACAGTGAACATCTTTCTCATATTCTTTGTGGAAACCAGTGCCATACACTTGCATGCTCAGGACAGCATTTGCAAATGGGACAAACTGAGTACTTTCGACTCTTTTGTGAACTGGTGTTTTCCTAAGTATTTTCTTCCTGATGTATACACTCTTTTTTTCTGGAAGTTGAGCTAAATCAAATTTTTAATCCATCAATAAATTGTTTTTTGTAACAGTTACATATTGTAAGCTTTTATTTATTTGGTTATTATTCATTTTATTCATTCCATTAATGGGAATTCAAAAGAGGAAAAATATTCTTTCATCTCAAATCAACAGGAACACTTTTAAATATAACTTTTGCAACCCAACACCTGGCAGAATTTCTTTGAATAAATTTTTACTTGTTTCATCCTCTAGACTTTAAACTAATATTTATTATATTTTTTCTTAAAAGTCATTTAAAATTTAAAACAAAATTTTGTGTTGCAAAAAAAAAAAGTACCTTACCAATGTCTTATTTCAATAATTATAAAGTTTGAGGGGTTTTTTTTCAGTTTTCAGAATATTACCTGTTTTTCACAGAATTTTGTAATATTCACATAACTATAAGGAAACAGGTAACAAGTATATCTTTGAGACTTTTCACTAATACAGCACAGTCATAAAAACAAATAAAATTTTACCTAATACTTCCAGCATTATTCTCTGGCTCTAATACTGTGTCTAATGCCAGCTTCAAACTCATTCTGAACTGACTATCAAAGCATATTCACTAGCAATCTTAGTCTTAATCTGATCTACCGATTCTGTTCTCATTTTTATTTCAGATTCCTACAATTTCTTTTCAATTAACCTCTCAAAATTTCAACATCCTTTGGCTTTGAACATGGTATACTATTTCGATGTTTCCATGTTTCCTTTACTCTCTAATTAAAACCATATTGCTTGTTATATTTTTTCCTCATAAAGCACTTCTCCCCCCCTTCCTTTTAGGAATAGAGTTTTCATTACTTTCTTTTGTCTCATTTAACAAAAAAATACTGAAATACCTCAACAGTTTCTGAATGAAAGACTTTTAAAAACTAAATGTGTTTCTTACCTCCTCTTTAGCTTGCACTCATTTTGTTTTTGCATAAAAAATAAAGTGTTTTTTAAATGACTTACAATTATTCTCTTTATGAGGTAACAACATCACCCATCTCAAGGTAATTTTCTTAGTTCACAAGTACTCCAGTTAAAGTGTGACAACAATTACTCAAGAACAGGTACCAGGTCTGGCTGTGGGTCCTCCTAAGTGCAATTCATCTTCTCAAAAAATATGTTTGAGACAGATAAATATTATATTTAAGAATATTCAAGCTTTCCCTCCTTTTTGTTTGGCTTGTTTGTTTTTTTGTTTGTTTGATTATTTGTTTTGTTTTCTGCACAGAAAAGGTTTGATACAATTGCTCACACTTCAGCATGAATTGACATTTAAAATCACTGGTGAGACAGCTCTTCTGTAGTCTTCTGTCATCAGATGCACAAAAAGTCTCAAACATTATTTCAATGACACTTGACACATACTTTAGGCTGTTTTATCAAGATCATAGTCCAAACACCAGTTCCCAATTGACATCTACCTTTGGTCAGGTTATTTGCCAATACTGACTGAAATCTGAGCTCAATTTCTGGTATCACTTCTTGATTTTTTTTTTTAATTTTTATTTTACAGTTCATTCTTAATTGCTGCCTTACTGCTGATATTTAGACAATATTCTTCCAATGCAGTTATAAACAACAAGAAGCTCTCACAAACTGAGAACAACACCATAAAAACAGGGATGAGATTTATATTTCTGGAAGTTCAGCACAGAGATAAATTGCTTAAACAGAGATATCTGGTGAAATGTGAGATAACTGAGGGTATCTAACCTGACTTGCAGTTCCACACCAGAAGCACACAAGTTTCCCACAGATCCTGTGTGTTATGTACCAGCTGCGTGCACAACACCTCAGATGTCATGTGTCACTTCAGATAGTTCTCACTATGTATGCTTTGGAAACTTAATCACACCACTTCAGATATGTAGGTAAAATCCACCTGCTGTGTATTTATTAAAACTCAGCCAAATCAAACAAAATAAACATTAAAAAAAATTCTAGGAAGTTTGTGTAACATCTCCCTTAAAGGCAGATAATAATTCAATTATTTTTTATATGCTGATGATGCAAAGATCAGTTTGGTCTGTACCAGAATTAAGTGATCATGCTCTCACACTCTTCTTCCGAAGTCAGCTATTGGTTAGATCTGAACATTTTGGTTTAAATTAGTACTTTTCCTATGTATTTAATCAGAAAGTGACTTGAAACAAGGGAGAGAAATTATGATTACCCTTTTTTTTCAAATTTAATTAGAAATCCCATGAAGTCAGCATGTCTGTACCTTGAGGGAGGGATTCATTCATATCAGTTAGCAACAAGCCATCTGGTCTCTTTAGAAGAAACGCTGATGGAGTTTCAAGTTTCCTTGGCTAGAGGAAGGGATTGTGGTCTTATATATTTATTGACAGAGATAAAAATATCACTTTATCACTAGAATCATACTGTTCATGCAGCTTTTCTTAAAATTCCACTTTGGAGAAAGATTTATGAGCATTATGTATCCTAAAGTTATTCTAATTTTGGGTATGGCCTGACAGGTGCATAAAAAGGAAAATTCATGGGAAGTAGCCCACCTCCCGTACAAATGTTGCCTCTCAGATTGTCGCAGCTATGAAGATGTCACTGCCCCTTCACCATTCTCTGCAGGTTTGTGAGCTCTGGCAGCAAGGAGACCAGGAACCTAACTGATTTGTGTCAAGGCAGAACTAGTGGTACAGAGATACGTCAGCTCACTGGTGCTAGCAGCCTTTGAGGTAAAGGCAGAAAACAATTCCTTGTGATTTGATTGTTTCTATTTTTGTCTCAAGTAGAGAGAAAATTTAATTATTTTCCCCCTAGTACATCTGTGTTTTTCAGGGTTTATGTGTATTATAGCATCACTACACTCATAGGAAAATGCAATACAAAACAATTTCTAAATCTCATCTTTTTTTTTCAAAGCAAGCAAACAAAGGAGCAAGAAAGATCTCTCCAGAATCTTCTTATATTTTATGTACCTTGAAAAGAAGGAAGTTCTTACAGGAACTCTGGTGACTGATCAAAATTAGAACATTTATTGACTTTATATCTGTTAAGATATGAATTCTTAATATAACCCGGTAAGGTATTTGGTTGATCCAAAACTGAGTGCCAGATTCAAATTTCATCAAAGTCCAGGCTCCATCCAATTTTATGGCTTAATATCTATCTCTATTTTCATCAGTAAAAGCTTCTTTTGTGGTTTTAGATATATATTCTCGTGTATCATAGTATAAAATAACTATTCCACTTCAATTTTTTTATTACTTCAGACTTAATTCTAGTTAAGAGAAAGTTGTCAAATTTCTGCTGTAAAACCTTTATTCCTGATGACAATGATTATACAAGATATGATTAATCTTCTACATTCTAGGATGAAAAAATAGATTTCTTTCACAATAAAGTAAATATGGTAGGGGAATCAGCAATTATAAGTAAAAAATGCAATTATTGTGAATGCAGTGTTCGGAACAAAAGTACTTTTTAATATTTTCATGCAACTTGTTACAGATAAGTGATCTACTGTCATACAATTAATTTGTTTTCAAACTTAGCAAATTTTTATGAAAATAGAGTTATAATTAATAAGGATAAATATTGTTACAGTATATTAAGTCATATACTCATATGACTATGGATTCCATGTGTCAAGCTATGACAAAATGTGTGATGCAAATTCATTGTTTCATTCCATGTAATCACACAAAAGAGAAAAGCGAATGTTGTCAAGGCATGTGCCTTCTGGAGTACCATAAAGGTTGTTCTTAGCGTAGTTTATGTGGACCCTCTCTTCCTGGTCCTGGCATATCAAGAAATAAATACAATAATTGCAAATAATAAACACAAAAAATTCCAGGTAAATAAAAATTTATAAATACTAGGTGAGAAAACAAAATGGGCCAGTTGCGTGGGGAAGACATGGAATTTTTGACAAAGAGGATCATATGAATCATGGATATTTAAGTGTATTTTAACAGGTCATAAACACAGAAGTAAAGAATACAGACACATTCAACATTTAATTATGAAATTTACTGAGACAGAGGAGAATTTTGAAGTCACAGCAGAGCACCACATTAGCTACCTATGAGAAGTGCTTGTACAAAGCTGTAGTCAACACACATAACCTTAAGGGAACACATAACATGAAAGAGGAACAGGATGCCAGAAGCTCTCATGTCTGTACACAGTATTCAAAAAAACACTAAGAGAAACATCTAGAGATTTCTACTTTAAATTTTTTAAAAAAGGATGTGTAGAGGTTGGGATATTTCCAAAGTAACTATGCAACAGGAATGCGTGTGGCACACTGGGAAAATTTGGCCCTACAGAACAATGTCCCAAAGCATTTAGGCTGCACAGAGAGCCACTGCAAAGCTCTGGGATGTGCAGAAAGGATTGCACATTAAAACAAACGAAACCTCCAAAACAAACTAACCAACCGAAAAAAAAAAAAAAACAAAACCCTAACAAAGAAACAAAAAACACACACAAAAAAATCACCCCACCAAAAAAAAAACCAAAAAAACCCCAAAACAAAGACCAAAAAAATAACCAAAACCCAAAATCTGTCTGTATACATCTGAGGCCCTTCAGGCCAAACACGAGTTTACAGGAAGGTACACAGCTTCTGTGGGTACACTTAGTCTCCTAAACTAGATAGGGAACCCTTGAACAAGCCAGACACACACAGTTCCATGGGCCCGTTTGGGTTACACCCACAAGTCCCAAGGGAACAGGCTAATGTCATTGTAAGGTTCCTCTCAATTATCTTGGAATAATTCTGATAAACATGAGAGGTTCCTGAAGATTGGAAGAGAGAAAATGTTGCTCTTGACTTCGGGGGTGAAAAGAAAGCTCAGGATTACAGGCGGGTCCATCTCACCACTGTCCCTGGGAAAATGATTGCGAATATCTTTCTGGAAATTGTACAAATACAAATGAAGGAAAAGCACAGAGTAGTCATCGTGGATTTAGAAAAGGGTAATCATGTTCAATCAACCTGATAGGCTTCTACAATGAAGTGAATAGCTTGGTGGGCACAGAGAAAACAATGGGTTATACTTTCACAGCAGATGTGATATTCTACCTTCTCTACATTGCGGGAGAACCATAAGGGTCTAAAGTGCTGTTATTCACTATGTAAGTCTAACTTAAAAATTTCTGACTATAGATTTAGAGATAAATGTTCAGAACTAAACAGTGTGTCTTTGTTGCTGAGATGAAGACAGATAATATGTCTCATATGAATGTTCCCATTTATAACAGTACTCTGCTTTGAAATTTAGGTCATTGTCAATACAACCATCAAGTGAATGGCAGAAATGCTAGGATCTTACAGCAGTCCAGAGAAAATAAAAGGTTCTCATTCTCAAGAAAAATGAGATAGCAAGAAAAATACTGAGGCTTTTCTTTACTTTGGGAGCCTGGAAATCACAGCATTTCTCCCTATGGTAAAAAAAAAAAAGTAGAAAAGAGTAGAAAAAAGAGTAACTACACTGTTAGAAAATGCAAGTTGTGTCTCTAAACCTTTTCTCCAATTATTACTACAAGATATTATGCTAGAAGAATTATCATAAAAAATTTAGAATTGTTTGGGATGGATAGACCATAAAGATCATTTAGTTCCAACCCATTTGCCATGGGCAGGGACACCTTCCACTAGACCAAGTTGCTCATTCAACCTGACATTTAACATCTCCAGGAATGAGGCATCCACAACTTCTCTGGCAACCTGTTCCAGTGTCTCAGTACCCTCACAGTAGAAAACTTCTTCTTAATCTAAACCTGCCATCTTTCAGTTTAAAGCCATTCTTCCTTGGTCTGTCTCTATATGCCCTCGTTAAAAGTCCCTCTCTGACAGTCTTGTAGGCCCCCTTTAGACACTGGAAGGTGTTCTAAGGTGTCCCCAGAGCCTTCTCTTCCCCAAGCTAAGCACTATTTAAATATTTCTGCCCTGTAGGTGCTTTTCACTGCTAAATATCACAATTTTTTACTTTCTCGATGTATTGCACTCAGAAATTTGAAGAAGTATGAAAGAATATGTCTTTATTATTAAAGTCATAGTGACAAAATATGTCAATGACAAAAATTGTCTGTATTCTGTCTTTGCAGAAAGTCACAAGAAACTGTGATTGAAGATCCTCTTTGCTCCATTACAAAGTTCTTTATTTGATGAGGAAGAGTCCTTGCACCTGAGAGGTGTTAAGTGTCTTGGAAAGCTCACAAACACATTTGCTGTTGAATTAAGAACTGTGTGCTGAATGCATCAGATTAGAATCTCTCTTACTGTTTGTGCGTTCAGCTTGCTGAGGAGCTGCATAACTTCCACTAATGAAAAGTAGGTTCTTTACACATTTATTTTGTCATAATTTTTGTGGTCTGATCCACACACTAACTGGAGTGCAAGGACATTTGTTTGGTTATGCTACAGGAACACGCTTTGTAGTGCATGTTCCTTTTCAATAGGTAGGAGAGGATATTTCTGTTTCTTCTAACAGAGTGATAAAATAGAACACATTTGGGGGTTGAATTACATGGTCACAGTCATCACAAAAGTAAATTGCCATCAAGTATCTATACCACAGAGGGTCTGCAGTGACAAACAATGCACTTTAAGAGTACACTTTTGTCTCTTAAGTTGGGCTTCTTCCATAAGCCATCGGAAGAAGAGCTTTAAACAAGTTATCAAGGTCAGGGTTGCTTTGAATAATGTTCCAATGTTTCCCTAATAATTACCTGGATTCTGCCTATCTATTCTTTAACCTGGCGACATGGCTAATAGAAAGTTATCTGTGTTTTGATGCAGAGTTGTTTCAGTAAGAGCTCCACTCATGCTTTTCTAACTCCAGGTTTATTCTAGGCATTAGGGAATTGTGCTTAAGGCAAGCACCTATAAAATAAATAAAACTTCTTTCTCAGCCCATCAGACCTTTTCAATAAAAGCCTTTTTGTTAGAGAATCTCTTGAATATAAAATGTTATTTAATCAGTAAGTCCTAGCTTTTATTAAAGCTAGCAATTTTTGTATTTTTTTCTTGTGAATAGGTGCATTTTCTATGATAGACAATATTTCATCTTGAAACTTGTTAGTAAAACTATGTATCAAAATAATGTCCCTTTTTCCTATTATGTTCAATATGGAGATGAAATATTTTACAAATTTTCTCTGCACCTGTCAAAATAAACAAAATATAATTTCCAGGATAATTTGTAATGAATTTTAAACTTTGGGTTTTTTTCTTGGCAAGTTACATTTTCATCTCTATAATGTGGAAATAAAGAAGATTCATGTATGTTTTTGTCTGGATATATAACATCACTTTGACTCAAATAAATGAGTAAGCTTACAGTAAGGTATATAACATCCACTAAGTAATGCAGAAATTATTATGTGTACACATTTTGGAAATGAAATAACTTGCATATTCACTATACTTCAGCACTTATTTAAATGCTATTTTCAACTTATTTGGTTTTGTAAGGAAAACTCTATGTAAAGTTTATATTTTGATTTATGATGAAAAAAAGCAAAAAAGAATTATAAGTTTCCCTCCATCTCTGACAGAATCAGCATTTTTATTCTTTATTCCAGTGCTAGAATTCTAGCTTCTTATTTGGAAGAAACCCCAGAAGTCTTTATGTGGAATGAAGAACGTATTGTTCTATATCTCTTGACATCAACATTGTCATTGAACTAGATGATCTGGAAAGTCTCTTCCAGTCTGGATGTTTCTGTGATTCTATGATTTAAAAAAACCCCAAAACCACAAAAGAACCCACAAAAAAACCATAAACCCACAAAGTACAGAAAGACAACACTTGTAATTGAAGTGAGTATAATTTCTGACTAAAACCCTTGTGCAAAACATGTAAAAGGGCATTAAAAGTGCTTGTAATGCATCTGAAAAAGTAAAGTTTTAGAAGAATTGTTCAAACCACAGTGATGCTAGCCAGAAATTGATGACAAATTAAACAAACCCTCAAAATATCAAACTGGCAAAGAGTTTACCATTTTAAATACAGATACCAAATTAATCATTTGTGTAATTTAAATGAAGTCAGTTGGAATTATCTGAGGAATTAATATAGCCCAATTTGTTAAAGATATGGTACTCTAAATACTGCACTGTGTCAGATGTACATCTGTTCAAAAACTGCCTCAGCTAAATAAATAAGAGACTATTTCCCCTTAGCTAAAAGCAACCTAAACACTTAACTCAGACTTTCCTGGTCTGCCAGGGTGCAGAAGGTGCCTTCAAACAAAGCATCTCTGTAATTTTCACTTGGAATCAAGCAGGCATCTAAAAATGATATAAAGAAAGAAAAGAAACAAAAAATAAAAGAGAAGAAATTACCAAAGATCAGAAAGGAATAAAGGAAGGAGGGCAGCATGAAGGGGTATTCAGAATACAGCATTCAGTCACTAGCAGTCTGATCTTCAAAGGATTTCAACCAAGTCATTAAAATAGGAGGTTAGTTTTTAATGAGAAGGTATACAAGATGCCTAGTATAATTAGACAGTGGGCTCTGAGGATTTACAGGTCTTATGAATTTTTGAAAGAGAAGAAATAGCTGAGCAAACTGAGTTTAGCAAGTACTATCCTAAATATCTTGCTACCTGTACATCTGTAAATTATTTTAATGTTATTGTTCGTCAGCCCCAGATGGCAACCAAGCCCCACTCAGACACTTGCTCATGCTCTCACCAGTGGGATGAGGGAGACAGTGGAAAGAATAAAAGTGACAAAACTCATGGGTTGAGATAAAGATGGTTTAAGAGGTAAAGCAAAAGTCGTGTGCACACAAGCAAAGTAAGACAAGGAATTCTTTCACCGCTTCCCATGGCTGGCAGGTGCTCAGCCAGGAGAGCAGGGGGCCCTCACATGTGATTGTGACATGGGCAGACAAATACCACCACTTTGAACAACCCTCTCCCTCTTCCTCCTCCTCCCCTCAGCTTTATATGTGAGTATTACACCATAGAGCCTGGAATATCCCTTAGGTCAGCTGGGGTCAGCAGTTCTGGCTGTGTGCCCTCCCAGCTTCTTGTGCACTCACAGCCTTCTGCTAGTGTTGTGGGGTGAGGGACAGAAAAAATCTTGACTTTAAGCTCTGCTCCGCAATAGCTAAAAGACCCCTGAATTATCCGCACTGCTCTCAGCACAAATTCAAAACATAACCCCATACAACTTACTGAAATATAGCTGTACTCCAGCCAAAACCAGCACAAATACATATGCTTTGAACCTTGTAAAGCGCTGTAAAACAAGTTTCTTCCCCACTAGCAGTTTAACTGGAAAATCCTACCATGGGTTGCACTGGATCCCCTCATCTTGTCTCCCCACCCTTTTCACACAGTGAAAGCTACTCTTTTTTTTTGCTAGACGATCCATCATGTGTACTTTACTTATGTACAAAAGAGTTTAGTAGGGTCAGTTAGTGAGAGCAAGGCCGTGCTTTCATGAAGGATTTTTTTCCCCCTTTGTTTACTGCTATGCAGTCAAAAGGCTCAAGTTTTACACAAATTCATCATTTACTTGGAATAGTGATAAGTTCTAGTGATCAACTCCTTTAAATTCTAGATAGTAACAAACATTTAAGGTAGAGTAAAAAAAAAAGTAAGGGTTGTTATGGATAGAGAGAAACTTTAAATTATATCCTGCTCACACATATAGGAAGCCTACAGAAGCATTGTTTAGAGTTATGTTTCTCTCTAGCTTAATCTAGTAAATCTAGTAGAGATGCGCTTTTTTTTTTTTTTTTT
>VYXD01003420.1:652370-675227 GCA_013397195.1 Hylia prasina | reverse complement strand
TTTTTTCCTCTCGTGGCCCCTTTTCCTTTACTTTGCTTTTGTTTTTCATGCTTGGATGTTGTGGCCTCCTTCTTGAGCTCCCTACCTCTCTTTTTTTCCATATGGGAAGGCTTTTTGCACATAAGCATTTACCAACCTTTTT
This sequence comes from Hylia prasina, assembly GCA_013397195.1. Lineage (NCBI taxonomy): Eukaryota > Metazoa > Chordata > Aves > Passeriformes > Sylviidae > Hylia > Hylia prasina. Next base: position 675,085 of record VYXD01003420.1, on the reverse strand, counting down.
TATTTTTAGGAAATAAAAGAGCTGAATGCACATTTTAATGCATTTTTAATGGCTGTTGCTGACAGACAAGACACTTTGTTGGTATTGTCTTACATTACTATTATGTTAAAAGACTTTTATTTTTATCAATATCTATTGTGCCGTCTGGTTAAAATGACAAAGACTCCCACGCTGAGCAAATTGAACAAGCTTTTCACTTCATTGAAGAAAAGGACCAGTTCTGGCTGCAATGGCTTTTATTTTTTTGGAGAGGGGGAGTCGTTCACATTCTATTGACTCTAACTCCTGTTAAATAATGTTCATGTATTAATAAGAGAATATTCATCTTGAGCGTACAAATAACTTTAAAACACTGTTCCAGCTAAAGTATTTCCTCATGAGACCTGGTCTTCTGCTGCCACCTATAGCCAATACAAGGTATTGTTGCATGGAGTGTCAATGCAAATCGCAGGGGCATGTTACAGTTTCAGAGACATTCCTCCACTTTTATGTGACAGCATAATTTAGTTTATTAAATACCTTGGAGAAAGTCATGTAGAGGTATTATAAGAGAAATCACAGAACTGGACAAAACCATTCTCATTGACTAATAGTCAAAAACTTTTTGCTGTAGGATGAACATATTCTAGTCTATTGTCTCCCCAAAAGTGAAAAAGAGTTCCATCTTTTAACTACATACATCGGTTCTGTTCTGTATTTGATCATTGTTTGTTGTGCCTCGTGTTCAAGACAGTACTTAGTGACAATGTTTCCTTGCATCTCTAAATTGATGAAATATCCTTTTGCACATCCTGCATTCTCATCATTCTGTTGCTGTTATCAGATTGTAAAGAAAATTCAGACTAGTGTTTTTCTTCTTTTGTTTGTAACACACAGTACAGATTAAATTCTGCCAGGCTCCAGGCCTCCTGGAGCTGTAAATCTCACAACAGGCACTGCACAGATGTGTGTCAAAAGGAATGCCAACCTTTGCCTCATTATGCTGAACCTCTGCGGGCACTGTGAAACAAACCTCTGCTAAGAAATTGTACAGGACAATGAAGTGTTAAAAAAGGTGTAAAAATGAAAAAAGCTCAGTATATTGCCCTTTACTTAAACATGGTGATCTACCATCTACAGAGGCTTGAGATCAAAATGACTCTTCTTCACCTGTTCTATCTCTGGGGTCTTGTCCCAACAACAGAAACAAGTTTCTGTACACATTCAAACCTTAGTATATTGTAGTAATATAGCTGCAATTCAACCTGGAGCCAACTCTTTCCTATGCAGAAGAGAAACAATAGCTTAGACTGTGAACACTAAAAGGCAAGAGGTAGTTTTGTGTGTGTGTGTGTTTTGGGGGAAGGGGAGGATAAGTATCAAAATCTGAACTTTTGAATACTCAAGAGGAAGCCTGCTACATGCCAGTTAAGACTGGTGAAGGCTAGCTGTAATTTTCTTATTTGAATTTGACTGTGCAAAAGTGACGCTTCCTGAATCCTCCAGTTATTAAAGAGGCATGATCAGAACCATAAGCTGAGACAGTAAGCAGACATGTTTCTGCATGTAAACTACTTAGGGTAGGAAAAATAGAGATGAAAGTTCAGGAAAAGTAAAGGAGGAAGAAGAAAAGAAAAGAAAAGAAAAGAAAAGAAAAGAAAAGAAAAGAAAAGAAAAGAAAAGAAAAGAAAAGAAAAGAAAAGAAAAGAAAAGAAAAGAAAAGAAAAGAAAAGAAAAGAAAAGAAAAGAAAAGAAAAGAAAAGAAAAGAAAAGAAAAGAAAAGAAAGAGAAAGGAAAAAAAAAATGGAAAGAAAGAAAGCAAGTGGTTTCAGGGTTTCAGGAAGCAGGAGGCAGCCTGGAAAAAATAAGGTGAAAATCACTGCTGGACAAAAGGTCTGAGAAGCAAGTGAAGATCCTAGATGTCAGACAGATATATGGAGAACATGACATGGGAATGCTCAGAGGCCTTGTCTGATGTCCCCTAAGGTGGCTGTCAGCAGCAGCATGGTGTGAAGAGGCATAACTTCATGCCTGATGTTCCCACACCAGTAGGAACCCCAGTGAGGCATGGGGAAGCTGAACCTAGACAGTGTAATACAGGGGGAAAAGAATAGGTATTGTCATAAATGAGTGGAGTGGAAGCTCTAATTTTTATGGTTCACTACTTTTGGTGGTTCTTAAATAAGCATCAGTTGACATATCCACTGTGGTTTTTACTGTCTCTGGTCTCCATCTCCTACATGAAGGAGCATGACAGATCATCTTCTGTGCAGGAGTAAAAGTTACAAATACACAGAATCCTGGTAATGTCCCTACAAATGCAGTAGATCCCAGCTATGGCTTGTTCCGCCCTCTGTTTTCTTTGAAAAAAAAAATATTCACAAACCAAGAAATAAATCCCTTAAGTATAAGCATAAGGCTTAAATTGAGCACTGAAAATGAAATCAGTCTAGTCACTGTGATGCTGGCTCACAGAGCTTCTGAGGAATTTAGACCTGAAGAATCTTAGGCTTAGATATCTATGCTTGGTGGGTACAGAAAAACTAAAAACCATTGTGAATTTACAAATATTTTGATAAAATAGAGGAGTTTTTTCCTGATGAAAAAAAAATTGGTGGTGACATCTTTTCCTATTAGACCAACATTGTTTTATTCATCAAATAGAACTAGATTTAAAAACCAAACCAAACAAAACAACAAAACAAAACAAACAAACAAAAAACAAACCTTGTTCACATGATAATTTTCTTCCTTGCTCACCTCCTCACTTTTATAAATTTCAAGGCCTGAAAGACCCACAAAATTTTAGATTGACCTTCTGCTTGGCACAATTTTTAACCCTGTTCAGTGCCTTCTCACAATAACGCATTTGCATAACCATGTTTATCAGCTACAATGACCTTCCTCTTGCCTTTTACCAGTCATTGTAATTTAACACAAGAGGTACTTCATATATTACAGATTTTAATATGCTTTTTGCTGAAGAAGGTCTCATTTGTAAACACAGCCAGGATTTAAGTTTCATGGTTAAATTTATTCATAGATGTGCATAGTGTTTATCAAAACTTCAATATATCCATTTGGTGATTTTTGTTTTAATAATATTTTTACCTGCAGAGTAATAAATTTTATTTCTTTCATTTTTATTCTTAGTAGTAAAAAAAATACAAAAAAATAGTTCAAAACAACCAATAGCAAATTTGACAGAGCAGACCCTTACAGGTATAATACTGTTGTTTTCTGCTTTATCTTATACTCAAAACCAGGAAGTAGTATGACAACTCAGAGTAGAAACTAATTACACCAAAGAGTTAATAGGAAAAGTATTTTCCAGATTATTTCTACATATTAAAATGTAAACTGTGAAATAAGACATTGCCCCATTTCATAAATCTATCCTCTGTGGTTTTTTTCACCCCCCAAAATTTACACCAGTTCCTATTTAATTTCTCTAATTTTTATCTATCTATCTATGATGATAGAAATTACAAGGGCTAATTGCAGTATACTTTCATAAACACATGCACTACATATTTTCATGTTACCATTTTGAAGTAAATTGAATTGCTAAATGAGAATGAGTAATGTGTACAAGAAGAGTCTGAACTTTTCATTTTGACGGAAAAAGCAAAAGTAATCTTACCTCCACAGGAAATATTTTGCAAATATGTTATAATTAATGTCCATCCTCTGGTTCTCTTTTCAGATTATTAATACGAATTTTTACAGATGCTTCAAAAAATACTGCGAAGTTCAAGTCCAATATAATAAATATTATTTGTTCCTGTGTGAATAGTGTAAATATATATTAAAGATTTTATTCCTTATCAGCCAAAATGCTCATTCATTACTCACCCTCAGTTGTCTTCTTTTCCTGAGAACTTCTATCTTTATTCATCTTAACAAATGAGTTAACAGTATTTCATTGGAATAGATTGCTATCATGAAAAAAGTCTGAGAAACTAATCCTGGATTAAGGACTGAAGCATTTGGTCAAATCTCTATAAAATATGAGAATATATTCTTTTTCAAGGAAGAAGAATTATCATCATTTACTGTCTGTTGATGAACTCTGTGATGACGGCATTACATGGCACTCTAGATAGCAGTAAATGACTATTGTACTTGAGAAGTCAGATTTATTTTGCACATGTAAGACATTATTTTCATTCTTGGTCTTCAAGGACTCTTTGTGCAGAATCTAAAATGTTTCATCAAACAATGTAGCATCTGTTAAAATCATAATCACTTGCACCAAAATTCATATTAAAAAAAATATACTGTGCTGTACTTCCTTTGTATCTCATTGCCCCCCCCTGCCCCTGCCCCCCCCCAAAAATAAGTGTCTTAACAATTTGGGAGATATATAGCTGGTTTATGTGGTGGAAGAAAAGTGTTTCGCTATATTTTTGGTTTTAGCTAACATCAGAAGTGCAGGAGTGTTAATTTAGAAAAATAAATAGGCTTTAAATGTTTTTATTGGCCATGCAAAGACAAAGTAATAAAGCAAGCATGTAGGCTTTATTAATCTATCATGAATAGTGTTATTAGCATGAAATATATTAAGCAGACTTTGGTTGATTTGCAGTGAAGATTTTTGTAAGAAATTAAACCACAGCCTGTTAGTGTGAAGGTGAAGAGAAATCTTAAATTCTACTAGACCCTACTGTTGAATCTTAACTGTAGGTAAAAAACTCAGGAAACCAAGAAGAGATGAAAGAAAGGATCAAAGATTGTCAAATATATCTACTGCTGCATGGCAATTGTCATTTTGGCATCCAGTAACCATTGTCTTTTTAAAACCACACTAAAGGTATGAAAATAAAAATATTAGCTTAATAGTAACAGCCTAATCTCTTTTGAAGTTCTGAGTCTCCTTTTCATTGTCTTTTATGTCTTTGTTCACTGGATCATTCTGTGCATATTTATTTTTAACCCTGGGACATGCTAATAAATGACAAGGTAAGATAGCAAAACCTGCTCTTTTTTCTTCACTATTTTCTGTTTTTCATATATTTTTTCTTCTCATTTTCTCTAAGGGTTGTGAAAGTGCTTTAAGTTTCTGTTTCTCTATGGAGAAGCAGCATAGCCTGTGAACACACTATTTTTCAAACTAGATTCTCCCTGTACATTAGTAAATACTGTCTTGAATGATGGGAGAGATATGAAGGGAAATTAAGTCTTAGAGAAAATCTTCAAGATTTTCACAATCCCTTGACTTGACTAACAGAGCAATTTGACTTAACACATTTCTGTTTTAGAAACATCCTAGTGATATCTACGTTTGAAAACTTATATTGTATAAACATAAGAGGGGACTTGTATATCCTTCAAAGTTAGTTCAAATTAAAGTAAAATGTTTGGAAATATTTAGTAGCGCCATAAATCAGTATAGAAGCCATATTGTCTCTCTGGGATTTTAATTTTTTTTTTTTTCTTACAGGGCAAAATAAATTATTTATTGAAATGAAATTGTGAAAGAATGCTGTCATTTTACCTGCAACTAAGTTGGGTAGGTAAAAAAGTCTTTTACGCCTTCCAAAGGAGAATCAATAGCTTTGTTTAACAAAGATCCTGAAGTACATTGAAATATTATCAACAAGTGAGAGTAAAAGAAGAAGAAAGTGTGAGGTTTTGGCCTGAACCTCAGTGCTTTATGCATACAAACATAAGCATGAAATACAAAACACTGTTAAAGGCCTTTTGTCCTACTTGAGTATTACACAAGTGTAATTAGGTCACTCAGTTTAGAGCAGACCTAAGCATGGTACAATAAGGTTGTACATGACGCTGTGAAGTAACGATCTTATTTTCTACTTACTTTATATTCCAATTTTGATTTTCAAAATTGATGTAAATAATATTTAAAACACTTAAGAAAAGATTGAGCAAATAAAAATCTCAAAAATAAAACATGATACAATTAAATGGTACATGTGTCATATTAAAACAATTGGAAATGCATCCCAAAAGGACAAAAACATCACAAAATATTAGGGACATATTTCAAAATACATCACTGAAGCAATCAACAGTCATTAAAATGAGCAACATATCACCATAGGGAGTCCTAAATTAAAAATCCTTCATACTTCAGAAGTCAGTATAGTTAGTGTTAGCAATGATACACTTGGGATTATTTTAATATACTATAGGATCTAGCTGTTTGGTTGATATGCACAGTTACCCCTTTGATCAGTTATCATTTGTAATTTCCGTTTGGTTTTTTTTTATTATTATTTTGCAGATAATGGTTCCAGCGATTTATCATCAGCCCTCTGTTTTAATGGAAGGGTTATTATTTACAACATGAAATAGTTTTACCTCTCAGAAAGAGAGGAGATTATTTTGTCTTTCTTTTTTTAGGAAGAAGAGGCACTATGCCACATTTCATATTGTCTAGCTTCTGTTTAATGGCAAGGACATTCACCAAAAGATACTTGCTGGTGGCTGCACTTCAACTAGCCGTGCTGCAAAAGAAAACAAGTTTGAGCCAGCATTTTATTCTAGGATCATTGAGTACCAATATAGAGAAATATCAGTGTCATTCACTACTGGCTTTACCTATAAAAAAAAAAGAAAGAAAAAAAAAAAGGTTAGTGGATTGAGTATTTAATCTGTGTCTCTTTTGCAGACGCTGTTTCTATTATTTTCTTTTGCTTCACTTGAGCAGAAGTTGAAGCAAAAAGAGGAAAGCATTTTCCATTCCATTCCCACCTGATACAATCTGTACGAAGATTCAAGACTGAAATTACATAGATATTTAGAAGAAAAATATCCAAGGCATGGAATTTATTCACAAGAATAAATATCTACAGCACGGGTAATAATGCATTTAAAATGGTGAAGATATAGATTTTATAATAAAGAGATGGTAGTAGGAGAAAGATGCTTTTATAAAAATACTGTAAATGAAACTTGAGAAATATTCTCAAATTTTGTTTCATTGTGGTTATAAATAATGATGAAGGAGGGTTTTGAAAATATTGAATTACATTTAAAATTATGGTATTGAAGGGAAATAGTTGATATTTATTTTAAGAGCTAAGATATAGACAATCCAACCCATAGATATTCAAGTCATCAATGCTATGTTGGGGTTGGCCCAGAAGGTTCTAGCACTCTATTTGTTGTTATAGTGCCATTAAATTTTACAGAAGAAATGCTCGAGCTGGAAATAATTTCTGCTTGTGTTTCTGTTTTGATGTTATGAAATGCATTCCACAAAGAACAAGACTGTACTAAAATAAACACAGTGCTAGCCTCTTCTGCAAAGAGCTCTGCAAAGCTCTTTTTGCTCTTTTGCTCTGCAAAGAGCAACAATGATCTCTAGTGGCAGCAACTTTTATTTCAAGCTTAGTGAAGAAAAAAAGAAGGTATTCTGCATCTTCATTTAACTTAGGTTGAGTGTGTTGATTGCAAAAAAAGTTTTCTTTAAAAAAAATCATTCAAGCAGCAGAAGTTAATAAAACTTGATTCCATTTATTTAGTATTTCAATATGTTTTCAAGTTTTCAAATCTAGCAGACCCTTTGAAAATAACCCAGTTTTACACATGCAGCTGTGCTATCTAGGAGCACATTGTTAACAGTATGATTAGAAATTCTTGTAAAATTCTTGTATTTAATGGAGACTCGGGATTATAAGATATTAGGTATTCCATTAATTTTGCAGGAAGAGAAAAAAAGGAAAAAAACCCCATCAAAGATCAAAACTCTCTTCTTTCCATATGATTTCTTCATTTGGTTTTAAAAATATTCCCATGGGCCCATTTCTCGAGCTTGTCCAGTCCCCTGTGGGTGGCACTTCGTTCTTCAGATGTATCAAGCACACTGCTCAGCTTGGTGCCATCTGCAAATTTCGAAGCTATTGGCCACTTCTGTCTGATTTCAACAGTCAAACCAATTCCTTATTCACTAAAGAGTCTACACACTGAATTCATCTCTCTCCAATAAAAGAGAAGGATGTGGTGGGGGACCATGTGAAAGGCTTTACAGAAGTCCAGATCAATGACATCTGTAGTCCTTCCCTTGTCCAGTGATATAGTCACTCCTCCATGGAAGGCCACTGGGTCGGTCAGGGCAGACTGGCAGGACTTGTCCCTGGAGAAGCCACACTGGCTGTCCTAAATCAGCTCCCACCCCCTCCATGTGCCTTAGCAGAGCTTCTAGAAGGATCTGTTTCATGATCTTCCCACAAAAGTGAACTGACAGGGCAGTAGTTCCCAGGGTCCTCCCTCCCACCTTTTTGAAACATGGGTCAAGAAAAGTAATATATTCTCTTTTCTACCAGTACACTTATGTAGTGAAGGTATTTGTGCTAGATGTATGATGGAAACCTTGACTTCTGTCAAGAACAGAGCATTCAGCTTTCTTATTCTGCTTTAGTTTTCCTCTTTCCGCATGCTTTTTTACTTGGCTCCACTTTTTCCCTTGTTTGTTTGTTTGTTTGTTTTTGTGTTTGTTTTTGTGGGTTTTTGTTCGTTGAATTATATTGGGTTGGGGTTTTTGCATGATACATAATTACTATGTTTCGAGGAACTTATAGTATCAAAAAGATGTTGACTAATTGTTTACCTGTCTTTAAGACCAAGGAACTCAGGGATCTAAAACACACATGTAGTGAAACACATTCGTGAAATATACCAAATGAAATCTCACATCCTAAAATGTGATTAGGTATTCCTAAGATTAGGAATATGTACAATGACAGACAGAGCACCAAGCTTCAAAATGGATTCCAAAGCAGCTGGTAATATGAACAGTTTCCTAATGACATAGTCTGCTTGGAGTGGAGAAACAGTGAGAGTCAAAAAATCTTCACTTATTCAAGATGAGATATTTTTCCTGTTTTTTGATGAGATGTTATTTTGTAAAAACCTAGAATCTTTCTCCAAAAGCAGATAACCCTGTTTAGTTTATGCCCCCTTGTTATATAGTAGAGAAATGGCCTTCTGATACTTTGTTAAGAACCACAAAATCGTCGGTTCTTCCTATACAATTTAAAGCACAACTAAGAAACTGAAGCATCACCAGTAATTTTGTCTACTTAGGGATTAAAGTTGCAGTCTGAAAAGTCCCATTTCTTTCTGTTGAGTGTGTAAAGACACATCCACAATCTGAAGACTCAGTTAAGATTTCCATCTTTGTTGCCATTTCATGCTAAGATTTAGCCATTAGGTATAGGATTCACAAAAATCAGCATGCTGAGCAAGGTACGGCATAAGAGTAGGGTAAGAGCTATTATTTAATGTCAGCCATGAGCTCTCAACGAAAAAGGCACTTAACTGTGTCAATCATTTATCACAAAATGCACCTGCAAGATCCAAATTAAAATCTTTTTACTTTTGGGGAAGGGAGTTAAAGATGCATTTCCTAAGCTGCTCTATTATTTTAAGGTACTGTTCTCATAATCTTACTCAAAGCCATTCCCCTCTATAAATCATAGTAATTGGGACAAAGAGACAGGAGAGCAGTTCAACATGGGTTTCTGCTTCAATGCATAGTTGTTTATTTAACAAAATAACAGAAACTTGAATAGGACCAATAGGACACCTGGGATGTCTTTGTATCATAGGCATGTTCTGATAATTGTCAGTCCCTATAGATAAACACATCAAGACAAACAGAAAATATGTTTTAATAGTAAAAAAAATAAAAACAAAGCAGTAAATATAAATTTGATAATTCATGTGTAGTCAGCAGAAATATAGACAACTAATGATTAAGGCATATACAAAATTAAGCAATGTTGAGAGAAGGAGTTGTGAACTCTGTCTGGTGCCTTGTATTAAACTCAGAGGGAATTTACCACCAAGGAACAAATGCTAAAATTACTCAGGACCTAAAGTGTGCAAGCACTGTATATCACCATAGTTTTATGAAATGCAATAAGATTTGCAGTATCCAAGCAATATTAGAAGAAAAAAATTTATACATTAGATGCAATAAAATCTGATCACTCCACATTAACAACTATTCTACAATTATGATTTTTTAGTTTCTCTTGTTATTTCAGTTTATTTTAATTTTTATTTGATGAAACAACCACTCTTGTTCTGAAATATTCTGACATGTTATGGCAATACGATCTTGTGGAAATGTTTTTCAACCATATAGAAGACAAATAGTCTTGCAAAAGAAATATTGTAGAAAGAAACTATTTAGAATGACAGTTATTTCATATACCTGTTTGACTAGGAAATAAAGAACTGTATTGTTAATTTTGGCATTTTACTAAAATTGATAACCAGCATATCCTAACATAAGGAGTACACATTTAAAATAAGATTTAGTAAATAAAACTTAATACAACTTTAAATATTCCAAGCAAAGCACCTGTTGCTTTCTTTGTTGATTCTTTCCTCTAAATCTCAAAAATATACAGTCATATTTGAAAAAGTGAAAAAAATACAGTCCTGTAGTACTTTCTCTGACTTGTGAAAGACATCTTTAAAAATAAGGGATATATAAGTGAAGAAGCATTTAATTTTAGGAATTAGTATTTTCAAAAACTGTTAGATTCATTTTGTGTGGTATATATGGTAGCAGGTGAAAAACAGAAGAAAAAATTCAGAGACAGATGTTATATTTAGGTAGGAAAGAAGTATAACAGAAAGCATAAATAAAAGAGAAATGTCCTAGCCATATTTCTAATCTACAGATGCTGCTTAAAGTTGGGCATATGGATTGGACATATAGATTGACTCTGCTACCAAAAGGAAATTTCCTAGGTGGCAGCAGAAGTGATGTGATTTAAATAGTAAAATTGTCTCTCATTTGCTTATATTTCATTTTTTCATACTTCAAGAATGCAATTCTGATATAGTATATATATATACATACATATTATCTTCTAAAATTTGTAACATCTTAAATTATCCAATTTTCCAAAGTGCTGAACTTTCACTGAAGAATTTGGCTGTATTGTCTCCCCTGCCTTTTATCTGTCCTCTGAAAGAGGATATGTGAAAGATGAAATTATGTTGATTGTTCACGTCAAGCTGATATCTGTATTGGACAATATCTATTCAACATTTACAGCACAGACAGTGGAAGGTTCTCTGTATGATAATAACATATAATAGTGGGCAAGTGACTTGATTATTTTTCACCATAAAATTTGGGTTCTGGACTTATCTACTGAGAAGTCATACAGCGCTGATAACTCGAAGCAGTCACTTAAATTGCAATTCAATCTGGGTTTATGTCTTCTCAGAATTGCACAGAGATGCCTGTACCTGAAATTGCCATCAGCAAAGAAAGGCAAAAACTAATTGCTAAATCCTCAAAAAGGCTAAAAAGATGAGAATTAGTGTAGACAAAAGGAAACAGATTCCTATTAATATCTGTGACCCATTTCATGATCGTCTTTTATCCTGACTCTTGCTAATGATATTTTTGTTGGGAAAGTATTAGTATGTTAAACTTTGTACTTCCAGTGTAGTGCAAATCACTGTCCCTGTGGAAAGTGTTTATGAGTGGATTTTGACTATGCAGGAACTCCTATCTTACATTACCTCAGAAAGCATAAATTTTCTGTTGAAAGGATAACAGAATTTGTTAGGAATTTTGTAGAAAGTCACAAGCAGTAAGCTCTATAGAGATACAGAAATTGGCATGCTGTCAGGTAAGACTAAGGCTGGGATGACGTCATAAGATCTTTTATAAGATATGAAAAATCAGTATTGTGGAAATTTCCCTATTTGGACTGTGAATACTACCATAACACATGAAACCCAATGAGTACAGGTGGAAGAGTAGATCCCATAATTAAGCCAATGGAAAATGTTTCAATCATCTTCATCATCAAATTGTAGAATAATTTGGGTTGGAAGAACCTGAAAGATCACCTAGTTCAAACTCCCTGTCATGAGGACACCTTCAAATATACAAGTTTACTTAAACTCCACTCAGGTGTAGAACACAATAAACTAAACCCAGTTCTCTAAATACATTTGTTGTGGTGTGCAGCACAGGAATATGGGCACATAATTCCAATAAAAACTTTGTGAAATTGGAAATTAACTTAAACACCTGTAATGCTGGATTGAAAATGAAAGATTTTTTTCTGTATTAGTGTTATTTTGTCACAGTTTGATTATTAAGAATGAAATCCACATATAAACAGAAATAAACAGAAATAAATATTATTTAACAAAAGCTGAAATATTAAGTGTTCCATTACCACAATCAGTAATATGAAATAAACACATTAAAAATCACAAAACCAGCCTACCATCAAAACCATAGGAAATCAAATAAAATCAATCACCTTATAATCTTGATTTACTCATTCTTGCTGACTCTGTTAGATCTTTTCCCTGACTATACATGAATACAAGCAACTAACTAACTGCTGGTAAATCCAGTGGTACTCAGGGATGCAAAAGAGATTGGATGTAGTCAACATGATTTTCCTGTTACGTATTTAAGTCCCTGAAAACTCAAACTGACTGTAGTGGATTGACTTTGACTGAGTGTCAAGCCTCACTGCAACACTCTATCATTGCCCTCCTCAATTGAACAAGAAAAATATGATAAAGATTCATGAGTTATGGACCCGGAATGATTGGTCATCAATTACTATTATGGGCAAAACAGACTCACCTTGGGGAAATTAATTTATTAGCCATCAGATCAGAGCAAGTTAATGAGAAATAAACCCAAATATTGAAACCATCTTCCCTATACTCCTCCCTTCTTCCTGGGCTTAAATTCACTTACTATTTTCACTACCTCATCCCAAATGGCTCAGGGGGATGGGGAATGGTATTGTACTCAATTCATCACATCGTTTCTCTGTCACTCTTTCCTCCTCATTCTGTTCCACTCATTCCAGCATGGGGTCTCCCCCATAGGACACTTCTTCACAAACTTCTTCAATGTGATTTCTTGATGAACTGTTCCATTGTGGGTACCATCCACAGACTGGAGACCTTCAGTAACAAAATGCTTCAGTGTGGGTCACTCACCCAGGATAACAAGTCCTGCCCACACATGTTCCACTGCAGACTACTGTCTTCACGGGGCCACAGGTCCTGCCAGGAGCTTTCCCAATGTGGCCTTCCCGCAGAGTCACAGCCTTTTTTCTGGCATAACACTGGCAACATTGGTGTAATTCGGTAACACTGGTGCCTCCCTTTCCATGTTGTCACCATCAAGCTCTATACTTAGGTATAGTACCCAAAGTTTCATTTTTTCAGCTTAAGCAAAATGGATGTAGCACATCAGGGGAATTACAACAAAAAGTCCCCTAATATACAAGGAACAAGAAAATTCTTTGCAGAATAAGAATTCTATGCTACATACAGAGATAAACTAAAATATGGGACATATGGGACAAAAGTACTTGTATTGGCTGAAGACATGCCAAACAGTATTTCAACAATTCAACAATCTAAATTCCAGATCCAGAAAAGTTGGCCTAAAATTTTTTAATTTACTTATATAGATCTATTTGTGCTAAAATAAACTCTAATGAATTTTATTATATATGTGAATGCTTCATTGAGCTGAACTAGATAATTTACCTTCAAGACTGGAAAATTCATGGCACAAAAATGTCAAAACAAGTACCAGTTAAATTCTGTCCTTCTGCATCTAAAGGCTCTAGAAATACTGCTGATTAACAGAGAGAAACAGCAGATCACAGCTTCCGAGCAGAAGCAAACAGTTAGACAGGTGACTTCTGCAAACATGGCCACAGACGTCCCCTAGTACCAATATCAATGACATGTTTTTTACTGGAGACGAAGTGATAGAGTTTGTCTCACTTGTCAAATTTTTTCATAGTAGTGCAACACTCAGAACATGTCACCTTTCAGGATGTTTGTACAATTTTAGGCTCTTAAATTTAAAATATTTGGCATAAATTATTACACATAACTCCACCTCATTACATCTATGCAAACAGAGGCATGTATCTACTATATTCTTTCTTTTTTAAAACTTTCTTTTAAAGGTCTTTGTGAAGCCAAGATTAATAGGCTAAAATAATCATGTTCTCATCTTAGTACCAAAGTTTCTTTGCTCAAGGCTTGACTCCGCAGTTCACAGTGTGAATGTTTGTTACTTACTCCAAAAAACATATAAAGCTACTGAATACATTTTTCTCAGAGACCAGTAATGTCTGAACATAAAACCACTGTTTCTGAGCCTTGGCATCTCACAAAAGAGAATGTAGATACCTGTGTTTGAGTCTAAATGAAAGAAGGCAAGGAATGACCTGGAGAACTGGGCTCTAGATCATCCATATTTCTTGGCTGTCTTATTCACTCACTGCATAATGCCACTTACTCCAGGTCCTTCCAAAGCATCACTCACACACAGTTCCAGGACAATACTCACATAAGACAGTATAGCCTATGTAAGGTCACCAAGGTTCATTTCTTGGTTGCTAGGAAACACAAAAGTATAGTTTTATCACAACTGTCCATTTAGACACAGTCATGAAGTAATGCATGGCTATTTGAGTGGAATAAGCATTCATCTGAGACTAAGAAATATGTGTTTCCACATATGATATATTTAAACTCTGAAATTCACTTTTGCTCACGATCTTTTATTGTGCACATTGTTTCAATAGTAGTTTTATTGTAGCACCTCTTCCAGAATAAGAAACTTCTGCCCAGGGCAGCTCTAGAAACTGAGCCATGGCAAGTTTTGATTGTATCTGTTGGATTTCCTTTCTCTTATAATCTTCTGATACACTTACAGCAGCTTAGTACCCTCAAATGAATCCGTATGACCTCATGCAACATTCACCTTCAGAGCCTTACCATAAAAATGCCATTTTATGACTTCAGTCCAAATGGGACTGACACATGCATAGACAGCTGTATTTAGTACACAGGCCAGAAATCACAGGCATTTTTATTTAAAGTCACAGTCAAGAATGATAGCCATTTTCTCTTGAGATGTGAAAAGGTTGACAAATATTTCTGGAACACTTTCCCAGAAAGTGAAAAATCTGAATTCAAACCATTGCTCCACATAAGGCTTTTCAAACCAACATCTTTCATCCCCATCAATTGAAATCGTGTCATTAAGGCAGTGTGGCAAAAATATGGGGATCCATCAAGCGTGTGAGCATACAAGAAATCCAGAATATGATTCTGTAATGTGGTAATCTGGAAAATTCCCAGTGAAAAATATTACTCAGACTTCTGAACAACTTCCAGAGCTCTATAAACATATTTCAACACGTGTGTTCCACATGAAGTGGATGAATGCATGAAAAACCACACAAACCGAGATTAAAACATAAAATCCTTCAGTTATACAAGCCCATTGTCACCAAGGCTATGAAAGTAGGGACTTTTTTTTTTTACTTTGTAGTAATCTTACAGTTCTTACTATAGCTGGCACAGCTTCAACAAGAAAGACAATAGGCAAAATTCCAGGCCAGTTCTTTAAACAATACCAGTACGTTGAATGAGGAACTTCTGTTCTGTAAAAAATGCCGGTGTAGAATTTTGTTTAGTTGGATTTTATTGGTTTGGTTTCTTTTCCTGGTGACTTTTTTGTTTGGTTGATTGGATAGTTAGGGTTTTTGTTTGGTTTGTTCCTTTTGAATCTGAGAATATTACCTAGGTTTACACATTCACTCCTCCAGCCACCTTGGCCTCTAGCTGTGAATTTGGGCAACACTAAAGAATGTGGAAGAGAGATGATTAGGAAATAACTGAAGAAAGATGGTCATTATAAGGATACTGTGCTAATCAAGCTATGAGTTTATAAACGTCATAGAAACACTTGATTTGGCAGCAGCTAATTCTCAAATTTTTCCTACTGGCTAATAAGGGGAAAACAGGGAATAGCTGTGGAATTTTGATGAATCTGTGAAGTTGAAGGTCTTGTAAAGGAAACAGTATTACAGTATAAAAAATGCTGTACTGGATATAACTTGAAGGTTACTGTTCACATATTCCTGCTACCTACCATGATTAAGAGACCTTTGCTTCAGAAGACAAAAAGAAATACTAATTAGAACAGTTCTCAGGAAAAAATGGACCTTCAATGTAGTGTTTACTGCCCAGTTAAGGCCATTGTAATTCTGAGGACATAGTTTAGAAAACCGATTTAGGAAGAAAAAAACGCAAAATATTATGGAAGCTGGTCTTTTTGTGGGAACTCAACTCTGCAAAATACACATTTTTTGTGCACTTTCGTTTTATACCGTCATGCAACAGTCAATTCTTTATCTACCCACAAGATGGCACCAGAAGATCGAATAAAATTTAGTCCCATGCATTGCCTCACACACCTTGATTTTATCTGCATTTTTTGCCTCCAAAGTGACAAAAATACAGCCTATACGGCACAGACCCAGAAATGTGTAGATGCCAAAAAGTTATAAATTACATATAGCTTTAAAAGACTAAATTAAGTACTTAGATTTATTCAAATAGGCATTTTGTAGCATGTTAAATCAATACCTAAGAAGATATACTTTGAAAAAAATATTTCAGTCATGGTTTAAAAAAAAAAAAGGTTAACGTCCAGGTAAGAATATTTCTTCAGTGACATGATTTGAGTTTACTACTTGATATTCACTTAAAGGTAGAATGGCATACATTTTATTAAATAGACCTAAGTTTCACAATATTAAAATATTTTTCAAATTTAATAGAAATTATCATAGTTTTTAATGGGTTTCTGTATAAAGGGGGAAATTTTTTTAGTGAGGCAACCACTGGGTAACAAAGCTGATGAAAGTTTATTTTCTAAATTTTTTTTGGTAAAATCTTAAGAAAAAATTAGTTTCTGTAGTAACACTAAGTTTATAATGAATGTTCAAATTACCTTCCTCTGGGAATCGTCCATATAAATATATGTTATTTGTAAATTGAAATAAGAAATTATTTATTCATTAGCTCCTGTAACAAAAAAAATTATAAAAGAATTCTTTGAAATTTTTCAAGATGATTGAACTGTAAAACTTGTACAAAAATCAAGCTTTTACAAAAGAAAAGTCCTCCAATTTGTAAAACCAAGATATATAATTAAGTTACAAAAAAATCTGATTTACTTCAGAACTCAGGTGTCTTTCTTCTTATAAAAGATACAGTTTATGTACATAATGAAAATATGTATGGAAAGTATTCCAAAAAATGTGACCCTAAGAAGAAGAGAAAACTAGCCAAGGAAATTTTAAACCTTATGTCACATTGAAAATGCCAAGAATATGTAGGTTATTTGCCACATCTGTAAAGAAGTAAAGAGAAGCATATAATAAATCAGAAGCATATTCAATTAAGGTTTATATGCTGAATGAGTAATTTGTCCTTCTCTTCCCAAAACTCACTGGGACACATTAAAAAAAGAGCAAGTCCTGAATGCTCCTGAGAGAAAGTTAGCTGTTGTGCAAAGAGTAAATGTAAATTTTTATACAACAACCAATGGCAACAGACCAGCATTACTGGGATCTTCAGCGCAGGAAAAATATGGACCTGTGGGAGAGAGTCCAGAGGAGAGCACAAAAATGATCAGGGTGACAGAACATTTCTCATATGAGTGTAGGCTGTCTGAACTGGGGTTGTTCAGCCTGGAGAATGCTCTGGGGACAACTTATTGGGGCCTTTCAATACTTAAACAAAAAACCAAGAAACATGGGTGAAGACTTCTTACAAGGGACTGTTGTAATAGGATAAAGAGTAATGGCTTTAACTTCCAAGACTAAACAAGTTAGAGTAGATATGAGGAAGACTGTTTTTTTAATAGTGAAAGTGGTGAAACACTGGAACAACTTTCCCAGAGAGGTGGTAGATGCCCAATTCAAGGTCAGATTGGACATCAGTCTGAGCATCCTGACCTAGCTGAAGATGACCCTGTCCATTCCAGGGAGGGTTGCAGTAGATGACATTTAAAGGTCACTTCCAACCCAACATCATTTTTTCTGGTAGTCAGTGACTGTGTTATATGTCATCAACATTAGATATCTGACTTCTTTTTTAATCTAAAATTACTAAAATAGTATTTCAGAATAAAAACAAGTTAGATACTAATCTGATTTTAACTCTATGAATTACAGATAATTTCACTAAACTGAGGGAAATGTGTAAATTGCTCTCAGAGTTCATACTAGTGTAGCAGAAACCAGAACAGAGACCTTAGAGTCAAAGTTCTCTTTTCAATATAATTTGAATGAGATTTTAAAATTAGGACTATTTGTGAAGTCATAGAAATGATCTAACAAAGTTTCCATACTATATTTTTGACTCTCATGCTGTAGTAGGAGAGTCTGGTCTGAATATACCTATTCTTTTAAAGATGAAAACATAATTGTATTCAGCAATAGAGTTCATACATTTTAAATATGATCGCTATGTAGTATGCCCAAGTATAATTTGCATGAATTCATGAGGATCATCTTTTTTGTTTTCTATTTACCACAAGATATGTGGATTTCCCACATGAATGAGCAGTGTCACCCTGTATGTAAATAATTGTCCCCAGGTGTTGTTGAAAGGTTCATTTCTATTTCTGTGAAAGAAGGATTGTTTTTTACACCACTAACTACTTGTAGGAAATCTGAATTTTTTCATGGTTTAACTCAGCTGTGAGTTTCCTGAAATGTCCCACTGAAAGGGACATGTTTTAGAAAATGCTGTCACCTTTGTAGTGCATTTTTAAAGAATTACAATGAATGTATGCAGACTGATATAATAAAGGGTCTCTTGAGAGAATGTATACATTTATACTTCATCAGTCTCCAAGGTTCATATAGGCAAAGTCATTGTCCGTTGATGTTTTAGAATAAAGGGTAATAATAATGAAACTAAAAGCAAATGTGCTTTGATTTTCATAAAAATTATACATAACCTCAAATTCATAACCTATATGACCTTGTGTATAAAAACTAGTTCTAAACAATGAGAATTCAAATTCAGGCATGTAAAAGCTAGGAAACAACAGAATGAAGATTTCCCTTTGCCTTGAATGTTTTTGTTCAATAAGTGTATTAGGTGTATGCCTTTAACTGCATTCCATTTTCTTGTACTGCCTTCCTTCTCATTTGGCACACAAGATGGATGGCAATGACAGCCTGTCCTTATTTCCTCCTGTGTTTGAGATATACCACTAATATATAATTTCTACATTTTTTTTCAATACACATAATGAAACCAAAATGGTTCATATCTTGATATTCCCACTCATACTTTGTGTTCTTATTGTGAGAGAATTTAAATGCTTCATATCTACTAAGTGACAGAGTTATCCAACACCTCTTTGGTGCTTGAAGAAGAGGTCATCAACCTGTTTCAATGCTACACATAGTGTATGCTAACCTCCATTTAGAAATTTGATTTGCATGCAAAGTGCTGCAGGGTGCGACACTGCTGTTGCTCATGATGGAAAACTTCTATTTATTCTCTCTTTAAAACCCCAAATAAAGTCACATTCAGAATATTTTGTGTGTGAAAAAACCTGACATTCCAAAATTGTTTATATATATTTCATTCTTCAAACTTGAAATGGTTACACCATCAGAGAATTCTGGGCACAAGAAATTCACAAAATGTCCTTTGTTTAAATAACAGGTACCAGATGTCACAACAAGTAAACTATACCTCAGCTGCCTATGGTTTAGCAAATTCCCTGTGTTCAACATTGCTTAGATTAATTGGCAGGACATTTGCTTTTGACGTGCTGCTATTTGCACTGCAGGACAGGGCACAGCCTCAGCCATGTGATTACATCAAAGTCTACCAAAAAAAAAAAAAAAAATCTTCAGCCTTAGCTACTATAGTATTAAAAACAAAACAAAACAAAACAAAACAAACAAACAAATAAACAAAACCCAAACCAAACAACAACCAAAACAAACAAAAAACCCAGGCAAAGACTCCCAAAACCAACATGCACATTTATATTCTTCAAGCATGTTTCTTCTGCAAATAACCCACAAATAAAATGCCTCCAAGAATTCTATCTTAAGATATTTAGACAGCCAAAACTGTTTTCAAAACCTCTGACTGTTCGTTTATAAATCACAAGTGGTATTATGTAGTTTTCTAGAACTTCTTGCTGTCACTCAAGAAGAAAAATTGTGTGTGCAATAAAAACGTGATCTGGGAATACCCATGATAATCTGAATCAACTGGTAAAGTTTGATGCCCTTCTATTTATTTTGAGTCAGGTTGTTCAAGTATACAGGACTCAAGTAACGCTTTTTCTCTAACATCAATCATAAAATAAGCAAGTAAAACTGTAATCCCTATATCCTTAAATTGCTCTTGTTTCCAGTTCATCCTCATGTTTGTTAGGCAGCATCACAGAGTAGAATGGCAATATTATTTTATTATTCTACAGAAATATAGGAAAATAAAAATTATATTTATTTTCAGACACTGGATTATATAATTTGAAGTGCAAACAACTTGAAATTTCAATGATTGAAATATTGAACAAGCATTTAATATACTATGGTAGTTCCAATCCTTTGAAACAGAGTGAAAAGCAGCCTAAAACTGAAAAAATTCAGTGGGGAAAAAAGGACAAAGGCAATAAACAAAGATCAAATTTATTCAGGAAGAAGGACCATGATTTTTTTTTTAAAAAGCTACACGAATATTAAATTTTAGACTATTTTTTCAAAACTTACATGAAACTAATCATTCAGATTCCATCTCTAGCAGTTTTGCCACAAAGGTAGATTTAAATGCTGTGTCCACAGTGCTTCTTCATGATAAGCATGAGGAAAGACTCAGAAAAGCCTCTGAAAGGTTTTGCAGTCACATGTTTGACAGCAGCAGCTGTCTCCAGACTGTACACTGCTGCAGCATGTGTGTTTCAAGCCCAATTGGGAGCTGATTAGTACAGACAATTTTGGTCCAGGAGCAGCCTCACGTAAGGCCAGTTCCACTCCACTGTCATAAAGCCTTCTCTCTGACTCCACTGATAGGATGTGCTGGGTTTGGTGCTCAGAAAGCCACACAGGAGGGTGGTGCTGATGGTAATGTGCATCTCATGAGCCAGAGAAGCCCTGGCATACACAGAAGCCGGTCAGGAGGCTGATGCTACAGCCTCTTTGCCTCTAGGCACTTGGGCTTTGGAGCTCTGATGTGTCTACCAGAGCACCTGCATCTGCCGTGCTGCTGATCAAAAGGAAGAACAGGAACAAGGCCTAGGACATACATAGCCTGATCAAACTCTTCCATTTCAATGCCTTTCAGAGATTCCTCTATGATCAGGTACTACAATGGCGAGAATACTGCTATGTGTTCCTTCTGTCACCTCTAAGAGTTATATGTATAGAGCATGGTTTATCACATTATTCCTGCTATGCTGAGAAGAATGTTCCTAACTTGAGTCCTCTAGACTCAGTAAAATCCCTGTTCCACTGCCACCCCAGACAGAGACAAATATTCGTTACATCCATTCCTAGAAAAGCTAAATTATAACCTTGACATGACTGTCTCAAGCCCAGGGTTTGGCCAATGTGAAGAGACAATAATATGTTGCCATCCCTCTGACTCTTGATTTTATAACCTCTATCATATTTCCACTAACATTTTTAATATTAAATATTCTTAGCTTATTCAGTCATTTCTTCTACAGAAATTATTCTTTTCACTGCCTTCTCTGGACTGTTTCCAAGTCTATTGCACACTTTTTTAGAATCAGATCTGCTAGCATTATTCAAGATGTGGCAAAGTCAGCTACCAGCATTATGGTGACGTGTGTCTTGTTCTGTCTCCTTCTCCTAATTGTCCCTAACATTTTATTTGTTTTTCTGAACACTGGTATTATAAAACTGGTATTTCAGGAAATGGTTTTTTACACCCCAAGATATCACTCTTGAGAGGTAATGGTTAGTTCAGAGCCTATAATTTTATATGTGAAATTAGGACTGTTTTTCTCCCATGTATATCGCGTTATGTTATTTACACTGAATTTCATTTGTCACTTTTTTGCCCTTCTTTTTACTTCAGTCTTACAGTCTTCTTTTTATTCCTCACAGTTAGCTTTCAAACTTACTATCTTGAATAATACAGAATTGTCAGCAGCCTTTCTCTTTTCAGTAATCTCCTGCTTTCCAGGTCAGTGATGAATATGTTTTACAGTACAAGCCTCTGCTTACCAGCATTGATGACCTGTCTCCACATCAAAGACTGACAACTTACTCCTATTTGTGTTTTCTTTCTCCTAACCGGTCATTTATCTATGCAGTAAATGCCTTTGCTCATGCCACCTAATTTACTTAAAAGCTTTGTGTGAGATGCTTTGTCCAAAGGCCTTTTGAAATCTTTGTAAACTAAATAAATTCCCCATCCTCTCCCACAATCACTCAGTTTCACATCTCCTGCTGAGAGCAGCTCCCTAATGGGACTCTCCTCTCCCCTTTTTCTTCTGCATGGCTCACCACTGAAGCCTCTCAACAATGACCTTTTTCTGCTTCTTTGTTTTTAGTATAGCTTTTGTATTCTGATCATCAAATGGCCTAATAGACTTCTTGATTCTGATGTGTGTAAAAAAAGAATATTAGTTTTGTTTCGCTTTGCCACTTGTTTGTTCTTAATTACTCTTTATGCATTCACATTTTATAATTCCTCCTAGTTTCCTTTGAATGCAAGTGTATGGCTTCTGCTTTTTTCTTAATTGTTTCTAGAAACTTCCCTTATATTACTATTCAATGTTTGTTTTATATCTCATGGTCTAACTTGCTTTACAGAGGTATTAGGAATATTGATTCTTTTTTATGAAACAAGTTTCATGTTGCCTTTTTTTTTTT
>VYXD01003420.1:641875-652336 GCA_013397195.1 Hylia prasina | reverse complement strand
TTTTTTTTTTTTTTTACCTTGGAAATCTGACTTTCTGAATTGCTACTCTGTGTAAAGTGGGAAATTAGGAGAAACAAAAATGACATTTACTCTCTCTCAAGTGATCCAGAGAACACTTTTCTTATGAAATTTAATTTATGAAATCTTATGAGATCATCTATGAACACAAATGGAAATGGCCTTCTTACTGAGTTTATTTCTGTTGGTTTTTTTATAATGGGGATGACAAAGGGATAATTAGAGTAGATTGACTTAAGTGCATGGGCCAAATTTTTCATGCAAAATCTAAAACAGGCAAAAGAGATTTGAAGCTGATAAGAAAATGAAAGCCTAGACAACAGAAATTAATCATGATTTACATTTCTGGGCAAGTAGTTGGGGAGAAACCTTATCCCTTTGGTCATGTGCCAGGATGTGTATATTAATTTTCTGCCTTGCTGTAGATGTCATGAGTGAAAAACATAGAGAAAAGGATGTGTTCTTAACATTTCATAATCAGGTTTGTGTGTTTAATAATCTTTCACGAGATCATTTTAACTACCACCGTCTTTGGATTACTGTAATTTCCCCAGGCTTGAATTGAAGTAATTTACAAAAGATTCTGACATCTTTCTTAAAGGTCACAGAATAAAGAGAAAAAGACCAAAAGATCAAATATCACAAAGAACAATTAAGTAGTAAATCACATGTGATGGAAATAATCAAAAAGTAAGTTTTTTTTCCAAAAAAAGACTGCATTTACAGTCTCTAGCAAGAACATTGACATTCTAGATCACAACTATTTACATGGAATAATACTCTATTTATTTGAGTATATACCACTGGATTTTTTGTCTTTTTTTTTGTTCTTTATCATTATTTCATTTTTTCAAGGTAAGTGCCACTTACATTTTTCTTGAAGTATGATTAATGTGACAGAAAGAAAGTCACTTATTATTTCATGAGAAGTTATGTATTTCTAGTGCCATGCATGTCATCTTCTGGTGAAATGAAGCCCTTCCATTTGGGAGCCTTTTATATTGCCACAACAAATAAAAAAAAAAAAAAAAAGGAAGATTGAGTAATAATGAATTCCATAATGCAAGATTTAGTATTGAATTTGTGTAGTCTATATAATAAGCTTACTATCTTTGCACTGTCTTAGTTTTTGCATTGTCTTGTCAAGTATTTTACTTTACAATGTGTATATAACAGAATAACCTTATGAGTAGTTAAAACTGTGTCAACATTTCCTCCACTCAAAAGGCTTTTACTTGAGTAGGGTCGAGGCTTAAGCTTGACAGTCAGGCTAGGTTCTATATAAGAAGCTCATATAGTGGTGGAAAATGAAGCAAGATAATACAATTCTTCAGGGACTGACAAAAGGGAATGAGTTTGGTCTTCTTTCCCTATATTCAGAGGTGCATATTAGATGGAATCTCATTCATTGAATGCAGTTTGTTGGTCCATTCTGACACATCTGCTCCAGTTAAAATGAGTTCAATTAACTAGAAATTCAGATTTAACGTCTTTCCTCGAGGGTAAAAAGTGTTTGTAATTTGCTTCTGGGAATGTAATGTGTCAGGGCCTCGGTAAACATTAAAAGTGAGACAATTCATGTTTCTTAGTTTCCAAAACTCCAATTTGACTGCGAAGAGTTACCACAGAGCCCTATCTGTACTCATCTACTGGTCAGATATTTGACCTGAGATCAAACATGTCAGAATATTCCAGCTTCTCAAAGCTCTCTAATTAAAAACAATAGGATTTTAAAAAATACAGTTTTCTTCTGTTAATGTAAGTATCAATAACAACAATAACATGAACTGTTATGAGTAAAATAAAATGTAGTTTAAAATTATCAGAAAATTATTGCTAGCCTTTGTGGTGGATTTGCCTTGGCTAATATCCACACAACCACTCTCTTGTTAATATTTTGGGGAATAGGCTGAGAAAGTTCAAGGTCAAGATAAAGTTAGAGTGCTTATTTACTAATTACTCTCATGGACAAAAAAAGCTTGAGCAGCAATTAAAAACATATAAAGCACCACCCTTTCTGAAATTTCAAGGGCCATTTAGAAATAGATATATGAAACAGCCTTCAGTAACATTTTGTTTTTGTGTATATGTATTATATACAGACTGATACCCAAGTGAAAGATCTCTTAGATAACCAGATAAACCTCAAAACATGTACACTTCAATCAAATTTCAAAACATTTTAGATTTTATTCATTGCTAATTTTTTTTTAATGAATAAAAATGTTGGGAAAGTTTTGTGTAGAATGTCCTTAAAAAATGAAGTTTCACCAGTCATTTAATAGAACTTGAAAACAGCAGATGCATTGCACAACTCAGACTATAAAAAGCTTTTTTTTCCTCACAGGGAACAGAAAAAAATAATGCAATAAATATGTAGACAAATAGAGTCCAAGAAAAAGATAGTTTTGACAAGTGTAATGGGAGGAATTCTAACACAAATCTCTACACAATTCAACAGTTGTAATGTGAATTCATCTTTTATTGCCCACAAATACTGAATGAGAACATATTTAAATATGCTAAATTGTAGACTGATAGCAGGTGAAAATAGAAACTAAAGACAACAGACAAATCTTTAGTAACATTTAATTTCAGCTAATTAATCTATCTTGCTCACGTAGTCAACAATGCCCAAGAGGAAAGTCGTATCCAAATTCATATTTCCTAGAACATACTAGATATGAAATATAGTTCTGTGAGTTTAATTTAAATGAAGTAAGAGGTCAATTATAGGGAAAAAGTTTTAGACTGACTAATTTGATATTTAGTTTTTATTTGATACATACAGTGCAATTAATTGCTTTCACATGCCCTTAGGAACGTAACAATATAATATTTTAACTTTGCTTACAATTTTATTATAATGTATAAAACATAATATGGAAATAGTTTAATATATTCACTTATCCTATACTCTTTAATAATAAATTGAATAAGTTAGTATTTATGCAAATTTAAGCACTTAAATTTGGCCTAGGCAATTTCAGACAGATAGAAGAAAACTTTTAAAACATTTGAGATTCTGATTTAGGCTTTTGATGTCAGCTAAAGTGACAAGGCTGATTTGAATTTTGAAATGTTTTTTGCACACTACTTTTGTTTACAGACAAAAACAATTCCCAAACAATATTTTCTGGACACTGTAAAATGATTAATACATTTGAGAGTGTTCTAATTTGCACGCAGAGAATTCAAGAACACAAAGAGGTGAAATTCAATGAATAAATTAGAATAAAAAAACTTTCTCAGCTTAAGTTAGAATGCAGACATCAGCAAATTTAGTCACCTCTTTTAAGTGCTTACACTGATTAATATATCATCTCAGAATTTTTTAAACTTGCATAATCTTAGGGATGCAGCCTGTAGTTGCTAATGTGTCACTCATTTCTATTGTATATTAATGGTTGTCAAACTAATTTTCTTCATTGAAATAGGGCATCACAATTAAATTTTAAGCTTATCTTGCTGATATTTTTACACCATGTAATGTGTTCTGCATGTTATTCCCCTTTTTAGACATGAATCATAGAAATAATTGAAAAGAATATCAATAAGAAGAATTAGTTATCCTAATCAAGCAATTCTTAAGATTAAAGTAAAAAAGACATCTAAAAAACTGAGCTGATAAAAATAATTTAAGAAAAAAAAGTAATTTTCATACCCAGATAATACTTGAAGTGTTCCATATTGGGTAGAAATCTCCTTTGTGCTGAGTGTGTAGCTAAGTACCAGTTAAGGCTCATTTTTAGGTGATAGTTGGATCATATGAAAATCTTATGTTGAACTACTGCTCAGGTAATTATATTCTTTAAAAGAAACAATCTGTTTCTACTGAAACAATTTTCAAATCCAACTAGTTCCGTGGCTTTAAATTGAGCAAATCTGAACATAGCCACTCATTTAGCAGAAAGAACGTCTGTTCCGTCAAAATGTAAATTTTATGAGAGTGTACTACAGCTTGCAAGAATAAAAGCAATTTGGGTCAACTAGCAAGCACCGATAAAAAAGTTAAGTGCTAAAACTGAATCTTCCTTTCATTGTACTGAAACCTCCTTGGTGCTATTCAAAGACTGCTGATGAGAATTGTGTTGTTTTAATGTTTTTTTTCTACAACTCATTATTTCATGAGTATAAACCTAGATGAAGATGAAAAGGTCTTGAGATGAAGAAATAATTTTGATAATCTAAAAAGTATCCCTGTCTAAGTGCTAAGCAATGCAGCCATTTCTTCAGATGTTTAAATAATAGAATCTATTTTTCTATGTGATTGATAAGAGGGCCAATATCCAAATCTAATGTGAGAAATAGTTAAAATACTTGTACTAGTTTATGTATATATAAATATTAACTAAAGGCAAATATTTGGTTGATTTAGCAAGATGATTACCTTGTCAGATATGAAATATGATTATAAAGAGAAATTTTATGATAAATGAAAAGACCCATTACTTGAAGAATACATGTCATTAGAGTGAAAAAAACTGTAAATTTATGGACCCAAATGGGTACTATTTCCCTTCAAATATTTATAGAAATACTGTGTTGTCTATATTTGGTGATAAGTGGTTGTTAAAAAGCTGACATATTCTATCCAGTTTTTGATGTAAGACTATATTAACCTTGAGTTCAGGATGATATTAATCCTTCTTGTGCTCTCCTCACACAATAAAGCAGTGTGTCATCTACAGCATGGATATATTATAAAATCAGCAGGAATTTTCAAGAATATTGACAAACATGAGAAAATGAAAAAAAAATCATCTGTTCTGAAATATTATGGTAAAGATGACACAATTAGAAAGTAAGCTAAAGGGTAAGATTAGATTCATTTAGTCAATTAGATAGAAATAGATTGGGTTTTGTTTGTCTGCATTTTTGCTTTTAAGAAAACAATTAGAGAAGGATCAGGGGTTTTGCTTATTATATTTTTAGTTTTTATTTTATTCAATTGAGGTCTGAATAGGACTTAATTTTAAGTTCAGTCCTTATGAGCAGACAATATAAGAAAAGCTAAAAATCGCCCAATGATCAAAATCAAGCAAGTTGAATACTAGCTTATACAAACAGGTATTTGTTTCAAACAGAAAAAAGACAATTCATGAATAAAATATTTTAAATCAGAAAGTCTACCATAACTAATCCACAGAAATGAATGAAAGAAACATGCAATTCCACTGTTGAAGCAAAAAATAGATGGACCAAAGGGGAAGGAGAGAAAGAAGGCAATATAGAGTTATATTATAAATATTTCTAGCAGTATGTAATATAATATCTTTTATTTTTATGGATATTCTTGATAAGACTTTATTTGAACTTCAAATTGTTTTTCTGTGCTCCTGCAGAGATGTGCCAGAGTAGAAGAATGGAGTTATTTAATATGAAAATTAATCTTTTAATATATATTACTGCTCTCTGGAATAAACACGTACAGCTTCCACCACAGTCCACAGACTCAATTTCATTCTACTTTTGATAATTTCATTTTGTGTGTGGAAGACCACATCCAAAGAATTGAAGCCAACAGCTCTCTCTCCCACTGGACATCAGTAACAAGTGGTGTGTATCAAGAACCAGTACTGTTCAATGTCTTTATTAGTTACATAAACAGTGGGATTTCATATTCTCTCAGCAAATTTTTTGATAACCAGACTGTGTGGTATGGCTGAACACACATGATGGATAGGATGTGAAGTGTGGTCATTTTAAGAGCAGCAGGCAATTAAGCCCTACACAGCCACTCACACACTTGGAGAGGAGAATCAGAAGAGTAAAATTGAGAACATTCATGAGTTGAGATAAAGCTTTAGGGGCAAAGCAAAAGCAGTACACCCAAAAAAAGCAAAACAAAGAATTAATTCACCACTTCCTATGGGCAGGCAGGTGTTCAGCCATCTCTGAGAAAGCAGGGCTCCATCCTGCATAACAGTTATTTGGGACGTCAAACATCATTATCCCCTTCCTTCTTCTTCGCCCAGCTTTATACTCTGGGTGTGTGCCATATGCTGTGGGATGTCCCTTAGGTCAGTTGGGGTCAGCTGTCCCAGCTGTTTGTCCTCACATCTTCTTGTGCACTCCCATCCTCCTCGCTGATGGACTGGGTGAGAGGCAGAAAAGGCCTTGACTGTGCAAGAGCTGCTCAGCAATAACAAAAACATGTCTTTATTATTAACCTTGCTTCCAGCCTAAAAACAATACACAGCCCCATACCAGCGAGTGTGAAGAAAGTTAACTCTACCACAGCCAAAACAAGTACAAGAGGGATCTTGACAGGCTTCAGGAGTGGGCACACGTGTATCTCACGAAGTTCAGTGAGGTCAAGTGCAAAGTCCTGCATGTGGGCTGGGGCAATCCCCAGCATCGATACAGGCTGCTGGAAAATGTTGGATAGGAGCTAGCAATGTTTTCTTTCAGCCCACGAGACCATGTCATAGGCTGCATAAAAAGAGATGAATTGGCCCCTGTACTCTGCTCTACTGAAAGCCAAATGGGAGTACTACATCCAGATCCAGGGCCCCCAGCCCAAAACATGGAGCTGTTGGTGGAAGGGATTGAGAGTCACTTCTGTGAAGGCAGGCTAAGAGAAATAGCGCTGTTCAACCTGGAGAAGAGAAGGCTTTAGGGAGAACTTATTGCAGGCTTTCAATATATAAAGGGGTGTTATAAGAGAGAAGAAGATATATTTTTGTACCAAGATCTGTAGTGACAAGATGAAGCAATGATTTTAGACATAAAGAAGGTAGGTTTAGAGTTAAGGGGGTGGCAAGGCACAGGAACTGGCTGCTCAGAGAAGTGGTGGGTGGCCCATCCTCAGCAATGCTTAAGACCAGGTTGGATGGGGCTTTGAGTAACATTGACCAGAAGTTAGTCCACGTAAGTAGGTTGGACAAGATGATTTTTTAAGGTCCCTTTCAACCCAAGGCATTCTATGATTCTGTAATCACCATACAGAAAAACATTGCTGTATCAAGTAAAAAGCAAAAAATATTTCCATGGAGAGATTAACAATGGAAGGAGGAGACTATGTTTGGCTACAGACCCAACGAGATGGCATTTCTTGTAGAATGTGTGTCTGAAAATCATAGAATCATATAGTTTGGAAAAGATCCTTAACATCATCAAGTCCAGCAGTTAACCTAACACTGCTGAGTCCACCACTAAACCATGTCCCTAAGCACATCTACACAACTTCTAAATATCTCCAGGGGTGGTGGCACAACTACTTCCCTGGGCAGGCTCTTGCATTGTCACCTGTATCCTGGCAGTGTGACATAATGACTTTGCTGACTCTGGTGTTCCTGATATCTTTAGCGCTTAGTAGTTGATTGTCGTCATCAGTAAAAATTATTATAGATAGCCATAAAATGTTTACTGCTTTATAAATCAAATTATCTCAATAAAACAGTGATATTAAAGGAGAACTCTGTGACTTGCAAGCATGACTTACAAACTCAATATGAGCTATATGTTCCAGGTGTTTATTAAGCATTCAAAGTACATTTGCATTTGAAGGCATAAAATGTGTGGATTCATTATGTATTGCATACTACTTTCTAATTTTGCTTTATTTAACAACAGTTAATTTAATCTCCAGTTTTAACGAATCCATTCACCCACAGATTAAATTCTTCAATGAAATTTTCAGAAGCAATGTAATGAAGTCACCTTCAGTCTGGAGTTTTCAGACCACAAATTAACATAGTGGGATGTCTTAATTTTTTTCAACATTAAGCATGAAAGTTTTTATTGAAATTTTTGCCCTAATAGCTTAAGGAAGAAGTTATAAACAATTAATGTCTTTTCTTCTAATGTAAAAAGTTAGATCAAACTACAAAAAAAATTGCTGGTTGTCATTCAGACTTCAAATAATGTATTTAGACTTAATGAAAAAGAGTGTTCGGGTTCAAAGAAAACTTAGTTTTTAAGCCACAATTTTGACAGAACAAACTGGATACAGAGAAAAACCTTAAAACATTAAGCACTGAAAAATTATGGTCTTACCAGTGTAAAAGAATATGTACTTAAATTTTATCTATGAAATGTAAACATAATTTTGTTATTAAAGTGAAAACCTATTCACAGTAGTTGCAGCAATATTTATGTACTTCTAAAAATTGGAATATGGTTTTACCAGATAATCTTGTAATTATAACAGGAAATCCATCCAAAATGAACATTGTAGTACTCTGTTACTAACTAATGAACTTTGCCCCCATTTGTCTAAAAAAATATTAAGAGTGTGGTCTGGTGATCTGAGTAGTGGGCTGTGAAATTGGCACCTGTATTCTTCACCACTGGATGTGACCTTGAACATTCCACTAAAATATAAATTTCATTGTACATCAAAAGCACATTTAATTGAGAAACAGGTTACAAATATCTCAAAACCTGAATGCCATAAAAGGTTAATAAAAGAAATTAGTTGACATATTTGAAAATGTGTGATGTGTGTTACCTTATACATCAAATACTCTCAGTCTTATCTAAAAATAGGATATCAACAAAGGCTTGTGTAATACAGAGATCTAAAATGTGTTGGGTGCCACATAGAATATCTGGAAAAAAATTTTGCACTTGAATATTAGCATCCTTGATTTATTAACATTGTGTGAAAAATTATTGTTTGAAGTTATGAGTTGTATATCATACATCCATGTAAAACATGGTACTGTGAAAACTTTTAATCTACTATTTTCATTTTCTTTAACAAAAGAAATAGACAAAACCTTTCTTCTCACTTTTTTAATTTTTTTTTATTATTTTTTTTTTATTTCAAGAATTAGACTTCTGTGCCATGGAGTGTTGATCCTTTTCTTCTTTGCATTTCCTCCCAATTTTAAGTGCTACCTGTATTCAAGCACATCTATTATATACAACATTTTTATATTACATCAGCTCAGAAATATCAGGGCAACAAAGTCCCAGTAATAGCAGCAGAAAACTCTGAACTCAATTATCATTACTATTTGAAGACAGTTTTATATTATCACTCAAGTAGCACCTTAGCCTTCCAGCTCCCCACTGAAATTTCACAGAACACAGCAAAGGCACTTTGTGGCTTACAAAAAGTTTTATGGGGTGACTTTAACATAAAGGACAAAATTCTTCAAAATCTTCCTGCAGTCTGGTCTATTCATAACAGATGAATAAAGAAATAGTAAAATGGCTTAAAAGTAGACTTCTGATATTAAGAAGGAATATAATTTAAGAGAGATTTAACAGCTATTATCTGTTCTAGTTACTATCTGTTCTAGTTATAGATATGTGAGCATTCTATGGCAAAATAAAAAGAGAATAAACGTCCTTCTTGCCATCGGAGGGACTGTGAAAAAGGCCTAAACATCTGGGTTGTTCAAAATAGAAAGATAGTGGATGAGTAAATCAAATACATCTGGGAACATTCCCCATCACTGAGGTCAACTAATAGAGAACTGTCAGTATCTGTGGTGATAATTTCCTTTAGTCTGCAAGAGGGTTGACAATGTGTAACAATAAGAAAGAATATCTATAATAATAAATTAATAATTTTATTTGTAAAAATAATAAGAATATAATAAGCAAGAGAAATAGAATATCATAACTCCTCATATATCTATTGAAATTAATTAAAAAACTGGTCTTCTTGGGTCAGAAATATTTAACTTATCATAACGATTTAATTTTAGGTCTACCTGTAGTTGCCTTTACCTGTCAGAATTTGTAAAGACCTTCTATTTATATCAAAACCATTTTAGACACATTTAAGCATAAATCTCAGAAAACTGTAAGAAAGTAGGGTACTCTATTCCTAGAGTGACCTATGTCACAGAATGGGAAACAAATCATAAATGCATGAATGGATAGTTTTAAGCCGTCAAAAATTTCCATAACATAGAATTCAGACATTATTAATATTCTTGAATTCAAAACAATGACTCAGCCTTCTCACAAGTTCAGGCTAACCTCAAGGGAATTTTAAATTGACTGGTAGCTCCTTTTCGAAGAGGACAGATCTCAAGACACTTGAACTTATGTATTTATGTTAGTGCTCCAAACCGAATTGCTAGAAATTCAGCTCTTGCTTAAGTATCAGAGCCATGCAGAGACAACACAAAGTATTGCCTAGGTGCACAGGGGAACTTATTTCTCCTGTGTTCAGAGCATTCCTAATGTACAGTGACAGCCCTGAGTTCAGCAAGACACAGAGCAGTCACAATCACTTTACAGGGTATGCCTGTTGGCACTGTCACCACCAGTAACTTTTATGCAGTGGTCTACTCTTGACATTATTTACCCAACAGGTGTGGAACAAAGATTCTGAATCCTCCACAGCATGTCAATATGTAGCCAAACACCCAGCTCTGAGCCTCTAGATAGTCTAGACACTCTCAGCTGAAGCTGCCCCATTTAGAGTTTCAAATTTCATGTCTAACTCCTGGCAGGCTTCACTGTAGATATGTGCTT
>VYXD01003420.1:593837-641819 GCA_013397195.1 Hylia prasina | reverse complement strand
AAAAAAAAAAAAAAAGATTTGGACCAGAGAAAATAACGAATGGATTTCATCTCCAAATATATACCACATACTCAACTGAATGATCTAAATATTTCCCTAAAATTATGTTGGTGTGACTCAATGCAGTAAGACTTTTAGAAGGATACCAAGCTGGTCTAAAAATAACTAGAGATTTCTAGTATGGAACATGCAGGCATATATTCAAGAAATTTAAGGATAAAAAGCCAAAACATGTCTCATCTGAAGACTGCGAGCTGCATCAATTAAAGAAGTTGTATGATGACACTAATATTGCAAGAACTCCAACAGTGAAAAACACTGAACACTTGTCTACAGAGCTCCAAACCTACTTCCTGAGTATTGAAGGATATCAAAGATGAAAGTATGAATAATTTTTAAGTTCAAATATTGGGGGGGAGGGTCCTGTTTTTCACAACTTAAATTGTCCAGAAGCGAATTTGAAGGTTATATTTTGCAATGCAATTTTTATATTTTATATTTAAAAATTCAGTCTATTCCTTAAGAGAGGTGATGTGCTTAGAGATTCTATTTCCAGTTCAGAGTTCCCTTTCAAAAATTTGAAGCCAAGCTGCAATATTTTTGCAACAGACATGTTTCACAATCTGGGAACTTTTTCTACCAGTTTCATGCGGTGTTGGTTATGAAAACCTATTAAGCATCTCTAGCACCTCTGAAAATATTTCCTCCCTTTGTGTATCTTGTTTCAAAGTTTTATTAATATATTATCAGGAGACTGAGAACAAAGAGTACATTTTGCCAGAATGGCGGGAAATCCCACGAGTTTTCACTGATCGTATTTTCAATTTCATTGTCCAATTTTGAGAAGGAACTACTTTTTTTTAAGCTGCAAGTTCCTCATATAAGATATGGTTATAATAATAAGATATCCTGATTTTTACAGCCTGAAGGCAAAAGGATATCTATGGAGTTTAAATTATTAGCACTTCTCCAGTTCATGGGGTAAGCATTCATCTTTTCAATAATGCTTTTAATTCTGAGTTAGAAACAATATGAAGTCCTCTTTGATTACTTGCACATACAAAAAATAAAACCTCAAGCCTCCATAGACTTTTAAAACCTACCACAGGTTCAATTTGGAATAGTTTTACGTCCCTTGAGTTTTAATTTAATGAAACTGGTTTCTTGAAAACTGTTATGAAGAAGGCAAAACACAAAATGAAACTAAATTAATAAGATGTTTAGATTGCTTATGAGGTCACCAGTGCTTAATTCGCCAACAGATCACTACCCGTTTCATTATGAAGCCAAAAGCATTTTTTTCTGATTGTTGCTAAACAACTCTTAAGAAAATCTGAATCATCAGATAAGGATTGTCGTCTTGATTCCATTAAACTCTTGATACTTATAAACTGTCATGCTGTAAAATCAGGGACTGAAATTTGCATCAGTTAGTTAAAAAGATACATTGAAAAACTAAATTAACTGTATTTCAGTGAGTAAAAGCTAGGATGCTTTCATTTAGGATGATTAGGATAATTAACTTTATACTAATTCTTCCGTTTGGATGAGAACTACTGCTCTGAAATAAATCTCACAGCCGTCCCCACATAATGTGCTTGCATAATGTCTGGAGCATGTGTTAGATTGCTTTTATTATGAAATTAACTTGGAAAAGATAATCCATGGGTCCACAAAATGTGATCTTAGCTGTATAAGGACATAGAATCATAAAATAGAATGATAGAATGTTTAAAGTAGCAACAGATCTCCATCACCATGATTTATAACTTAAAGCACACAGTGTCTGACTGAATATGTCAAGTTAGTCTGATATTAAAACAATGCCAGTTTATAGCATGAATATCAGGTCCACAGTACCAATAAGTTTTCTTCTCTGACTTTTTTATATCTATCCCAATGTGACATGACTTGGAATTAAATTATCATTAAGGCTGCTGATATCTACCAAATTTTTTTTTAAATTATGGTAATAACAATAACAGTGATAACAACAAAAGGAATGTTATATCACTATTTAAAAAGAAGAAAATAATTATTAAAAAGTAATAGAAATATATCAGTTTAGTGTTTCTGAAACCTTCTAAAACATATTGATACTGGTGTAAGCCATTAACATTAGATTTCCCTTACCTCTGTAGTCATTTATAATCAACTTGTGCTGCCTTTCATATAATGAGAGGACTTCATTTGCCTTTCTCCTGAGAATAGATGGAACTTTTGTATCAGAAAAAACAGGAGAAAAAGACCATAGAATAAAGACTGCACACTGATATTCAGTTAGACTTGCAGTTCCCCACCAAAACAACTTGAAAAGAAAGTTAAGGAAGGGTGGAGGGGGGAATTTTAGGAAGGCAGGAAGATATAACTCTGTTTCTCTTACTCCTGAGGAATCAGCCTTTAGTTCAAACTCCTTGAAAAGAAAAGACTCCTGAGTTACTGTTCATGAGGTGTCTTAGATGTGTAAGATGAGCACAGTATTTGTCTACGTGTGTGTATTTTTCTCTTGCAAAATTATTAGTTACACATTTGTATGGATATACAATGAAAATATACATATATATAAATACATGAGTATGTATACTTACATACATATATATATATATAAATTAGTGGAATACTTGTTATAATAGAATCACAGAATATGCTGAGTTGGAAGGGACCCACAAAGGTCATCGAGTCCGACTGCTGGCCCTGCCCAGCACCATCTCCAAGAGTCACACCTTGCCCCTGAGAGCATTGTCCAAATGCTTCTTGAACTCTGTCAGCTGTGATGCTGTGACCACGTTCCTGGGGAGCCTCTTCCAGTGCCCAAACATCCTCTGGGTGAAGAACCTTTTTATGATATCCAAGCTAAACCTCCCCTGACACAACTTCAGGCCATTCCCTCGGGTCCTGTCACTAGTAATCAGAGAGAATAGATCAGTTTCTGCCCCTCCCCTGCCCCTCATGTGGAAGATGTAGACTACATGAGGTCTTCCCTCAGTCTTCTCTTCTCCAGGCTGAATATACCAAGTGACCTTAGTCATGTTTCCTAGGGCTTCTCTTGCAAATTCCTCACTATCTTTGTATTGCCTCCTTTGGACACTTTCTAGTAGCTTCATTATTTCAATAGAGTTATCTGATTGATATTCTGCAGTATATTTTTATACAGACAGTCTGAAAATCTGCAGCTGCCTCAACAGGCAGCAGTATGAAAAGATTAATCACACAATTCCAAGTCAAGGAATAAAATGTCTCCTGTCATCAGCCTGGTGACAGAAAGTGCGAAGGCTGGGACAGTTAGCAAGGAAGACAAGGAGGCTGGGTTCCAGGAGGCAGGCAATTTTTTGTCACACATTTACACCATTTGATTCAAAGTCCATTAATATACTAATAATGTCATTATTCATGCAATTTGAAAATGATAGTACTTAATCCTTTTTTATTTTAAATTGGATTTTATCATGAACATTGTAACAAGAGTGGGCTGTAAGTTACTAGTCCATTAGATTTACAATGAACAATGACATACAATGGATGATTTAGGAGTTATCTATCCAAAATCATGAACACATTTTCTGAGGAGACTAATTCATATTCTTTGCAAGTTCCACAGCCACTCAGTTTTTGATGCATGTGCCTCACATACTTGTGAAAGCATAGAGAAAGAAAATGTAACACTGAGTGGAGGGAAACACTTCCAACAGGAAAATGCAAAATGAAGTTTCTGTCATATAACAAAGCAGAATATGCTTGTTTTCCTACTGACAAAATGCAGAAGTCTTTCTCCTGTTCTTCCACACCTGACTGTTGGTCAGATATCCCCCACCTCCCTTTCAAATAATTTCAAATGCTTGTTAGGCTACATATTAGTTCCATTTTCCAGAAATCTACCTGATAAATGAAACAGTAACTGCATAATCATTACAGAGAAAAAGTAGAACTCTATATTTTACGACGTCAAGAATATGTCAATTCACCAACATTATAATCACATCTGGTTTCAGAAAGTAATATTTGCTCTCACAAAACAAGGATATTTCTCAAAAGTCAGATGGTTAGACAGAGAGAAAGTTTAGATTTAATCTTGCTATAAATAGTTTAAGTAATCTTACTCGTCAAATTCTTCTTTGTTTTTTCACTCAGCCAAATTTGTTACTATAATTATGAACAATTTGGTCTATGCTGAACAAGGGGAACATTAGTATTTCTGAACAGTTTTAGTTCATCTGGAGTAGCAGGAATCTGAACACAAGAGAACCAACAACTATAAGTCTGCTTAGCAAAATTTTGTGGAACAGAGCATACAGCATGTGCTTTTTTATTTTAGCACATTCTGCAGAACATTCAAGTCTGCACAAACCATTCTGAAAATTTCTTCACAGAGTTAAGCTAAGAAGATCCTCCTGCACCTGTAACCCGCCAAAATTCCCAGAATACAACAGTGTATTGGTAGCATACTGTAATTCCCTTCCAAAAGCAAATTGTTCCCACCAGGTTTAAGAGAACCTAAAACTTAGAACCTTGTATGTTTGAACAGCTGCCATAAGCTCTGCAAGTCTTTGCCTCATTGGACACTTAGCTTTTGAGAACGTGCCACTCCCAAAGGAATGGCAAGGCAAAGAATGGGAAACATTTTCCAGTGGTTACCTATACCATGTCAGCTAGAACTTTCAGGTCTACCCCAATATCTCCATTATGTACTTAGAAAATATAGAACCTATGCACAACAAACTTCTTCTCATTCCCACTTTTCAGTGAGAAAACACTAAATTAGAATAAAAAATTCAAAATTTCATTAAATCAAACAAATGAGACATTTTGCAGATGCACAGTTTCAGAATAAGTATTGTGATTTGACAATACATTTTACTGAGTAAAATATATTCAACACAGAAAAGGACATCAGGTTCCATATAAAACAATATTTATCTTCCTGTTTTATGGAACTTCTAAAGTCACAAGAATGTCCCTATTTTTTTCTTTTTCAGAATGAAAATAATGTTTAATGTAAAAAATTAGAATAACTTGAACTTTAAAGTATAACACT
Source organism: Hylia prasina (assembly GCA_013397195.1). Taxonomy (NCBI): domain Eukaryota; kingdom Metazoa; phylum Chordata; class Aves; order Passeriformes; family Sylviidae; genus Hylia; species Hylia prasina. The sequence goes on along the minus strand of VYXD01003420.1, from coordinate 636,787 downwards.
CTATACTTAGTCTTCTAAGGAAAAAATACAATTATCTCATGTTCATGTTAAAAGAAATTCAGTTTTCTGAAGTAATTCCTGGTTATCTAGTCCTGTTTAAGTTGCATTTCTGAAATTATTTAATTAACATTTGACAGCTGAAATCTGTCCACAACTCCTGGAATTAACCATTGTAATTGTTATTCCCCAGAAAAAATTATGCAGGTAAATTTAACTCTCCAAATGTTAAAATATCTTGAACTCATTTGTTCAGTTTAGTAGATATTGCATTATATGAGAACAAAATTTGTAGTCATCAAGATGACTAATTTTGCTATATAAGTCAGGTTTTATTTACAATGGCTTTTATTCTTTAAATTTCAATTGAAAATGACAAAATAAATTGTAAGTCACTGGTTAAAATTTGTGAAAGACCATTTCATCCTTAGTGAGGATTTATTTAAAAATTATTTTTAGCTAAAAATGAAGCAATCTTATTAGGTAAAAAGACACTTTCCATAAATGATAATTTTATTTGAACAAACTCAAATATCTGTCTTGATTGGGTGTTCTAAATTATTAATTTTAAAATGTCAAAACCTAACATCTCTTGTTCTAACTGAAAGAATATGCATTTAACTATGGATCAGTATTACTGATGTAATTGATCACAGAAAAACCTTCTTCCTATGTTCATTATTTTACTCATGGCATCAGCCTTTGCCTATGAATGCACTTTAAATGATAGCAATTTTAAAATTAAAACAGCCAATTGTGTCTTTGTCCATTTAGTAGAAGTTTAATCATAATTTGCATTTAGCCTCTGTATGTCATTACTTTGTTTGCTTCTCTATTCTCTCAGTATCAATGTGTACAGAGAACTGCATTTCTGCTGGAGCAGTAATAACCCCTAACTTGAATGTTACATTTCAGAGGTTTTCTCTTTAGAATTACTGGAATGAAAAATGAAGGAGCTGGCATCTGATGCACTAGCTAGAGATTAAGTTATACACTCTACCATCAATCCACAAAAATGGTAATTTTGGAGGGAAATTCCTCCCATCTAACTTCAGTAATCTATTATGTAAATGTGTACACCTTAGGTGATATCTTTAGGCTTCTGTCAGAGTTGTGGAAGAGAAATAGGCATATTTAGGTATGATATATCCACCATGTTGAATGTCTGTGTGAAAATAAAATAGATGATACCTCATAAGTAATCCTTTTTCTTCATTAACTATAAAATGAGCCTTAGGTATCTATTTGAGGTTTATGCATCTGTGATATTTCCGAAGTTCAAAAAAATATGTTGCATGTTAAATGTCAGTAAGACATTTTAAGAAATTAGCATAGCTTCAGAAAAATATCACTGGTAATATTCCATCTTCACTGTCAATTGATTCACTACTAAAATAATTCAGTTTATATTTCTGGTTTTTTCATTTCAGTTTTTGTTAGTGCCAAGATTAAAATGAGACCTGTAGTTTTAGCATTCTCCCTCTAATTCCAGGAGAAAGTTTGAGGAGAAAGGGGATTTGCTGTGGCTCCAGTGTTGCTCAGAACTACAATTGTAAACATCTCAAGGTAGGCGTCTGCTTGTGAGCTTCATTGAATTTAAGTGAACCAAGGATTTCCATTTAAATTGCCCAAATATGTCCTTGGTTTCTAGGAGCTGGTCCAAGAGAAAATGGGTCTTCTATATTTCCTTTGCCCTGTCTTCAGCCCTGTGAGATGTCCCAGTCATTCTAATAAAGCTCAGATGACAGCAGGTACCTAGAGGAATGTAACTGATTTGAGTCAGAATAAAGGCAGGGAGATTGCTTACCACTTACCATCAGAGACAGACCAGACTTGACTTTGGGAAAATTAATGCAATGTACTGCCAATTGAGATGGACAGTGAGAAGCAAAGACAAAAACACACCATCCTACTACCCTCTCCCCCTCTTTTTTTCCAGGCTCAATTTCACTCTTTCACTCCTCACTCTTCTACCTTCCACCACAGCAACAGCACTGGTAAATGTGGAATGAGAGCTGAAGTCAGGATGTAAAAGCTTCTCGCTGCTATACCTTTCTCCACATACTTGTCCCATTCCCTGTTGTCTGCAGGCTGCAGCATACCTGTTCTGGTGTGATCCTATCAACAAGCTGCAGGGGTATCTCCTTCCCTCCTTTTTTCTCTCACCTTACTGTCTGCAATGCTGTGTGAAATAACACGTGTGTGAAATACATACATTCCTCACTTGTCCTTCTGAAGCTGTCATGCAGCATTCCTAAAAAGTTTTTAAAATATGGGTTAAATATGGTTTCCTAAATACACTGCCCCCAAGGTCCCTCCACCTTGGCTGTGGGACTTGGACATGCCCCGAGATGGGTTTTTCGGTGCCACTGGAAAGTCCAGCATGGGTCAGCCCTGACCATTCCTCACAGAGGCTCCTGAAGCCTCTGCTGCCAGCACTGGGACATCAGAACTCAATACATTAAAGGTGAAAAGCCAATAGTGTTTCAGTCTTTTTCAGAAAACTGTGATTCTGGAAGCCTGCCTCACTGTAAAGCTCTTTTTTAGAATTATAGTAGTCAAAATATCCGTGTAAAGTAGATGATGTCTGATAAGCCTAAAAACCTATTGTTATGGACATCTGAGTCTAAATGCTTCTGTATGCTACTCACAAGATTTCCCAATGCAATATTTTCAAATACATGCTTTTGTCTGTTTAGATTTGTCTGAAAAGTAATGAGAGCAGGTGGGACAGCTTGTGAAACACATCGGAGGAATCATGGATTTGAAAAGTGGAGAAGAATAAAATTATCAGGCAGAAAACTGTTAACATTATATGTTCCAAATTATTCTCCAAATTATTTTTGCCTTAAGGAATTGAAGGCTCTGTGTTTGAATAAAGTGTCCTAGCATTTTAAGATGTTTTTAAGAGTTGTGGAGGTTTCTTTGGTCTTTTTCATGGAAGAAGAGTGTGCCATATTATCATTTTTTACTGGAGCTGGAGCTTCAGGTAGGAGAATAAACATTTATCCATCAACAATTAAAAAGTGTGGCATTTCTATTTAACTACAGAAAAATCTAAGTGATTTCCTATTTCAGCAGAAAAATGTCAACGTTTTCAGCACATATAAATTTGGCAGATATGTGATATAAATATCACAGCTAATAATAAATGATGAACAACTAAAACATCCCCAGAAAGTGACTGGTTGAGATGTATAAGAGCAAGAATATATTGACCTTCTTAATGTCTGAACATCATGATAAAAAGTTTGCAGCAAATGAGAAAGTAAGAGCTATGTATTGAAAATTCAGTACATGAGAAATGAAAATGACAAAATGTTCTCAAATAACGATGTGTAAATGCTAAAGTACAGGCAGAACTCAGGGGAGAATTTGCATTGAGTGGAAGTGATGTTGCTATTTTGACTGTGCCTGCTGCATAGCAGGTGATTACTTCATGACAGAGAAGAATGATCCTTCTATCTCTCATCTCTCTTAGGTAGTTACATAGCTGTCATCACTTCAGTACATGAATGCAGTTTCCTTTTCCTTCATTTATACAACACATCATTTATCTACTTTATGTACACCATTTAGAACTACTTTCAGGAGGTCTCTGTGGCAACCTTTGGTGGCAATTACCTTCTGTCAAGTTAATTTCAAAAGTTATAAGTCATCTAAGTTTCTCTTGCATTTTTTCAAAACCTGTTCCCTTTAGGGTACTAAGATGATTTTACAGAAAAATACTAGCTCAGTGTTCACTCGTCTGAAGCTACTAATTGTAACTTTCATCAACAAAAGAGAAAAAAGTTAAATGGATAGAAGATGTAAAATTGTCATTGGCAGATCTTTACTCTTTCATTTTGAGAGTCACTAACACAAAAAATGATTACATTAAGAATTTTAATTTTTTTTACAATGTGAACTTTCAAAAGTCAGTCACAATCCTAATGTACTGATATAACAGCTAAGAAAAAGGGAAAGGTAATAGTGCTCATAACCATTTTCTGTTTCTGAACTAATTTAGGTCATTGGTATACTAGTCAGTCTTGAGAAAAAAAGTAATTTAACTACAATGTAGTATGATTTGCCATGTATTAAAGGAGCCCCTGGTTTTAATATGACACAATACTTTATGACCCTTTTTCAGATCCTGTGTCAATTTCTTCTGCTCCCCCCAGTGAAAGGCCACAGATTTCAAGAAAGTTTTATAACCCAGCAGAATGTAATGCACAGGATGTTCCATTTGAACATGAAGAAGAACTCTTCACTGGGAGGGTGATCACACACTGGAACAGATTACCCAGAGAGGTTGTGGAGCCTCCTTCACTGCAGATATTCAAGAAACATCTGGATTCGATCCCGTGCCATGTGCTATAGGATGACCTGCTTGAGCAGAGATTTTGGACCAGATGACCCACTGCAATCCCTTCCAACCTCATGCATTCTGTGATTAAGAAAAAAATTACGACAGTAACCAAGGCACCTCTCCTTAGGCACCACTCTTTACAGTTTTAATATTTTGTTATTAATTTTTTTGTTATTTAACAGAAATGCATTTATGCTTTCATTTGAGTACATCCCCTGAATTTTCCTACAATAGTATGAGTCTTTAATTAACTTATTTTTGGCATTGTTATTAAAGTTTACCACCTACTCATGTCAGGCAAAGAAACAGGATGGAGCAATTAAGTTTTGCTTTGCATTCAGGTTCTGTTCTGTTGTTTATCTACCCGGGTAACAAAATAAGGTTGATCCAAGTCTGAACAGATAATTTGTCAACAATTAGAAGCAGCATGCTTTTTATAAATTAAAATGTTTGTTCACTGATTTTTTTAAAGCAATTACTACTCTAGCAATTATTCCTCTCTTCAACTTTGTTGAAACAATAGTACTATCATTGTTTCATCAAAGTTTCGTGCAAGATTTCTTTTCCTTTAATTACTAAACATTAGTTTATGCATCCTTTTAAGATCCTAATTATTTAAACATTAATTATGTTTTGCCAATGAAAATAACTGCAAGAGTACATATACCTATATTTGATTGTTTATATATATGTGATATTCAGTAAAACTCATGAATACTAAAAAACCCCTAGAATTTGTGATCAAACTAAGTAGAAAAAAGATACCTTTTAAAATGTATTGTATGTTTAAAACCACTAAGAACAGCTTTTCGATTAAACCATAGTAATTTACAAAACCCAGGTATACTGGACCCAGGAGGTGAACAACCTTCTGTTTTCTTGTACTCTGTCTTTCAACTATTAAACTGTATACAAATTTGCAGCTGCCAAGTGTCAGGTCACTGATTTTCCTTCCTAGTAGGCAACAGCTGCTCTGCTCATCTTCAGAAATCTTCCTCTCCAGATGACATTGGGAGTGTAACAAGAGACTGTATTACTGATGAAATAAAGCCTTGGACTACTCCAAGAAAATGATCAAACCCCCCAGATTTTAGTAGAAATGTATAAATGAAGTGCAGAAGAGATTGGTGGGAACAAATGTGGTACTTATCTGGAGTCAAATCACACAAATATCAATTTTCTTATATACCCTCTATTTCACAAAAATTTACTTTGCTAGTAAAATAGACTCATCATGTGTCGTGCTTACTCTTTTATTAAACTATTAGACAATATTGCTGTCCCCTATGATGTGAAAGGATGATTTTATCTGTTCAATGAAGCATTAAAAAAAAAGTGAACCTTGACAACAGCTCTAACAAGTAGGTCCTCTTGCATTTAAAGGAGCTATGTTATCTGGTCAAATTTTTTCTTCCATTTTCAATTTACATCAAAAATATAATAGATAAACTTAGAAATTATTAGAAAATTAATTAAGAATAGAATGGAACACATAGTCATGCAAACTGCATGATGCACATATAATTTTAACAATACATGTACTCCTGGTCACACTATTTGAAAAAAGGTGTGGGAAAATTAATACATAGAGAGCAGCAGAAGTATAAATCACAAAATGACAGAATTTACATGAATAATATTTATGTAAATTTATTTACATGAATAAAATCTTTTCAAAGAAAGTGTTCATTTGTGTGGAACAGTTTCCATGTCTCTAATTTATCAGACCTACACTACCCTTAGAGGAAAAGGATCAAGTCAGAGTATACTTAAGCAAACAGGACATAGAGAAGTCTTTGGGTTCTGGAGGGATACACTCACAAGTACTGATGTAACTTCAAGGCTACTTGCAGTAATGTTTGAATGATCATGCTGAGTGGAAAAGGTGCCTAAGAGATGGAGAGAAAAGATGTCACTTTTATATTTATGGGTGGCAAGAAGGAAGAATTAAGAACCTACAGATCAGTTAGCCACACTTTGATCCTCATAAAGGTAATGAAAGAACTAACCTGGAAACTGTTTCTAGGCTCACAAAGAGCAGGAACTGGGAGCTGTCAGCTTGGATTTATCAAGGGGAATTCATGCTTGAGCAAGGTGATAAACTTGTATGATGAAATGTCTGGCCTAGTAGATGCAGGGAAAGCAGTGGGTATTGTCTAATTACTTAAATAAATCTTTTGACACTTTCATTCATAAGGTCATCATGGAAAAGTTGATGAAATATGGGATGGATGAACAGACCCTAAGGTGGAATGAAAACTATCTGAGTGACCAGAGCCAGAATGTGGCACAAAGTTTAGTTAAAGGTCAGTAACTTGAAGCGTGCCCCAGGGATCAATACTGAGTGTGATGCTGTTCAAAATTTTCATTAATGCGAGGGTGCTAGTTTGTCGTTGAACACTAAGAACTTAAAGAATGTTGTTTGGGTTTAGTTTAGGGGGTTTTTTCCCCTATGAAAAAGCTCACAGAACTATAATTCATTTGTTACCAGTTAAGAATTCTTCCATTGCTCTTCTGTGTCTGGAATCCGGCAATCAGGTTCACCTTCATCAGTTTTAAACACCTCTCAATTCTAGATTCAGTTTGCTCATTAAAATCAGAGAGAAAAAAAGCAGAGAGAAATGATCCAATCTCAGAGAGTAATTTCTTTGATCTGTTGAAAGTGTTTACATGAGGAGATGATCTGCATAGTGACAGTGTTTCTCTTTATGGATTATAAAGAGAAGCAAAGAAATACAGTTCAGATGGCTATACCAGGAAGTCCCTATCTCTGGTGAAGGAACATCAGTCAAAATATCTAAGTATTTAAGTATTTCCTTTGGCAACTCAAACAGATTTAATATTTACTATGTAATAAATACTTTAAAAATAAAGTAATTTTCAAGAGCTAAAAAAAGTGCACAAAAATGAAAATATGTAGGTTCTGGATTAACTGTCATTACTTTTACCATGCCAAATGATACATATCAGTCATAGGCTGGAAAAATAGCTAGAAGAATAAATAAAAATTTATTTTCCACATGCATTTAGTAGCATAAAAATTATTAATGAGATAATGAATTTGCTATGCCTGTTAAAATTATTAGTTTCAATTTTGATATAGCCAGTTTTCAAAGTTTAAAAAAATTGTAGTACAAAATTTTCAAGTTAAAATTGCAACCTCAAGACTCATTAGCCTCTAAAAGACTTTTAATTTGCATTGAGACATACATAAAAAGAAAAGCCAACAATCTGTTAAGAATTAATATATTTTCATGATTGATGCACAATACAGATTAATAAGCAGCAAATCTTCCAAAACTTGCTTGATCTGGGTTCAGATAAAAGCGGAAATTAGGGAAGGCAGATAAAATATACCCTTTATAAAGAGTGATACATTCATCACAAGAAATATTACATGAAAATTAATTGTAATTACCTCATACATTAAAACTGGTTCACAGATTGAAAGCTATTTGAAGGAACAGAAAATGAGGGAGAACAAAGCACAACAGTATGTAAAATATGGATATGTAGTGCAAAATTAATAACTATTAGAATCTGTAATAAGAGCCAATAAGATGCCAATTAATATCTACAAATTTTAAACTGGAAAATAGTGCAAAATATAAATACTGGGAAGAGAAAGAATATGCTGTCAGCTAACAAATTTAGTGTGCTCCCTCCCCCCAAAAAAATGACAGACAATTTCAGACAAGTAGAATATATAATTAAAGGTATTGTTATAAGAAAGCAGTTAGACTGTAAAGCCCCAGAGGTACAATTGATTGAGAATTATTCTATTACCTTCAGAAGTAAAACAAGTAAATAAACAAAAGGCCCAGAACAGACTTGCTAGTGTCTAATAGCAGAAACAAAATTACAGAATCGGAGTTACCAGGTAGGAAAAGGATACAGTTCCATTCTCAATATGTCTATTGTGACAGATTCAAATAAAATGCAGTTGTGAACAGTGAAGGATTCTTCTTAGTCCAAAATAGGCATTTTGTGTTTTGCCTTCTGAGATGAGAAAGGCAGTATGGCTTACCAAACCTAGACATGTGTTGAGTGATAAATTTACAATTTATTCCAGGCAACAAATCAATTATATATTTATCAAGATGAGCTCTGGCTGGAGTATCAAACACAGATTAGATTAGCCAGTCAGATTTTGCTCTGAACTGAAAACAAAAAGTAAATGCTTCTCTTTATCCAAAACTCACTGAAAGAGAGGTAGGGACAAACTAAACCTGAGCCCTCAAATTTCAACAAGCATCAATATAAAACTAAAAATCTCCAGGAGATACTAAAGCTTATATAATTCTGACATGGGCTTGAGTACAACCTTTGCATTGGGTTCAGTCCCAATTAAGATATCTTTGTTCTGTTCCTTCAAATTTCCTATTAATTAATGGTTAATAATTACTTCTGCATCTAAACTGCATATGTATCTGTGCCCTGAATGAAACTGTATTAAAAAAAAGGATCTCCAGAGAAAGATTCTAATAATGAGTGAACGAATCAAGGGGACACTCAAGAACTATTTGGTTTACATTTTTACCTTCAGAAAAAAAGAGCATCTGTTTTCTCCTATATTTCATGAACAAATATATCTTTTTAGCTAGTTCTAGAAATAAAGAGGTTGTGCAAAAACCTCCTTGAGAAAAGACTTCTTTAAGTATCCTATTACATGCAGTTAGACTGCAAACTTAAACAGAAAAGCTACGTAAGGCAAGAGCACAATCTGACTCCTCTTCCTTCTCACTAAACAATCCATACTGAACACAGGGTTTTTAAAAGGGCCAGAAATCAGAGACATCAAGTGTCATTCTTATAGAACAAAGCAAGAATATTTTTCAAGCACTTCTGTAGAATTTGGATGCACAATTCCAGTTCTTTTAGACCATCTAATGAACAGTTAATTTTGATTCCTTATTTCCCACTTACAAATTGTCACTTACATTACAGTCAGTTTAAATCCAGTGAGTGGACAAGAATACTTGTATTTGAAGCCTATCCTTAGCTTGTATCATTTGCAAAAGCATTCAAAGATTAGATGGAAAAAATTTGCCCTTTTGGGTCAATGTTTCTTAAAAAAAAATGTAATGTAAGTTAAATGAAAAGTTGCAGTCCTCTATGTAACCTCTCCAAATAGAAAGCAATAATAGGTTTACTTGAGTGATACCCTGAAATAAATACATTCAGAGAGATCTCATTAGATATAGACTTTCTTTGCCTTTAGTCCAGTGATGCACCTATAATTTTCCTTCAAGGTCAAACTGTAGGATGTTCGATCTGAAGCAAAATCACAGCATTTCTTTCCACTAAATCCTGGTTTCCTGAAGCACTGAAGTGCTATGTGAGCACCATGAGCTACATCATATGTTCTGTGTTCATTTATGAGTCCAATTTAATGTCAACCCCTATCCTTGCAATGTTTAACTTTAAGAAATTTACTGGAATTAGGCAGTTGCCTGAGAGATTAGATGGTATCACATAGTAATAATATGAAAAAAACAAAATCAGTTTTAAATTAAGCTACTATAAATCTAGATAACAGATTTAGTAAAGGCTAATAATATGACAGGAGGCTATTTTGTAAATGTAATCTAAAACCACAATATATAGCATCAGCTAAAGCTGTTATTAAATTTTCTGTACCACTTCTGCTAATGAAATGAGCAGATGCTTTCTAACCTTAAAATTCCCCTGGAAATATTTTCTTCAGTAGTAGCAAGCTGCTAAACCGCACCATTTGGAGCCACCTGAAAACGCTGCAGACACCTTGAAAAGAGTGTCTTTTTACCAAGAGACCTCTCTTTTCACGCTGGCATTAGCCTTTGATAAAAGCCAAACCTGCAAATTTGTAACTTCAGAGTGTGACCAACACACCCTTACACAGGCTCTGGAAATGAGAAGTGATGTCAGGAAATGTTCCTATTACATATGAATAAGTAGAAGCTTATTGTTCAGACATGACTTATACCCATTTTTTCATTATGTTTCCTCAATACTTATGAACATAGAGACAACTGAAAAGGATTTTTGAATGGCTTCTTTTCTACAAGAGAGCTTCTGAAACTTGATACAATAATATATCCCCTAATGAAACATTATCTAGCTCTCTATAAGAGTATTAAGTCATGTCTTGCTTTTTAATTGTGTCACAACATACAATTGGAAGAACTTTGTTGTATTGCTATAAGCAGAAATACTTAAATTCTGAGTTACTGTGTTAAAAATTGCTAGCGTAAGATTTCTTCATTCACAAAATTATAAGTTAAAGCAGTAGTGTCAGAACAATGTATTTACATTTAGTCTTGGTTGTCTTAAATCATTCTCTGAACATTTTGAAATTCCAATACTAAGAGACAAATATTGGAGGGAAAGGAGAATTGATCATTGGGTCATATAGTCTGCATGGCATATACTGCTTTGAAGTCAAAATTCACACTGCAATATTTTAGAACCACTTTTATTTTAATCACATTGCATTTCAAGTTGCTATAGATATATTTTATATTATATTTTAACATAATATTAATATTATACACTCCACATATTAATATTATACACGCCACATATATTTCCCACTATAGAGAAGAAAAAAAAAAAAGTGGTTTTATTTACTAGGAATTCCTTTTTGTCAGTTTTTAAGCTTTCTTGCATTACACAAGCATATTTTTTAACATTCTAGATGTTCACTATCAAATTATGTTATTTTTACAACCAAAAAGTGCATTCAATATGTCTCCAAATCATGCAGTATTTTACAGAGATTCATGCTGGAAAAGGACTCATATTCTTGCCCAGCATGAATTCTTTTTCCAAGACACATTTAATTAATCATATGTTGCCTTTTTTTATACCCTTGAACTGAACATTTTCATCTTAACATGATTTGAAAATAGAGTTTAAAAGATTTCAGAGCAACAGATGCAGAATTTTTAATGTAGAATACTTTTTTTGCATTCTTTGGACAGTGTTTCCAGAGATCTAGAAGCCTATGAGGGTTAAAATCCTGTTTAAATTTCATTTAATTTCTGAAAGGTTTTGCTTCTCTGAAGATTTAGAATTATAATAAATAATAAAGGAACACATAACCTTTAGTAACTAGAACAGATTAAACAACATTTGTAATTAATAAGCATTACCTCATTATTAAATGGCATCAGGGATGACTGCTTTATAGCCATATTAACATTGATGGAAAACATTAAAGTATCTAAATGTCAAGCCATTTTCCTTAGGTTTCAGCCATTGTTCCATTCTAATACATAACAAATTGGTTAAGCTACAGCACCTAAATAGCAGAAAGGTTATTGAAGCAGCAGCATGATCTCATTCTAACCTATTGTTTACCAGGGTCAAATATTCCTGATGTTAAAGAAAGCTGCAAGGCTGTATTCAAGTATAAATAGTATATCTGAGCTACTATGAGTACTATAGCTGAGAACAGATTGCATAAACGCTTCTGGAGTGTTTGGGCAGACAATTTTCATCTCCACTAAAAAAAAAACATCAGTATTCTATTAAAATCCAAATGAAATATAAAGTTATAGAATCTACTCACAGTGGTTACATTAAATCCATTGTAACATTATGTTCAGGAGGTATGAAAAAATTTCTTCTTCCAAACCAAGAACAATTATTGTAAAAAAAAAAGACAATTTACCCAAACTTTATAATTAGTCATATGATTCTCGATTTTTTATCTGATTGGTAAGGTTCCTTAAATGTTCAAAGCAATATCGTACAACATATCAACTGGATGGATTCCTTCATGCATCACCCTCTGGCACAGAGCATAATCCACTCAGCTTTTAAAGATCCTTAAAATTATCATTTATGTAGACTTATTAATACAGGATATGATAATCACTCCAAAAGCCATCTCCTCCAGCCTGTCGTTCTTTTCCAGACAGCATCATTAGGACAGACTAGTATCCATCAAACCTCAGTGAACTTTAGGTAAATTAAATCTCCTGTTGAGATTATCAGATTCTGGCATATCTCCAATTTAACATAATCAAATGCATTTAAGGTAAAATTACACCACAAATACATGTATTTAAAGGGCACATGTATTTCTTGTCTACTATGAATATGCTTTCAGAAAGAATTTGATAAAGGCTCCTTAGATATGAATATGATTTTTTTTTTAAAGCTAAATATTTAGAAATTTAAGGTGAAATGTTCAGAGCACCAGCCTGCCATTGTTCAAGAATTGTTTGGACAGGCAAATGATGTGACTCTTGGGGATGATTCTATGCAGGACAAGAAGTTAAACTCAACGGTCCTTGTGGGTCCCTTCCAACTCAGTGTATTCTGTGATTCTATGAGATGTGAGAATTTAACACTGTTGCAGCTCAGTATAGGTAATTTTTACAGATTATGTGTTTCCATGAAGATAAAAGTGTATATAAGAACTTGTAGCGAAACAGACCCCATATCTGGTATGCAAAATTGCTCAGTTTTTGAAGAGTTGTTTCATCTTTATATTTTAAGTAAATATTATAATAAAAGAGGAACTGGTTTCCTGGAAATCAGCCATACAAGTCTACTGAGTACCTGTATTCTCATAGAATGTAATTGTACCATTTATTTCACTTTAAGACAAAGATATAAAATTCCAGGTTGTAGGATGTGGAAGTTGTTTTTTCTGCAATACATTAACACTTTTACATGAGAATAAGATACAAAATTTGCATAATTATTTATAAATGTTAAATAATAGTTAATCTTTCTTGGTAATACATTGAAATATCTCAAAACCCTGAGGGCAAAGTTAATGCTTTGCTGATTGTAGCATATAGTTGATTTTTCATAACAGTATAAAGAAATTTGTTAGTGTATAATGGTTCTAGTGTCTATATAAATAAATATATGATAAACTGATTATGTTAAATCTGCTTATGTTTCTGTTCATAACACCTGTTAATTTGATTCATGTGTCCTGCAGATTTTGTGACTATCACATTGCAATATTACTGTAATCTACATGAAATTTCACTGAGTTTCTAAGAGATTTCTACATCTGTTTTAATATGGAGTAGCCTACCTACATATACAACAGGAAACTTTATAACCTGAATGCTGTGACTGATACATGGGAGTGAAAGATGGATTGAAGAGATTTCACAGACAGAATCCAAACAAAAACTTGCTTGAGAACCAAATGATAATCTGTCGGGATAGGAAAGGTAATTATTTTCTATCCCTCAAGAAACAGGATCTGAATTTTATAATTATGTAATACTGCTAGTATTGTAGATTACTTGAAGATGCCTGTTCTAATTATTGTAAATTTGAAACCAATCAACTTTGAGTATATCACTTACCCAATTAAGGCCAGAATAATTTATTTACTAAAGGTAAGGGCTTCAAAGAGCAGAACGTATCCTACTGATAATCCTTTCAAGTTTATTTGCTCTTGTCTTGGACCATGATGGCAAACAAAGAATAAGAATCAAAATACTACAGAAATGAGGATCACACAGACTTTCAAGGTATAAAGCAAGTGAGGGAATATTTAGATTTTGGAAAAGAATTTAAGAAAATATTTGGAATATGCCAAAGAAACATAGGGTCACCTGTGTGGAAGTGAATGTGTTAAGGGAAAATAGCAAAGCTGCTGAGGGTAAAGTCTGGAAGCAGCCTATTTGCTCCTGTTATACAGTGTTTGTTCTTTTATTTGTTCATTTCCTTCACTGATTCAGTTGAAAAGTCAGTGACATAGAAGATGCTTTGAAATTTGTTTAACTGAGAGTGAACTGACCTAGATGAGTGCATGTGGGAGTCAAGCTCACACATGACATTTAAAAAGTACAGCATTAAATAAATGTCAGTCATCCATATATCATCAAGGAGCTCCTCAAAGCCAAGTTTAGAGTAATTCATATTACTCAAAGCTGCTTTGAAGGGTTCCAGGACAATTAAATGGCTAGGAGCTCACAGTATGCCTCATAGTGTGAATTTCCTGATAAGGCTAGTCTGAGATGATTAGAAAAAACCTACCCCACAAAATATGGAAGAGGCATTGGAATGAATATTTTTCTCCAGCTTTTTGTTCCTTTACCTTAAACACATTTGAAAAAATCTTGACTCACACTTTCCTCTAACACTGTCTGCTAATCTACTATGCTAAGTAGTACTCTGCTAATACCCTGCTAATCACTAAACATCAAATTATTAACTCTACATGAACAAAAGTTATGGCAAGTTTTACAAAGACAACAGTCAGATAATTTCAAATCTAGGAGAAACATGCCTCTGCAACAATAAGAAAGTCACAATGTAAACTGCAACCTTTGTCTTATTAATTCAATGTTTATTTGAAAACAGTAATTAAATAGTTCTTTACAGTTTAACAGAAGCAATTAAAACTGCCTCATTTACACCTTTATTTTTAAGCTTTTCACATTTTTTTTCTATCCAATATGCTTTCTGATGCCTCACAGCAAAAAAGAGAATTTTACTAAAATTTAGTTTATTATACTATAAAGCATTCTTAAATATATTTTTGAAGTATTCCAATTCAGTGGTGATACATTTCTAAAGGCAAAAAAGCAACACAAAACCACTGTCAGAATCTACTTTATTCTGCAGCATTGATAAAATGTCTTAATATCATAGAGGTTATTATAGGAGATTTGTTTAAATTAGAACCCTTTCTCTTCACTACTTTTAAACATAGAAATAGCTTATCTTGATGTAAAATCAATAAATGTTTCATTTCCACTTCTAATTACCTCTGGTCCTGCTTATAACAAATTCCCTTTAAAACAGACAACCTGACAAATTTTCTATATGAAGTCCTACAAAATCCTGGCAAGGCAAGGATAAAAAAAATGTTCTGTGAAAAACCCAGTCATGCAGTGGATATTGTGTCTGTGTCCATGATCCTGTGTGACTGAAACTGTTTATCAAGCTGTCCAGAGTGAGTGTAATCATGTGAGAAGTGATAGGTGAATTGAATATATGAGGACTTCCAACTATAACTTTAATGTTCATCTGTTACTGTTTAACTGTTGACACAAAATTCTAATTAAAATAAAGACCTTTTTTCCATTACATTTCCAATAATATTAAATGATAACATATTTGAAAAAAAAAAGTGTTTTTTGTTTGTTTTCAATATTAAAAAAATAGTACAAGACAAGCATTATATCATGGGTTATAAATTTTTATTGAGATTATTGTACCATTTTTTAACTTCTGGTCCTTTTGGGTATATTTAAACTCTGCAGTAATAAGACTAAGATTCTTTTTGAGGAAACAGTTGGGCTCATTTCTTTTAGACTTCATCCTTCCATATTCCATTATGAAAGAACAGCCTCTGCCTATGCCCAATAGCTTATGAATTGCTTTTGCTTCTTCCCTACTTTGAAGGGCAGTGGTGTGTCTTCCCAGCAAGACCCAATCAGCTAGATAAAAATATTGTAAGATTAGACAAGGAATACTAATAACTTCATAGTGGTACTAAAGTCTGTGTAAGGGCTACAAAGCCATGAAAGGCTGTGTGATGACACCAGAATGTCTGCATTTGTACATGAGACCTCTTTTTTCCCTCGTGGCTTCCAGGCACTGGCAATGCACAAATATTATTGGCCTATGTTCTGCAAAAAAAACCCCACAGTAGAAGCTGTAGTGCTAAATCAAACCAATACCAAAAGTATGTCTATATTTAAGAACTATGAGGGAGTTTTTTTCAGTTTTCCTCTTTCAAAAGTACTTTATTACCCCAGAAATAGTACCAAGAGGAAAAATGTCTGTACAAATAGTTTGTAGCAAGAGAATTATTATGTCATTTTTCTATGTTCATAGTATATCCATAAGTTTATGGACTGTGGCATATAAGTTTATCCACTGTGGCAAAATCTGGAAGCCTGGGAAAGTGAATTTGTCCTTGCAAGTTCCTCAAGTATCTGCATTTACTTTACAGAACCAATAAGCCAACTGTTTTTCTTACTTGGGCACCTTCATAGAAACATAAAATTTAGTTGAGCTATATCCTGGCCTTTATCTTGTTCAGAAGGGTGCTTTTTTTACTGTAATTGCTGTATTGCTGTAGAGTATACCAATAATTTCAGAAAAGTGTCCATGTAGAGAGACAGGGTAGGAATCCAGTTTATCTACATAAATGTCTACATAAAACTAGATGTCGGAATTTACATTCTGTCACTGTTGTAATCAGCACTCTCAGTGAGGTTTACCCTACCTGTTTAAACTTCTGAATACCTCTCTAGAACTGTATTGAATAGGGTCCTACCTTCAGTAAGAGGAAGTAGGATATCAAACCCACATATATGCACCTATCATTTAAACACTCGGAGTAATGGTGAGATGAATCCCACCAGCAGAACTACAGGTATATGAAACGCTGCAACAACTGCAGTAGGAAGCTACAAAATAGGATAGTAACAGTGACAAGCATGAGCATATGCTTACCTTAAGGTGACCACAAGAAAGGGCTAATTTACTCAAATGGCAACCAGATGTTTCTTGCATTTTTCTTTTTGATAAGTTCAGTGCTGATAATGATGATAATGAGGAAAAATACAGCAATAAGAAGTGAAAAAAAAATCTTTAATTATATAGCAAACTAAAAAAAATCTTTAATTATATAGCAAACTTTGACAATCTTTGACAACAAACACATGACAAAAATGTGATGAGAACAATAAATTGAACGTAAAGGGTGTGAAAGGGTTTGAAATAAATATATGACATGATATATGAAGTTGCTTAGCATATATAATGGAAATTAACTCCAAACTGTGGGTGTTAAACCTCTGGAGGATTATACCGCCTGTATATTGTTTAAATGCCCAAAGGGAAAGAAAATATTTCCCTTTACCTATTGTGGTCAACTTGCCTGACCACCAGGCACTCACTAAGGCATTCTAGCACTTCCTCTCCTTGACAGAAAATGGGTAGAAAATTAGACTAAAGACTCATGGGTCAAAAAAAGCAGAGGGAGATAAAATTACCACTTACCATCATGGGCAAAATAGACAACTTGGCAGGAAATTAATTTAATTTATTTCCAGTTAATAGCAGAGTAGGATAGTGAGAAACAAAACCAATGAAAACCATCTTTCTCCCACCTCTCTTCTTCCCAGGTTGAACTTTACTCCTGTCTCTTTTGCCTTCTTCCCACAGGAACCACAGAGGGGTGAGGAATGGATTTGTGTCCACTTCATCACGTATTTTCTCTGCTGTTCCTTCCTCCTCACACTCTTCCCCTGCTCCAGCATGGTGACCCAGAGGATCCAGCCTTTCATGAACTACTCCACTGTGGGTCTTTCCCCCAGGCCGTAGTTCTCCACACAAACTGCTCCAGCGTGGGGTGCAGTCCTTCAGGAACAGACTTACCTACATGGATCTTCCACAGGGTCACTGGCAAGTGACCACAGGGTTTCTGGCAAGTCCTGCCAGAAAACCTATGCTTGCAGGGGCTTCTCTCCATAGATCACAGATCTTGAAGGACTCCACTTCAGCACAGGGTCTCCATGGGCTGTAGATTCCTTGAGGATGCATCGACCTGTTCTAGAATGGTCTCCAAAAACTGCAGAGGAGCAACCTAATTTAGCATAGACTTCTCCAAAGGCTGCAGACAAGTCCTTGTTCTGGTGCATGGAGCATCTCCTTGCCCTCCTTCTCTCACGTTGCATATTTTTAAGGCTGTTTCATGCTTTCCTCACTTGTCTTTCTCAGAGTATTTTTTTTAATACTTTTTAAAATGTTTTCCCAGAGGTAACATCAGCATCATGGACAGGCTCAGATGTGCCCTTCAATAAGTTCACTGGAGCCAACTGGAATTGTCTGCATCCAACACAGCAGCACCTACATACCAAAACCTTACCACACTCACATAATACATCTATGTGTGCATAGAACATAAACAGTTTCTAAGAGGTCAAAAGAGAAAACAGAATTAACCTTTGCTATGTTTTGCATTATATATTCCAAACAACAGTGTTACAAATCTGTGTCTGAAGAGGCTTGTGTTTATTGAAGTTATCTCCTTTATTAGAAAGCACAAACAACTGGGAGGTTAGTCCTGGAACAAGAGATAAAGGAGGTTGAGTTCTGTGCTGTGTATTCAGTCCATCACTCTGTAATTTTTCATGCTGTCAGAAAACTGGGTAGAAAATATGTGTATGAGCTGTTTTAATGCCATTGAATCATTCTCCTTTAGTTTTTGAGTTTTGGATCAGGACAATAGTTTTGAAGTGTACCTCCTAGTTGTCTCCTATGATTCCACAGTGGAGTGGTGTCAGCTAGGAAATTATTAAAATCCTGTTGGCCAAAAATGAAAACCCTGCATGCATTCAAGGGGCTCATGTAATGTACTCCAGTTTCTTAGTTCACCTCCTTGACCAAAGTAAGCAGGGCCAAAGTAAATGCCCCTGAAACACACAGAGTGATAGCCATTTTCTCATTTTAATCTCTTGGCTTTATTTTCTGATAAAATTGTATTTCACCACTTACTGATGTAGATATCTGATGAGAAGTGATAACTATTAGCATTATTAAAATGAGAAATTATATACAAACCTGTCTTAAGAAATTCAGTAACTGCATCACGTTGCCATAACTATTTATTTCTTACTGTCTTAACTATTAATACCATGCTGTCTTAATCAACCAAAACAGGATTTGAGCTTTTATTAAAACAGCTGTTCAACATAGTTTCCTTCCACAGAAGCATACAAAGAGGAAATCTCACTTACAGAATTATTAACACAATTATTGTCTCAAGGAACTAATGAAAAATGATCATTTCAAATAGCGGTTTGTATGAGAATATTGCCTAAATTAATCACTATCTAGATTCATTTATTTCATAATTATGAAGATCTTTTCTTCTGCATGACAAAAGTGAGTCATTAATAGAACAGACATTCATAAAGTCAGATGGCTTTGTTCAAGCATGCAGCTTTGTAGATGTATAATCTTTATAAGCATAATTCAATTTCTTGATTTAATAGAAAACAGCGAGATGAATGTAGAGAAAAAAATATCACACAGAATCACAGATAATTCAGGTTGGAAAAGACCTCTAAGATCATCAAGTCTGATCATTAACCTGGTGCTACCAAGCCCATCACTAAACCATGCATTTAAGTCCTACATCTACACATCTTTTAAATACCTCCAGGTAAAGGGACTCAACCACTTCCCTGAGAAGCCTGTTCTGAGGCTTGGCCACCCTTTCAGTGAAGAAGTGTTTCCTAATATCCAGTATAAACCTCCCCTGGCACAACTTGAGACCTTTTCCTCTTGTCCTATTCAGACAGGTTTTCTTTATGCAGTGAAGAGTCCAAGCCATGAGCTGCCAGTTTTTCCAGGGGAATGCCGTGTCAAAGGCTTTAAAGTCCAGGCAGACAGCATCAACAGCTTTTCCCTTATCCACTAGATGGGTCACCTTGTCATACAAAGAGATCAGGTTGGTCAAGCAGGACCTGCCTTCCATAAATTGATGCTAGCTGGGTCTGATAACTTGATTGTCCTGTACATATCATGCAGAGATCATCAAACTTCAGAAGGTGAATCAGGCAAAGTATTCAGGGTTGTGAATATCTCTAAGAAATAAGACACTTTACCTAATCTGACTACAAATGTCAGTTCTAAATTACACATCATGTTACAAATTAAAAAAATATATTAACAATCTGACACTAGTATACTAGCGTTGCATGGGTTGAAAATTTTAGTTCACTGAGTAATTTGGATTTGACTGTTGCTTATTATTTTTTGATGCAAGAAATAAAAGCAGAAATCAATAAGAAATGTTCAGAAACTTATGAGGCTAGTATATAAAAGTTTTATTCATAGAGGGGAAAGATGTTCTGCCTTTTTGAAGATGAGAATTACTTTTTTTTCAAGATGAGCATCTTGCATTCTTAGTTACTTTTCGATACTACCAAGTATGTTATTTCATATATTAATTTTAGTTTTATTTAAATTCTAAAGACAATACAATTTTTTTGAATTAAAAGAGAAAAAATCTCTGGAAAGGATGCCTTAACTTCCTATTATTGTGTATATATATGTATGTACATGTTTATATTTTTATGTTTTCTGGATTATCTATTTAACATTATAAATTAAAGCCATATGGGCAAAATTTCAAATATACAAGAATTTTAATATTGTTATTTCAGCGATCTTCTCTCGTCTGAACAATCAATATCTTCTGAGTGTTCTCCAGAATGGTATTTTAAACCATACGTCCTCTGGTGTCAATATGTAAAAATCTAGAAAGTTAAATCTAGACAGTTGAAACAAATTCAGCTTGAATTCAAATGCCATTTTTTCATCTTGATTTCATATGAAGTACGAACTTTCCTATGAACAAGGCTGAAAATGGATTGCAGTAGTTGAATCTTTAGCTGTAGGATATCAAACAGCTCAGTGATAATTGGGAGAGTCAGTGAAATGTAGAATGCCACAGAAATGCTTTCTCATCTGCTTTGCTTCATCTCTTGCAAACACTGTGCATCTGACCTGCTGTCATCAAATAGAAAAATAAATTACTAGTATTATGTTAGATCAGGTTTTGTTTGTTTTTTTTTTGTTTGTTTGTTTTTTTGGTTTCTTTTTTTAATTGTAATAAATTTAGTTTTGTCATATTCCTTGGTGGTGGTTTCTAAGAAGCTGAAACACTGCATAGACTGTTTCTGAAAGCTAATATAAATGTGAGATTTCTTAAGTTTTGGTTTCAGAAGGAGGTGCTGGTTAATTTATAGGACAATCTTATATTTCATCACATTTTATTTGTTTAGTACCTGCTTCTGATATGGATGCTGAAAGACATTATTTTCCAATATGCATAAATGAATCCCATTATACTGTTGCACCCGTGTCATGCTAATACCTTCACTATCACCAGGCCAAAACACAAACCAGTAACCAGATATTTCATTGTCGTGAATCAGTAAATTTTTAAAAGTTCTGTAAAAATAATCAGTGAAATGGATTTCATTTTTTAAACTCACAAACATACAAACAAAAAGACAAATTAATGCATTTATAGTGCACTTAAGCATTTGACATTCGACTCAACTGTCTTTTTTACAGATTTGTGCCCCTTTTCTAAAGAGACAAGTGAAGAATATCAGGAACTTTCATCACCATCAGGTCTGACTTTTCAAACTAATATTGATAGAAGAAATCATCTTCCCATTACTTCTTTCTGACGTTATGATTTTAATCCATTTAAACAAATTACAGTAAGTATCTGAGAAGAAATTGACAGTCTCATCAACTTTCACTCATGGTTTTTTTTGACATGGAGATGGAAACTAGTGTATTTTCTTGATAAAACTACAGAAAATTTGGATTCTTCTCTGAAACAGGAGAGAAAATATTATGAGTAATTAATTTCTATGTATTTCCCAACACTGAGAGAGCACAATCTGATCGGTGTCATAGTGAATCTCTTTTCTTTTCCACTGCATACAATATACTTTTTCTGTAGCAAGGGGGTCTAAATGGGCAAAGCAAAAAGTGATTTGGTTGTGTTCAACAGTCAAAAAATCCAGACCTTCACCATCTTTCTTTTCCATTGATTGTGCTGTTCCCTTTGGAGTGACACAGTAGACAGGGCTTTTATTAAGGGCTGCTGAATCATGAAGAATGTTCATGTTTGTAGATGAGGTGTGAGTAATAGTAAGACAAATTGGTGCATACTCAGTTGGAGCTCTGTGACACTGTGCAGGCTAATTTTTGCTCATTTACGCATAACTTCACCTTTATTTTATGCTATGCAAGAGCATAACCTGAAATATACTAAGATAATTCTCTGTACCCACACTTTTTCAACTTCATGCATAAAAATTGGACTTACGATTACCTTGTAATTAAAAAATATATATACATTAAAATTTAAAGAAATGTAAAAGGAAAAGAGGGAAAAACGCAACCCGGTCAAAACTCAGATACATATTTCTTTCTCTCTCTGCATAAAGCAGGAAAAAAAAAAAAAAGGAAAGAAAAAAGTGAAGAAATGGAGAGAATAGTACAGTAGATTTTCATATTCTCTACAGAAGTCTAATACCAGCGTCTCCTACTGATTATGTGGAATAGTGGGCTTTTTTTTTTTTTAATAGCAGTTCTTATGAGAAATTGCAATTGAGATTGCAATTAAATTTGTAATTGTTAAATTCAAACTGCTTTGAAATATCCAGATATTCTTGTGTTTTTACACATGCTACAAAGAAGGGAATATAGGCTACCCAAAGGACCTGGATCAGAAGATGAAGTAGAAATTAAGTAGGTGGTAGACATTTGAGCTGTGTTTTAAAAAAGTCACGATCTAGAATCTAAGAACCTCATATGATAGGAAAATGCTTTGAAGCCTCTGCTTATGAACATTTCTAAATCTGCAAAAGCAAATCTCTTTTCAGTAGACAAGCACAATTATTATGTAGAAACTAGATGAAATTCTATTTCCATTTGCCAGTCCACTGTGGTTGGCATTTTGAAAGTGCTCTTAAGGACTAGCTGGCAATACAAAAGCTCCATAGCAGAATGCACATGTAATTTTCAAGTTCAGTTTGAGGACAAGAAATCTCCAGTAAGAGCTGAAAAAACAGACTGCAGCTGGCAGTCAATAAGTGGAAAATCTTATTCCTAATTAGGATTCTCATAGCCAAACCCTAGACAAACCTTCATCTTCCACCAGTCAAGGAGTTCTCATGTGGGACTACAGTTTGTCCCCTCCTCTCACTGAGAACAAAACTTCCTGGTGTGAGAAAGGGAGTGTTAAATCAAAGAACGTGATTTCCTGAGACATTTAACAGGGAAGAAAGCAGGATAGCTTTTACCATCAGCCATAGACAAATTGTATACAGTTTTGTTTAAGTTACTGAATTTGAAAAAATAAGTGATGGTAGAATTAAAACAAAACAAAACAAAACAAAACAACCCCCCCCCCAAAACCAACAACAAAAAAACCCACCACCACCACTACCNNNNCCCCCCCCCACCCCCCACCAAAAAAAAAAAAAAAAAAAAAAAAAAGAGAGAGAGAGAGAAAGAAAAATAGAAATAGCCACTCTGGACATATGATAGCTATCCCAGACAACATTTGTTTATACATTTGCTATTACCTTCATTCAAAATCAGTGCAGTAAACACAGACAGGCTGGTCAAAAATCACATGGATAATAATTGTCTTTGGAACAAGAACTGAGGGATCTTTTATTCTGAGGATTATTAGGCTATTAATATCTTTAGGAATAGTACCTTTGTGGTACCCCAGTAAATAACCTGGAACTCATGCACTGATTTCCATAATTATTTCATAGTTGATTTATATATTCAATTTTAACCTATCTGAGTTAACCCCAAGGATGTAGTGAGGATGAAGGACAAATTGAAAAAGCAAAAATGAAAGCACAACTGGGATCTATTTGCTTGTTGATGTCTTTCATTTTCCTCCAAGGACAATAGCAACATTTGCTTTCACGGGTCTGGTAAGAAACTAAGTCCAGTAAGTCTCAAAAGCTTTTATCTAAGAAAGGAACATTATATATAAGGATTGGATAAGTCAAATTAGCCACCAGGATGCCTGATTTAGTGTATTCTGAAAGAGATGAATTTCTGGCAGAAAGGCTGAGACAGACTGAGTAATGACTGAAAAAAAATGTTATTAAAGGAAAATATGAAGATTTGGATGCAAGAAAAAAATATACAAGAGCTTTTAAGAATATTTAAAGTGTTTGGAAGTGAATAAATAATTTTTTGGGTTATTTAAACCAAATTTGAAAGAGAGTTCCTTTTTTTTCTGCGTTATTCTGACAGTGTGGAACTTTAGTGAAAGAGAAGATATTAATGTCAAATAGCTTCTTTCTTTGTCCTCTCCAGTGCAGGAAATTATGACTTCAGTATTATTACTATCAGTGTTACCTGACTGCAAACATATAGAATCATCATGGAATCTTAGAATGGCTGGGTTGGAAGGGACCTTACAGATCACCTAGTTCCAATTCCCCTTCTCTAGACAGGGACACCTTTCCGTAGACATGTTGCTCAGAACCAATCCCACCTGGCTTTGAACACATCCAGGGATCAGGCAGATGGGTATCTCAGAACTTGTTTATTTTGTGTTATTCATCTAGCATGCACTTTGCCTATTGGAAATCAGGTTCAACACATGTGACCTGAGTTCTTTACCCACCTTAGGTTTGCACTGTCCTCTTTTCTCTACTTAAATTTATCATTTATACTGTGACAGAACCTTTCTAGGGACTTGATTTTTTTTTTTTTTGTTTTTGTTTTGTGAACACCTGATTGTGGAAACCTCAGTTTAATGACTATGTAATTTAAACAGCACAAAAAAACCCATATATTTTTGAACCTGACTGATAACACTAGAAGCTCATATACACAAAACTCAAAATGAATTCACAATTTGCAGACTTTCATAAGCAACTTGGATTCTGAAGTGTAATAAATACATCTAATGGCCTGTTAGGCAAGGATATTCAAGGAAAAAATATCCAAATCATTCAACAAATAGTGACTATATAGCACAATGTAAAAAATGAAATATAGAGAAGTAAATGTGTTTTGACAGGCTAAATGATTTTACTCTTTCTTCAAAAAAACCCCTGTTTTCTTCTTATTTATGGCTTTCCTGAGGGAAAATATGTCCTTGTTGCATATTCCTTTTTAAACACCCTGTAAAGCCATTATGACACCTGCAGTAGAACAACTTGACTGGTTTATGCCCACACAGATAGAACCATGGTGTTGTAAATTTCAGAGCTGCCAAACTGTCCATGCACTATGCTGGAATTGCCTGTGATCTTCTATTATTTTTCTTTAAATATTTTATGCTTGTGACACAAATCCAATATTGCTTGCATGGCTGGAAGATGTTTTCAAATTCCAAGGTCATTTGCTGTGACCAGGGATCATGAACCCCATAAAAATAAAACCCCAAAACATTTTCCAGCTCTGTTTCAGTTATATGCTATTATATTAAAAAAAAGGCCTCTTTCTCAAACATAATCTGAAGATTCTGACATTAGCAGGGAAAATGTCAACAAATGAATGAAATGGAAACAGTCAGATAATCCTGAATTTTTTCTGCCTTTGATAAAGCTTTTAACTTTTCTGTCTGTCACATGGTTGTAAAAATCTAAAGATCAGCAAGTGACTGTTTAAATTTCTATGCAGGACCCAAAAAAATCACCTGCTTCACATGCCAATTTTCATTTATTTCACTCCAAGGTATGTTTTAATAAATCTCTAGCACACAATCTCCTCCTATTCCAAATATAAAATAAATAGTTCAGTCTTATAAGATGCCGGCCATCAGAAAACAATTTTAACCCATGAACCTGAGTATAAATCTTGGCCTAATTTTCCATCTTCAAAACACAATTGAAAAGAGATTCCAAGACTCACAAAACAGTTGAGATTACAGAGGACCATTGGAGGTCATCTGGTCCCACTGCCTGCTCAAAAACCTAAAACCCAGTAGCCAGGACCATGTTCAAATGGTCTTTGAATGTCTCCAAGCGCGGAGACTTCACAACCTCTCTGGGCTGTCTATGCCAGGGCTCAGACAGTAGTACAGTAGAAAAATGTTTCCTGATATTCCTAAGGAAGCTTGTGTGTTTCAGTTTGTTCCCATTGTCTTTTGTTCTGTTAGTGGGAACAACTCAAAAGATGCTGACTTCATCCTCCTTTCATGTATTTATATACACTGGTAAGATCTCCTCACAAGCCTTCTCTTCTCCTGGCTGAACTGTCCTAGAGCTCTCAGCCTTTCTTCATAGGAGAGATGCTCCTGTGCCTTAATCATCTTTGTGTCCCTTTCTGGACTCTGCAGTATATACATGACTCTCTTGTATTGAGGGGCCCTGAACTGGAAACAGTAGTCCACTGTGACCTCACTAGAGCTGAGTAGCGTGGAAGGATCATGTCCCTTGATTAATGCCAATATTTTGTCTAATGCATCCCAGAATACCATTGGCCTTTTTGTCAAGGGCAGAGAACTGGTCTTGTTCAGTCTACTGTCCATCGGGACTTCAAAGTCCAAATTTACTTCCCAGCTAGTTGGTCCCCAGCTTACACATATGCATAGGGCTGGTCCTTCCTGAGTGCAGGACTTTGCACTTTCTCATGTTGAACCTAGTAAGATTCCTGTTAGCCCATTTCTTTCACCTGATGAGGTTCTTCTGGACAGTCACAAGACTCTCCAGGAGTCTTGTATGAGGCATTCATCCTGTTTTGTGTAGTTAGAAAACCAGTTGAGGGTTCACTTTGCCCCATCATCCAACTCCCTAAGGAAGATTTAAAACAGGATTTACCCTTGGGGTGCACTACTTGATTAGTGGTCTCCAACTAGACTTGCTACAGATCACCACTGTCTGAGTGCAGCTAGTTTTCAATCCACCATGAGGTTCTGCTTGTCCAGTCCCTTTTTCCTCAGCGTCTCCATGAAGACCATGTCAAAAGCCTTTCTTAATTCAAGGTGGACAATAATCAGTGTAGTTCCCTCCTCTATCAATCTATTCATTTTATAGTCAAAGGTTATCTGGTTTAAAGGTGTACTGAATTCATAAGGAAACACTTTTGCATCTGGCTGCAGCAGGAGTAAAATCCTGGGGAGGAGGTCAGGGTTTTGCTTCCAACAGGGTCTGCAATGGACAGACCCAACCCCAGAGGACTTGGTGGGGCCTTTGAAAAATATATTTAAGAAAGGTCATAAAATACTGAATAGAAAGGAAGTGGAAAAAAAAACAAAACAACAAAGGGAACACCAAGATAGAGCAGGAAATGGCTGCATAACAGGGTAAGCATACCTTCCAAAGGCACTGTAACTTATTGGTGAGCCCACAATGGAGCACCCCAAAGAGAGTAAGTCCTGTGGAGCACACGTGTTGGAGCATAGGAAAAGAATGGGAAGGAAGGAGATGTTAAGAGAAGCTGCTACACCCTGACTGCAACCCCCAATAACCACCCCAGTGCCACCTGAACTGAAGTTACTGAATCAAGTGAGGGCAATCCATGATGACAACAGGGTGCAGAGGACAGGTGCTTGGAGAGAAGTTGAGCCTTTTGTGTCATTTATCAAATCTATTATTTAGGTACAAAAGGGCATAAAAAGTGTAAATGCACTTTCCTTTTTCCTGTGGTTTTCAGGTTTGGTTTGGTTTTTTTGTAGGGTTTTTTTTTGGGTTTTTTTGGGGGGTTTTGTTTTGTTTTGTTTTTGTTTGTTTGTTTGTTTGTTTTTTGTGTTGTTTTTCCCCTCCACTATTCAAATCAGTAATTATTTATTTTAATTTGCAAGAAATAGTGTTAATTTCTGCAAGTTGACTGTTTTGCTCACTACAGCAACTAAGTGATCTAGTCTTAATATTCACTCCTGAGCTTTCTTGTTCCTATTTTTCTACCTGCTACACCGCTTATTTTTTCCAATTATTTCTTGTTCCTATTTTTCTACCTGCTCCACTGCTTATTTTTTCCAATTAACTAGCATACAGTGGTTTTTTTGAACTGTTTTATGGAAAACTTGGAGCACTTTATAAAAGATCAGTGTGATTACTCCAAACTGCTTATCTCAGTGTGCATCACTACACTTACATGGTATGAGACTCAAGTACCATCATACAGTCTGTAATTGAAGTAATTGAACTATATCTTTATACCACTTAATATATTTTTCTTTAATAATGCATCTTTATTAATCAGCAGCAAAAAAAGTTCAGTTTTTTAATCTCACCGATTTCAGGAATAATTTTTAGCTCAGATTTGTTGCATTATTACAATATATTCTTTAAGAGAAAAATATGAACTAGAATGCTGCACATAATACATACAAAGGCATGGTATTGTATGTATTAAAGCTTACAAAATGGAACATAATTCTCTATCATGTAGAAGCAATGTAAATAATCATCTGATATATTTTCAGAAGTATCACCTTCAAAAAGTGGCTAGCAATTTTAAGTAATTGATCAATTCTGATGGGGAATCCTAATGATATCATAAAACATGACAGAACGTTGTAGGTGGTAATTTAATCTCTATCATCTACAGGTGAAATTTTATAGCAAAGGAGATGTGGTAGAAGAGAGCAGCTAGAAATGATAAGAGAGGAAGAGTACAATATCTGTATGCAGTCCTCTTGCAGACAGTTGAATGAAATAGGGTCTTCCAAGGTTAGTTAAATATTATTTTATGCTTTTCTTTGTTTCGTGACATTATTTATTTTAGAAGAAGACCATGGATATGTCTAAATATCTTGGCCCAATTTTGTATTCCATCCACTGATTGTTCCCACTAACTATGTTCCATTCATGGAAAAGTTTTGATGCATATAAATAAATTCCTTTTAGAGAAAATGGAAATGCAAGCTCTTCTCTAAAATGTGCTGCTTACCTTAATGAAGAAAAGTGACCTTTCAATCAATGACTGGATTTTTCAACATCTTTGGCCAAGTGTTTGAGAGATATTCAGTCCTACAAATCAGACTACACCTAGTGTGACAAAAAAACCAAAAAAAACCACTAAAGTAAAAAATGCGTAGAAATAAGTAGATTAGAAGCAATCATTTCATTCTTCTGGCTGTTTCTATTGATCCAAATTGCTTGGTGCTATAAGCTTTGCCTACAGTGGATACGATAGGCTAAAGATACCATGTAATCTGAAAATTACACACCATAAGGGCTCAGTTCCATGCTTCTAATCTTTTCCTTTAGCTACCACAATCAATAAAGTACTCTACTTTCCATGCTCTCCCCAAGTATTCTGACAAAGTGGTTTAATTTTTCTTACTTATCTAATCATTCAGCAGTTACCCTGTTAATACTTCTGCCAAGAATTTCAGGTAGAAACAGACTTTTATGAAGCATTGTTTTCCTCTAGTAGAGCCCTTTTCACCTGCCATTTTAAAGACTCCTGCCATGTAGAATGGCTGCCTGCCATCTGTTTGCAGGCAGGAAGAAAGCATTTAATAATTCATAGGGTGGATGACAAATAACGTTTGACATTTTCCTCTGATTGCAATATACTTAAGAAAATATTTTGTCTGTGGAAATGGTTCTATCATTTAATGGGTAAGAGGGTTTTATGTGTCACTCAAATAATCCAGAGGCAGGAATAGCAGCTTTCCTAAAGCCGTTGTGGGCTTTTTTAGCATCAACAGCCCTATTAATTCTACCAGCGGCAAACATTTTCAATTATTAGCTCAATCAAATGTCACATAAATTAGAAGAGGCTTAATGATATGCTATGGTCAAGCTCAAATATACAGATATTCAGTGCAATGAAGGGTTCTGTTGTATAAACATATTATGAATTTCCCTGCAGAAAAGTATTCTTATGGGAAAGCAGAATTTGCAGAGCACAAAGTTCTTCTAAACAATCTCTGTCCTGTGTCCCTATCTCGGGAGATGTGGATTTGTTTCTCTTTCTTAACCAATGGGTGAAGTTTTGTTATCGCTCTGGTATGGGAAGCAGTGTGGGGAGATTGTTCGGGATGGAGCAGGGAAGAAGCAGCTTGCTCTTCACCTGGGCAGAAATAGCCCAAGCTTGAAAACCTTTAATAAATACATTTAAGCCTTCTGATATGGAGTCCATGAGTTCTGTTTCACCACTCTCATCACGACCATAAATGATGACCCCGAGACCACAGGGTTCAGTTTCATAAACTGAGAAAAATAAATTGGATTTTTTTTTATTTAGCAGTACACATGAATAGAAAAAAGACTAAATAGAAAAAAATTCAAGTGAAAATAGTGTTTTTCAAATTCAAGACCATGGAAATGAACCAGGATATATCAATTTCAGTAATTTTTCAGATCTATGCATAGATCACATCTTCCAGTGGCTGTCAAATAATTGTGAAAATTTAAAAAGTCTGATAATGCAAAAAGAGGCGAGATTTAACTGTAGGACATAATCAACCACATCTCATATTTGCCTGACTTATTAAAAGTTTTTTTCCTGTTACCATTAAAATTCACATTTACAAATGTTTGTTTAGAAGTATTTCTTTGAATCTTCTGAGGATCTGTGTTTCTTCAGTTAGCAAGAGGCAAACTGATTTGAAATAGGACAATAAATTGTTCCAAGCTTCCTCTTTTGATTCTGAGTTCAGTTCAAAAGTCACTTGTCTTTATAGAGAAATTATTTTCATACTCACCATTACAAAATAAAATGCTTCATATATAGTTGTCCTTAAATTAATTATCTTTCCTGTCTTTAAGTGTATACTCATATTATTTGAAAGAAAATAGGAAGAAAAAGACAAATTGTATGCAAGTAAAAGCACACATCATATAATCATCTAGCATATAGAAAAATAAATATTCATTTGCAATAATTTGTATTTAATTAATGGCTGGGCTGTAGATAGGAGATAGTAATCAACTAATAAATATATCCAAATACCCACAGAATATTAACTCTGAGTAAAAATGGATAAGAGATTCACGGATTTTCAAAAAAAGCAGGGACTACTAAAAATTATCAAGTAGGAGAAGATTGTCAAACTCAAATATTGCATGTGTTTTAAACCTTTTATTTAAAGATGGGGTGAAATGCTTTAGTGCTTTCAGATAGATTGGCTGCTAAATGCTGCTATAATCTTTTGCTGTCATTTCTGTTAGTAGCCTCTCAGTGATTCTTCTCCAAAGGTGAGAATAATCCAAAGTTGTTTCTGTGTGTTTTCTATGTTCTTCTTACAAAAACATTATTACCAGCTAAATACAGCTGACTTTCTTTAGACCACTGTAAGATTATTTTTAATTTCTTGCTTAATAAACGTACTTAGTTGAGCTATATTTTCAAACTTCATATTGAAATAATATTCATAGAAGTTCTGAAATAGTTTATTATTTCTGTCACAAAGGCTGTTTAAATTGTGAAACTGTACATATGAGCAAATTAATACACGGCTTTGTTTTGAAACATACCATAAAAAAATCTGGTTTAAAGAAATCATATTTATTTGCCTGTAACATTTTCCAGACAATAGCAGCATACCTGATTTTTTTAACTTTTTAGTAGCTTTGCATGTAAACATTTTAATTTATAATATCACTATTTGGTATGTCTGCTGAAACATCAAAAAAATTATTCTTGCTTTTCAGTTTAAATCAGAATCTATTTCTAAGGCACAATTTTGTCTCTGTTATCTAAATTATGTCAGCTAAGTTGCAGTATTTATGACCATATAACCTATAATGACAATTGTTCAGAATAGGACCGAAGACACGAGCTTGCATAAAGACAGAGCAAATAGTAAGCTGAAAATTCATTTTTTTGCTGCTGGATCATCATGGGGAAAAATATTTAATCATACATCAAAGTACAGGGTTTTTTTACTGACGGTTAAGTGATATATCATCTTCCTGCTGGAAAAACTTTAAAATTACCAAAAGTAAATTCTCTTCCACAAAGCTTAAAAAAGACAACTCACTAGACAAAAAAAAAAAAAAATTCTAGAAAAAAGAGGAGATGAACAACTTTTTTGTTTGTTTTCTTTGTAATTATTGTTATTAATTTTAGCTAGGTCATGCAAAGAAATAAATTTAAGCAGAAGAACTGCAAATTTTCTCATTCTCTGTATCATCCAAGGCACTTCATTTTGAGGACGAAAACAAATGCATTTTAGGAATACAAACTAGATGTTAAAGGTTCAAGATTAACAAGATTTCCTTTCTTCAAAGTTTTTGAGGGCTTCTCTGTTCTTTGGGGGATTTGCCTTTCATTTTGTAGCAGCCTGCTCAGAATGAATTTCCAAGGCTGGGAATGTGATAACAAAATTAACTGAGTAGAACCTATTTTTGAAATCCCATTAATCAATCGCTATTCCTTATATTCTTCATTGAAAGCTTGTATTGTTCCTTATATTTTAATTGTATCATATTCCATTCCAGTGGATTTAAATATTATTTCCTAACAAACTTTCTGTTTTATATACCTTAATTAAAACCTGAATTCTTAATGGTACCATTAATTCTAATTTTCATTAGGAAGTTTCAGATATGGGAATGACAGGCACATACTAAATTTAGTTTCCTTCTAAGTAAGTAGATATAAATTTTTTTTTATAATCCTTTAATACAAATGCAATATTATAGTTTCCTTTGCATTTCATGGGTTTCTACATTGCCCAACAAATATGTATTTAAGTATCAAAAATATCCCAGGTTTCTGAGCACACAAAAAGTTAGTTTGAACTGACCTTGATTTCTTTTTCTTCTCAACCTTATCATCTATATCAGTCATACACTGTTATTTCTTTTTCCTTTCAGTCTTTGTATCCCAGTTCATCATATTTACCCTGGCACTAATCACTACTTTGCTGTAGTTTGCTGGGATTGTAAATATTTTTTATGTGCTTTATAATTATACCTTTCCACCCTTCTCTTCTATAAATTGTACTAATCTGTATTGACATCCCAGTTATAAGAATCTTCTCACCAGGTTTCAGTTATGCCTACAAGATCATAACCACTATCATTTAGCAATCTATTTTTTTCAGTTTTCTTTGCTTGTCTCTCATTCTTCTAGAATTGTGTAAAGGCACTCTAATACAGATGTCTTTTGATCCTTCAAGTTTTGTTCTTTTGGCAAATGCATCTTCTGATTTATTACTGTGGTACTAAAGATGCCAAAATCCTAGCAGAACTCAGAGCACTGGATTTTTATAACAGATAATATCTGACAGATAATAAAATCTCCAGTTTTGTATTGCACAAAACAACCCCTACAAATCTTGCTTCAGGGTTTAATCAGGTGCTAGCTACATCTTTTTAGAAATAAAATTTCCTTCACATAGAAGTACTTATTAGGGAATGTAAAATTCACTATTGCTCCTAATAAAAGTTGTGGCAGATAAGGTGTGGCAGTACCTTAGCACTTTTGAACCTAAGATCTGTTTGGATCCCTAAGCATGCACCTAGTTTTAAAGATTTTCACCTACAAGCTAAGTCCTGTTCTGAAGTTATGCAGTAAAATTAACTAACAACATTGTAAGTTATGTTGTGATGTGTGAATAAGAGGAATTTGACACTGGAATTTTTCTTCTCAAAAATATTTTTGGTAGCATTATTGATGCTCCATGTGCAAGATTTAGTATTTAACAGTAAAAGATAGGAAAAAAAAAAAAAAGGCAAGATGGAAATCCAAATTCTGAATTAATAAGTTACTCCTAAGCAAAACCAAAATTGATTCTACTCAGTGATGCAGATAAAACTCTTGTTTCACTCTTTTGTTTTGTTTTGTTTTGTTTTGTTTACAGGTTTCATTTGTTTTCTCAGATACAATATGGGAGTTAATTCATTCAAGTATGGGTACTTATATCCATAGCCTATCTCTGTTATTTTTGCTTCCACGTAAGTAAACTATTTTCATATTCAGAGCTTTTATTCACTGTAGATATTTTGCTTCTTATGTGGATGTATTTTTGTCAAAAGTAGTTTTAGCTGATAGTTGTGGTTTGTTTCATAGTCAATAAGTTTCATAGTAGCCATTCAAATAAGCAAAAATTTTTGTCTGTAAAATTTATTTCATTTACATTCCTTATTATACTTATACTCAATTTACAGACAAAAGTGTCAGAGATAATGGTAAAATATTTTTAGTATAAACCTAGGCTTATTTTTTGAGTGCTTGGACATTCCTAAATGTCTCAAAATTCTGAACCAGAATTTTCAATTTAACATGAATTTGAACCTGTAAATTAGTGGGGGTTTATGCTACATACAGATAAGAGGATCCATTTTCTACTTCCATTATAAGGTAGCTACTAAATGGTCTTGCACATCTTTCTACTGAATAGACAGTGGTGTGTGGTCATTCATCATCCTCTACTAGCTTGAAGTCAGTGCTACCCTTTTCATTTTCCAAATATCGTATTGGTCACTCATCCCTAAACAGAACCAAAGACCAAATCTTAAACACACTCTATGTATACATATAAAATAAGTGAACAGATATGATAAAAAAGTCTGAGAGAATTTTGAAAGTCATCTCTGAATACAAACTTTGGAAAACCAGGATATCTCAGGCAAAATTCTTTACTGAGCACAGGGAGATGTTATGGTAACTAAACTGCTAATTTTGTTAGCTTTAGATAGTTATTAAAGGTGAAAAGTGATAGAAGAGATGAAATGCATATATTAATGGGTAGGTTAAATAATAATAATAATAATAATAATAGTAATAATAGTAACAATAACACATAGATAAATAATTCCAAAGTGCACAAAGTGATGATGACAGTTCTACAGTACTTTAGGCAAGACAAAACTTCAGACTATGTGTCTATGACTGAATACATAGATATCCATACAGACATACTTGCCTACCTTCTCACTTGGATTAATCCTGCTGATAAATTACCAAATTCAAATTGACTCCTATAGAAAATAATTACTAAGGTTAATGCTTCCCTGTGGCCCAGGTTTAGGATATCACTAGGAAACCTCCTAACACGGTTTGGCCTTCACACTATTTCCCATTATTGCTCTTCCATGGTGATGAAGTTACAATGTGTAGTCCAAGGGCAATCAAAAGACATTTTAGTGCCTTGGGAGGGTTGGTAAGGCAGTCTGGAAGACAAGCAATTTTTTCCTCTATCTTTCAAGTTGCATGCAATGACGTATGAAGAAACAGATTAACATTCTATTAGTGACTCCATGGCTGGTGTCACCACCAGTCTTGGAGATTTTCAGTAATGGGATGGTACCAGGCCTGCTGATGTTCAATTGGATTCATCTCTCTCAAAGGGAAAGGAGGGTCTTTGACAGAGCTTTAAACTAGACCTGAAGTGGGAAGGGGATAATATCAGTCTTGCCAACGATAAATGCAAACTAAGACATTGACCCAAATGGCTTTGCTTTCTTGTGCTACACTTACACTTAGATATCTTACAGTATTTAGAACACAGTAAGGTTTTTTTTTCATTTTTTGTTTATTTCTTTTTTAAGGAATCTGCTAAATATAATGGGAAATATTTACTAACTTGAACTGGGTTTTTAACCCATCATACACAGTGAAATCCACATTCTGTGTGTTTCCAGGGCTGGAAATTAGAGAAGTACAGTGATCTTCCATCTTGCATATGTTTGTTCACCAAATTCCTATAGATAGCAAAAGGCTGACATTTTCTTTGCTCCAGTTAGCAATACCAGAATTGGTTTCAGTGATTATACCCACTAATATTTTGCAGGTGATGATATTAGTGATGATGGCCCCAATTGTATGGTATGGCAAAAAAAAAAAGAAATATAATTTGAGTTCTTTCTTGAAATAAAACAAACAAACAAATAAATAAATAAATTACTAGCACCCCCAAAAAAATTCAAGAAAGCAACAGCAAACTATTGACTGTTTTAGGTATCACTTTTTATCCCTCTATAAAAATCTATAGTCTGTTGGAAATGAAATAATAACCTCTTTCTCTGAGAGAAAAAAATTTTTCCTGTTTTTTTTCTTGCCATTCAACATTTTCATCTGGCATTGTCTGTGCTTGACGAATTTTGTAGTCGTTCCTAGGATCATAACCTTTAATCTAATCTGCATTTTGCTCTGCTGAGTTCAAATCATACAGAGAGGAGCTCAAGCATTGCAAATAATACATTTTCATAAAACACTTAAATCTTTCCAGCACCAAGAACTCTGCATCACTTTTTACAAATAATTCTGATCAAGCCTATTAAAAAGTATTTAAAAATTAGCTGCTTCTGCCAAGAAAGCAAATAATAAGATTAAAATACTTTCTTCTTTTATACTACCTGTAAAAAATTTTGTGCATACCCATCAGAGATAATCATCATTCACTAATTTCAGTTGTGTTGTATTCTAATTAATTTCAGGTATTAAAATAAGGAAATATCACAGAATCAGAGCCATAGAACAATTCATCTGTGAACAATCTCAGGAGGTCTCTAACCCAACCTCCTGCTCCTAACAGACTTAACTGAGGTCGCACAAAGAGCTCTGGACTTGATTTAGTTGGATTTTGAAAATCTCTAGGGATAGAAACTGTATATCCTTTCCCAGGAGCCTGTTTCACTGCTTGACTCTCCTCATAGTTGCATTAAGGGTATGAGAATTTAGAACAAATTAAATGCTCTTGCAGTCCAACTGATCCTTGAGAGATCAGAGAGGGCTGGGTGTGGCTGAGCTTAATTTCTGATTATATAGCCAATTTAACAGTATAAGTCTGGTGGAGTTCAAAAGGACTTGCATGAGAACAGATGCACAAATAATGCAATTTACCAATCCATCCCTATAGGTCTTGTCACATTCAATAAGGACTTTGCACAATCCAGACTCACAAATACTTGAAGCCACAAGCAAACAGGTTCAAGATTACTAATGATAAATGCACTAACTACAGAGAGTTAACGTGTTGTGACAGAAAGTATAGCAAGAGATATTCCAATAACACTGTGTATGTTTAAATGAATATTCCTAGGCATGGCCCTATGTAGTTGGAGGTGCAAAATTCATCTAAAGGGATTCCTTCAGGGGAGAGGAAGAGACACAGTCCATTGACAGGTCCTGAACAGATCTTTTCCCCTTTCTGTCCTTTCTGCCCTGAAGCACTCCTTTTATTCTATAAATTTTGGCACATCCCAATGTGACTGAGCAATCACATGATACAGGTGGGTTTAGTGACTTTGGTCAGATGAATGTTACACATCCCATGCTCTCCTGCATTTGCATCTCAAGGGTTTGTGTAAGTTAATAGTGTAAATGTGTGCTAGTTAGAAAAAGTGTAAGTCAGCTCTCCACTATCAACCCCTGATAGAGGTTTTCCTTCTAATCTCACAGGAATTCAAAACTTATACTTTACTAACTTAAAATAAAGAATACTGGTCCTATTTAAAATTAAATTCTATTATCAACATATTATAAATATTTGTTATGTATTCACAAAAACACAAAGGGAAGGAGAGTTAGTGTGGGGTAGCTACAGAAGAGGATTAGCTGTAAAACCCCACAGATTTAACTGAACATAGTCCGGCCATGAAGTATTGCCAAAAGTAAAGGTTCTGGATGATGAGAGGAGAGATATGGTACGCAGAAAGTTGAATACTGATATTACTTGTCACAGAGATAGTGAGAAGGTTAGTTTAAATGCTTATTATCTGTTGAGGAGACTAAGCTTTCAACTATTCCTTGTCAGGAATTATCTTTCAGAAGACATTCCAACCCTTCATAATTATGGAATTTTAATGGTTGACTGTTCCTTGAGTTTTCATTTCCAGCAATATCTGTAATTCAAGGTAAAGCACAGACGTAGTCCCTAATAACATTCAGATGTATAAAGTCATTAAAATATTTTGGTAGCATGCTTTATCATTTTAAGCCATCCAGAATCCCTATAGGCTTTTTTAATTGTTCATATGCACTTTGGGCAGCCATTGGTTAAGGAAGCAAATAAGCTGTTTGGATATCTTTAAAAAGCAATGGAAAGTAATATCAAGAACATTATTTTAATATTTCTTTACATTTTTTAAAGCAGCTAAGCACCACACTTAACTTTGTAAATGCTTATTCATTCTGCATAGCCACTAGTTAAAATAGTAAATATGATACCTTTTTCCTGTAGAAAGCAATAGCACATCACATTTTGTATGCTGTCGTGCTACCTAATCCATGAAAGTAAATAACTTCTCATATTTATACATGGTATTTATTCACTGAAGCAACTTGGAGTCTCATTCACCTTTCATTACCCCTGCAGCACTACTTGTGAATTATTGTTCTTTGGCAGAAGAAATGTCAGGATTAAAGAATACAATCCTCCTTTAAGTATTTTAAAGTATTTTATAAACATGTTTTTTCAGCTAAAGGAGGGAGGAGCATGTTGTTTCATGTACTTTCATTTAGGTGTTTGCACAGTTCTAGCTTGAACAGAATTTCTGGCATAATAGGTTGGTAGCAATGTTGGCTGCAGTGAGGCTAAGACAGTAAAATTCAGAATGCTGAGAGAAGGGATCACAGCAAAAAGCAAGATCATAAGCATGTGCTTAAAGAAAAAAGCTTTTTCCAGTTCAGAGATTAGCTTGCAAGTATCAAGGAGCAACAAGGGTTGGATGCCCAACAAGGGAAGTTGAGTCAGAAGAATTGTGTGATAAAAAGGCAGATGCAAGAAGTGACCACACCAAGGTGGTCCCCCACTCAGGGTGGGGAATAGCAAATCAGGGTCAGGATCAGAGCCAGAGAGAGTAGTCAAGATCAAACATAATTCAGTGGTCACTCAACTAGATTGTAGTTCTGCATGAATAATTCAAGACTGATTTGAACCATTTTGGATGGGCATAGTCTGTTTTGAGTTTGAACAGGAGAACATCCTTCTCTTAGAACAATGATTTATAGCATCTGAACATAAATTTTATGACACTCTAACAGTTAGAAATTACAAAACACATATAACGATCTAGTAGCATGGAGATGAGATTTTATTCAAAATTAATTGGAATAAAAATAAGAGAAGAGTTTCTCATTATTTTCTGATTATCTTGTGATGACAATGTGCTGTAAGCAAGAGTTTCAGTCTAATACAGGGAATAAGTACTTTATATACTAGAGCCATAAACCATGTCACTTTGGATGAAGAGTACAGGTTTTTCTCTTCCTCAGCCACTGCTGACCATTCATTCAGTCTTTATCCTCAAGTCAGGATCTTGCTCATAGCAGTGAATGCTTCAAACTGCTTGTTTACTGACAGGGTGCTGAAGGATGCTGAAATAATTGAAACGAACTTTGCTTTTTGGATCAACTG
Organism: Hylia prasina; assembly: GCA_013397195.1. Classification (NCBI taxonomy): domain Eukaryota; kingdom Metazoa; phylum Chordata; class Aves; order Passeriformes; family Sylviidae; genus Hylia; species Hylia prasina. The sequence continues at coordinate 597,683 of VYXD01003420.1, read as the reverse complement.
CTAAGGAGGCCAGATGACATAAAAGTGACACTTTGGAGGCAGAGAAACCTTTTTTGAATACATATGAGAAGCTAGTATTGCTTATATAAGTGTAACTATAGCGCAAATTTTGAACTACATTTTTTTTATATGACAGTAATGAAATAATAGAAACATAATTACAAAATCAGACATCTTTTGTATGCATATTTGGTTTTTTGTTTGTTTTACCAACTCTGCTAGTGCTATTTGCTCCAAAAATTGTGACAATCTGTAGTATTTATAATGCACTAAACGTTCTCCTAGGAGAAAACAAAGAAAATTGTATTTTACATTTTAACGTGGGTTTGCTAATGTCTGTTTCTAGTTTACAGATATATGAAGATCTGATATTAAACTGTTTAGTGTTTCTTAAAATACAGAAATAAAGCTGGGAGTTTTTGTTTGGTTTGTTTTGTTTGTCAGGGAAAAGCAAAAGCTGACGTGCAGAAAAGAGAATGAGAGAGTTATACCAAATAGCAGATAACTTTGCTCTATTATTGTTTCAAATTAAAAGGACATATATTTCTCATGTTAAAACAAACAAATAAATAGCAAAATACATGGTCAATATTATACACTAACCTGATACTCTTTTTCAGTACAATTACTTTTGATTTAATGAAGACAAAAATTCAGTGTATCTTGCTTCTATAGTCTGCTTCTATTTTGGAGGGGCAGCAGGCTTCTGCTCTGGATATTGGGTGGACAAAATGCTGTAGTAAATATGATAGAAGAAGGTTCTACAATGAACATCCTGACTGTCATTAAACCAGATGATAAACCCAAAGTCAGCTTAGTTTCTAAAGTATTTAGACCCCTAAGGTCACCTTTATTCTCAGGTAAGTACAGAATTAGGGTAAGGGAGAAAGCCTTACTCCTAAATTCTTCCCATAGTGCTTTATTTATCCATTTATTTTTTTCTCAACAGAAGTACATGTGGAAATATTTAAAAAATCAAACTTGTAGGACTAAGTGTTCATATATAGCAAACAGTTCATATTACAACATCAAAAAGGACAGTTTGAAGGCTTTTAGGCCCAAAAATAGGATCTCTTTTATTGACCATCATGAACTGTGTCACTGAAAAAAATCATATTCAAGGTAATTACTCTAACTACTACTTAGAGAGAATTGGAAAAAAGCTATTTCAACTTCCTCTTGCTCTTAATTGTCCCTAGTCCAAGGTTAAAAGCAGAACTATCTGAATTAAATGAAAAATACCTCTTATAGTTACCTCCGATTAAGCTTTTGCAGAGCACATCAAGTAACAATGCAATACCACACCATATATCATACTTTGTTCACCAAAGTTTTCCAGATGAGTTAATAACAGACAGTGTCACAATTAATTAATAGTTCATTCCACATGCTTCTCAAACATATAACCTTTTGCAAAGAATAGAAAATAGTTTTGTAATAAGACATAGAGTCTTGTAACTAGGTAGAATTTTTGTTAATATATTAAAGAAATTTCAAGGTGTTATTTTCAGATAAGCTCTTTACCTATATCTAAGTGATAAAGGCAATAATCTTATGGCTAATAAGTGTCATGTTTTGCATTACATATACTTAAAGCCAAATTAGTTAGCCAGAGATTTTACATCAGGAAAATTTAATTAATCACATTGTATGATTAAAACCCCTAAAATAACTGTGTCTCAAATGGCAGAATAATATCTAAAAGGAATTTCATGTTACCCTGTCAAGGTAAATATATGTATTCCTAAATATACATCAATGTCATACATCAAAGCCAGACTTAAGGAAAATTCATAACATAATTTGTAAAAGAAACAGATAAATTCTAGGTTGAGTAAAACTGTCCAAGACTGATCAAATTATTCAATACTTACATGTCTCTAATTCCATGGATAGTTTACATCCAGCTTTTGTTGTTTCCTGGATTATGAGGAAGTACTGAGTTTCTTTACAGAAATCAAATTCTATTCCTATATCACTCATAAAAGCTCATTGATTACTGATGACTGATTCCTATTATTCATGCCTCAAACGAGTAATTTTCTTCCAATATATGTTTGACAAGACTGCTACATCTGTGCTGGGAGATAAAAGTTTTGGTGATTTTTGTTATATCCTCTGAATGGAGGATTGTGACTTTTAGCACAATGGTTGAGAATTTGCAGTGCAAATAACAAATAGTATTGGTCTTAAAAGGGTGTCTGCATACATTTTAAATTTGCAGGAGAAATTATCAGCAGAATTTAATTGTATAAATCTCAGTACCTTACAGACTATGCTATTGTCAAAATCTGGTCAGTACTAACATTGCTGTATACACCTAAAGACTTGAAAAGAATATTTAAAAATATCAGGCACATTTGCATTAGAAATTGACACTGAAAATACAATATGCCTTCATACTTCCATGTTGACTTTAATACATGCAGAATTAAAACTGAAAGAAATTGCAGAAGGTATTTTCAGCTTATTGGCTCATTCTGTGGACACACCTTAATTTTCTAGAATAACAGTATTACAAACAAATAAATCATCAGGGACAAGAGGTGCCTGGTATTGTAATTTAATTGTTCTTCAAAGAGCACGAGCGTTAACTTGTCTCAGGCCAAGAGTCTGTGCTTACTAGGTAGACTCCATAAAACAACAGGCATACTGGGTTTGGGACATATATCAGTTTTGATGAGGCTAGTAGTTTCTGATTTGAATAAATCCATGTTAATCACACATATTTACATGAAATTTATAAATTTTAATCAAATTGTTTTGTCCACAATACAGAGATAGAAAAATGCATGGTATAAAACTGTATGCAGATGAAAGTAATACATTTAGATAGCTCAAACTGACTTCTTGATAAGGTAAAATTAATGGTATCAGGTTTGTCAGCAGTACAAATACATTTTCTCTTCTGTAAAATTTAACTTTGAGACACTAATATAAATATAATAAGATAAGCATATGCAATCTAAAACATTTTGCAGATATGGATATTACTTTTCGCCTACAAAAAATCAGTGAACAGCCGATAACTTGAGTATTACTCACTGCATCATTTCAGATGATTCCTCTTCCTAGAGTATTTTTGTTGGTTTGGGTTGGAGTTTTTTGTTTGCTTGCTTGGTTGTTTTTGTTTTTTTCTGTATTCAGAAAATCAGAAATTAATAGGCAATGTCTTATGAAATAAGCAAGATCACAAATTACTGTAGCCATAGTCACAGCATTACAACTCAGCATCAGATTAGGGACCTATGAAAAAATACCACATGCACACACTGTATCTTCATATTTGCACTTTCACAAAGTAGGAAATTACTGAGCACTTAGGAGTCTAAAGTTGAAAGAATTCACTTCCTCATTATAGTTATATAATATAGTTATATAATAACTATTTGTGGATGACAAAGTATTATATCAGTTATGCTAAGTTATAGGCAGAATAATTGACTAATGAGGCTGATATTTGACATACAGGCTTCTACAAACCTTCTCATTATTTTGGATTCAGATAGTGTAAGAGCCACATCAGGCTTGCCAGCCTTTGCATATTTTCGTTACAGGTACTACAGTGCAATAGATCAGAACATAATTCTTCTGAGATGCCTTGCATTCATTTAACTTATGTCTGTGTTGGCTTGCAAACCACATTCTGAAAAAGAAAATTAAAGATATTAATACATTGCAATGGTAAAAGACACTGGACTTAACTGTATGGATACATTTCATTCTGTGTCACACATATGTTGCTATTTCTTATTGAGGCAAGATATCCATATTTAGATGTATCCAGAAGTTTAGGTTTTTCTGTTGATACTCAAAGTCTTCAAAATATGTTTAAAAAAAAAAAAG
>VYXD01003420.1:470932-593272 GCA_013397195.1 Hylia prasina | reverse complement strand
AAAAGAAAAAAGAAAAAAGAAAAAAGATTATTATAGCGCAGGGAAAAAAGACTGAGTATGGATCAATGTACAAATACTCTTCTTAGGTACCTTTTCCTATTAAATAGCATCTTGAATTAATAGGCTATTTACTCAGCCTGAACATTATTTCAGCTTGTTCTGTTTTTATATCAGTATCAGTACCACAGTTTACTTCTTCCTAGCACATAATTCCATTATTTTCTTTTAAGCAAAAGCAGAAATTGTCCAGAATGTTATTAAAACTTGAACCACCATTTCTGTAATATTCTTTTTCTAATAAGACAGCAGTGGCTCTACACAGTGCATTAGTGTAATTGTTTGGAGTATTTCATTTTCCAAGTTCCTTTTCAGCAACTGTTTATATCAGTCTGGCACTTGATTCAGAAGACCAACAGCGACATTTCAAGCAGAAGAGCTTGAATATCGTATTCTTGGAGTTCAGAATTTCATTTTCCATCCAGGAGTTTCAAACTCTGGCATTTTTCTCCTGGACTTCAATTTTTTTTCTGAACTGACAATATAAAATATATTTTCCTCTATGTACCACTGAATGCTAAAGTGCTAAAACACTTTTCCAAGAAATATGGGCCTCATTCTACTGTAACTAGATTGCCAAAACAGGCAAAATAATATGAGCCTTCAATTGAAAAAGAAATATAAACGCAGCATTAAGTAATCAATCTGTTAATGCTCTACATCTATCCTATGCAGTTTATACTGATGGTAAAGATCCAGGTGGTACTTGGTGCTGCCTTATTAAATCTCTAATGGCTTTTCTAAATTTATTAATTCAGCAGCACAGATGAAATATTAAAAAAAAAACTCAGCAAAAACAGTTGTAGAGGAACTCTAATCATTTCCCTGCGTTCAATATGGCTCATAAACTATTTACCACTGCTCAGAGACACTACATTCTCTATATACAAACTCTTAAGAGAATGGAGTAGTAGAGATAGGTAAATATGGAACACTTTATCCCAGTGGGATGAAGTGTTCATCCTATAAGGGAATTGCTAAAGATTCAAAAAAAAATTATTTTCAGTAAACATAATACAGCTATTTGATCAGACAGCTGAGCCAGGAAGTGTAGTATGGTGCCTAGAAGTCTAGAACTGTTCTCTGCCATAAATAATTTTTTTACTGTGTTTCTGGGGATATCGTCAATGTAAAATTCATTGTTACTGTAACAAAAACCACATAAAAATTACCAGTAATTATTGCTCAACTCCAGTGCTTGGTAGGAGAAAATATCTGAAGGTATATTTCTATGATTGTCCTGCCATAGTAGTGTTCCCAGTCCACTTTGAAGACGTTTTGCAAGCAGAAAATAACCTGTCTTGTTCACTTTCATGTGACATCTAGTAGTCTGTTATATGAACATAATGTATTTTTCCCTGCAGAGAAATATTCTCTGGGAAAGCAGAGAAACGCAGCACAAGTTCTGTAAACAATTCTTTCCTGTATCTCTGTCTTCCACAAGATGGGGATTGTTTTTCCTTCCTAACCAATGAGTGAAGTTTTGGTATCTCCCTGGTATGGGAAGGATTGGGGGGAGGTTGGTGCTGGAAGAGCTGGACGACGCAGGGAAAGAAGCAGCAGCATGCTCTTCACCTGGGAGAATAGCCCAGGCCCAGAAAGAATGGAGTCAACTCTAATAAATCTTTAAGCCTTCTGATACTGAAATCTATGAGTCCTGTTTTCACTGCTTGCATCACAACCATAACTGGGGACCCCGAGACCACAGTAGTCCACAGATTAGAGAGAGCAAGGGACTTAGACGGTTTGAAGGATGTGTGGTGCTGTGGTCACATCCCCTGTTCTGCATTTGTCACTGTCCTTAAAGAGGGAGTATCTCTTCTTAGTCTTTATTGGTGTGGTTCAAAGCGTAATGCAGTCTAAAAACATATTATAAACCAAGCTTTACTGAGACAGAAAGAAAGATGAGAAATAATATTCCCATGCAGTAACAGAATTATAGAATCATAGAACGGTTTGGGTTGGAAGGAGACCTTGAAAGTTCATCTTGTTCCAACCTCCCTGCCATGGACAGAGACACTTTCAGTTAGACCAGGTTGGTCAGAGTCCCATTCAGCCTAGCTTTGAATACCTCCAGGGATGCTCCAATATCTTGCCATCATCACACTAAAGACCTTTTTCTAATATCTAATCTAAGTCTACCCACTGTCTCTTTGAACCCACCCATTCAGCCTTTTCCTGTCACTACATGTTATTGTAAGTAGTCTTGCCACATCATTTCTGAAATTTTCCTTCAGGTACTGGAAGGCTGCAATTAGGTTATATCCCAAAACCCTCCCTTTTCCAGGCTGAACAATCCAAATTCTCTCAGCCTTTCCTCATAGGAGAGGTGCTCCAGTCCTCTGATCATTTTTGTGTCCCTCCTGTGGTCTCTCTCCAACAGGTTCATGTCCTTCCTGTGCTGGGACCCCAGAGCTGGGTGCAGCCCTGCAGGTGGGGTCTCAGCAGGGCAGAGCAGAGGGGCAGAATCCCCTCCCTGGCCCTGCTGCCCACGCTGCTTTGGATGCAGCCCAGGACACGTTTGGCTTTCTGGGCTGGGAGTGCCCATGGCTGGGCCATGTCCAGCCTCTCATCCACTCAGTTGGTCATGCAGTTATTCACCTGGTCACGGATAGCAAATACAGGGCGAGAGGTGATGTCATGGCTATACTGAAACGGCCAGACACTTCGTGTGTAGATGAGCCAACAGTAAAAGCCAGTAGCACAAATGCTTTCAGATGTGGTTAAGAGTTATGCTATGCCTTGGGTCCCCCAAAGATTTCAATTAGAGAAAATCAGCCCTTACACAGCAGTAGCATGCCCTACATGTCGCTGGATTGATGTGGGCCTGCCTAGATGATGATATTGGCCAAGGGGCAGGGTGTCAGTTACTTTATCCCTTCTGGAAATTTCTATGCCTCTGCTCCTGCAATTATTTGCTGGCCTTTCTTACTCTAAATGAGTTGAGTTGGTAAGTTTCAACAGTTTAAACCCCTGAGGATAACCTGGCTTGTTTAGATTGCACCAGGTTCAATCATTTACCTGTCTGCCTTTCCAGAGTGAAACAAAGAAAGGCTATCATATATAATTGGGAGAGAAAAAGTACAGGGTAGGCTGACTTGATAGCCTCTTTTGCTCTATACCTCTACAGCAAAGCAGAGTATATAAACACTAATTAAGAATTTTAGACAGATTATGCGAATATTCAAAGTATTCAGCACTAACATATTTTTTATTTTTTAGTCTGTCATTTTTCCATCACAGAATTAGAGCTGGACTTTTAGAACTAGTTCAGAACTGATTTATTCTGATACACCTCACCTCCAATATTTAACATTTTAACAGCAAGAAATGTCATTTGAGAGAATGAAATAGTTTACCTAAAGCTGCAGTCTTTGTGGACATATGCCATTAATCAAACTTCTTTTGCTAGCAGTCATCAAGAAATGCTGTTGGCATACTAAGAAATGTTAAACTACCTGAATAGTTTGAATAGAATAAATTTAAATGAAAGCAAACAAAGAAGCCTTAAAATTATGAGTAATGTCAAGTTACTTAAAAGGCCTAAAGGGTATTTATGAATTGAAATAGCTACCTTGTGCAGCAGTTCTGAACTGTGAAACTGATGTAATTTCAAAATGTGTTTTCAAAATTTTCACAAAAAATAAACCCATTTGGCTCTTTTTAAACCCAAATATTATTTTAATAAAACATGTTATTAGGAACCAATTAGGAACTCAGATGACAAGAAGTCATCTTTGGGGGCTGAAAATCATTTTTCTGGGGAGATTGTATTACCTAATTATAGGCTTTACTACAAGTGTGTACAATTACCATTCCTAAGACTTTCTAAGCTTTAGCAATTTGTCCCATGGCACCATTTTTTTCTAAGACCTCATGGTGAGCTGACAGGCCAGTGACTTAAGTCATTCACTCATTTTCCCTGCTCCTATTGGGATGGGGGAGAGAACAGGAAGAATATAAACATAGAAACTTATGAATAAAGATGCAGACTGTTTAACAAGTGAAGGAAAGAAACAGGTATTTCTGCCTTCTTTGGATATCTCCCAGATCAGAAAACTACAGAAGAATAGATTATTGTGAAGGAAAAAAAGTGAGGAAATGGTGCTAAAAAAATCAAAACAAAATCCCCCAAACTAAATTACTTTAAAAATATAGCAAAACATCAGAAAGGGCAGTCTGACTAGCATTGCACACTACCAGGAATTACCATACTACATTCAGCTGGTGACAAAAAGGAAACAAAGCTGGTGGAGGTTATAAAGATATTTTCCCCAACGGTATTTTTCCTGTGCTGTGGGTAATATGCACTGAGGATTAGGAAAATAGAACCATTACATTGCTCCATTCCACAGCTAATAAATTTGTTAGCATAAATTTGTTTTTTGTTTTGGGGTTTTTTTAATGTGATGGAGTTGAAAAACAAGAAATCAAAAGTGAATTCTGGCAGTCACTTCAGTGAATTCAGGATATCAACACAAGACTGTACTGAGTCCCTGTCCTGAACTTGTTTACTTTGAAGTGGTGAAAGAGAGCTGCTAAAAGAGAGGGTCTTGCTGCATAATACTGTTAACAAAGGTGTCAAAAGTACTGCTTTGTAATAGGAGTCACCAGCTAAAAATACTTTGGTTTTCCAAACTATTTTAAATATATCATATGCATGTATGTCTGTGTAGACAGAAGAATGTCAATGTAAAAATAAAACAATCATCTTTGAGATTTTTTTCTCACATTTATATTAATTCCCCAGAAATTCACCTCTTTTTTTTTTTCCTGAAATTTGATATTTCTAAATACCTGAAGAATTCTTTTGCATCAGCTTTTCTTATTTTTATAGAAACTTTAAAGTCTATAGACTATGCAATGGCACAAAAGGATTCTCAAACCAGTATATTTTTAGTATAAAATATCCTACACAACAATTTCTCTATGCAGTAACAGCACTTTGACAGAGCTACACAAACTTTAAATCCCATAAACATAAGCACTACAATGGCACTATAAACTCCAATTTTAAGGAAAAAAACCTGTTATTTTAAGGAGAAATGTTTAAATTGATCACATGTGAAGTAACTATTAAAGAATTGATTGCTCAGAAAAAGTTATTTTGTAAAACTAACATAACTTGAAAACTTGTATGCATACTTTAAAGACCACAGTATGGTACCTCATATGGAACTGGGAAGCTCTGAGAAATTCTTTTATTTTGTAGTTATAAAAGCTCTACTTCACTGCAATCTGTGAGGTTATTTTTTAAACCTGTATATTTATTTCAAAGTTCAAGCTGAACAGTTGGTCCTTGTGCATCTCAGCTGACCACAAAGAATGTGATCTCAATAAAAAAAGAACTGTAATGTTACTTGTCCAGATGGTATTTATGGGCCATAAAACGCAGTCAAAGAAAAAAACTAAGGAAACTTAAATCATCACGGGGGAAATATTGCAATATCTGTGTTCAGTAAGACAGGTTTACTGCAGTCAGGAGAGATGCAGAGGCATAGAACATCAGATTTCATAAGTTTCACTGCTCTTGAAGAAGACCATAATTGTTTTTAGGATGACGCATACAGTGTTAGAACTAAGCCGAACTTCTATACATATGTATTTAATCATATTAAACTACAGCTCCAAATTATTTTCCTGAATTGTTATTATTTGTTAAATTAGTTTAATAAAAATCTAAGTTAAAACCTTGTTTTGATAGGTTTCCAAAAGCAATGAAATGTCAAACCTTTTGTGTGCTTAGTGTAAGGATCTTAGTGTGTCAAACAACCAGAAGTAATATAATCTAATTTACAGCTAACTCAGTTTTAGATTATCAGGGGACTGAATTATTAACAGGAATTTGTCTTTAGTTATTGCTAGTGTACAGTGTAGAGCTGAAATCTCAAAGCAGATGTTGGCTGTAAGTGCTGATGTAGTACTTTTTTTTTCTCATTGTCTATTAATTTGGCAAAGTGATTGACATAAAAACAAAACAAAAACAACCCCCAAAACAAACCATCTTTCTTTTTAAATTCAGAACGGTAAAGTTCATGAGAGCCAAGTAGATAAGTAGATGAAACTAAAATCTTGAAAGCAGTTGAGTATTTGCTCTAAGATAAGCATATGCATGTTCAAAAGTATGGCAACCACAATTTTGAGTATTTCGTCATTATTTCCTGGATTCAGAATGAATGCTGAGAAAAAAATTATTTTAAAAAGTAATTTATGACAAAATCATAATACATGGAATTCACATATACCTAGATGTGTGCACACGTGTATATGTGACAGTTTGATCATGAATATGTATGTAGATAACATTTTTTTAAAATACTTGATATGAGGAAGTATCATGTTTAGACTACGATGAACTAAATATACTAACTAATGGTCAATAACTGTATCAATGTCAATGAGTTCTGAAATGGAGTACTGTCTATGCGTAAGAATAGTAATATAATAGAATAGTAATAGAATAATGCAAAGTATTAAAAAGTTGCAGAAAATTTCTATCTCTGCGTCCTCTTTTCTTTCTCATAGGTATTTCAGTTTTCAGAATCAGAGATGAGACAGGAGCTGAGTGTGGTGACTGTGTAAGCTCAGAGGCATCCCAGGAGGTCTTCCATAGTCAGGTGCCCCCAAGGGTGTAGGCCCCTGCTCCATACTGGGGTGGTGGAGGATGGATAAGCTTTATGAGGTGGGGACTGTCTACCAGACTTTTTTGATCTTTACTTGTCAGCAGACTGCATCAAGATGTTGCTTGTTGATGGGTGTAGTGAGTCAATGTGCATTCTTCTATAAATTTAGTGCTGCTGTTCCTGACTTTTACATGTGAGTGGTATTTTTTTACAAAATACCTTCCTAACTGTGCTTTGCCCAGGAGAAAATTTGTCCCTAAAAACTGCTTAGCAACATACCTCCAATATCAGCCTGATTATTCAAGTGATGTCAGCTCAGCAGTCAAAGACAGGGAAGATGTTAAATGAGGTGATTTCCATCCTGGCATTCTTCTCCTGTTTTTGTTAGAAGCTCTAAGGTTTTTTTCATTCTGTACAGACTCACTTTGAAAAATGGTTTCCTTGAGAGTATGTTGTGTACCCTCTTTCACTCTTTAAGCTAGTGAGATCATCACTGTGCAGAGTTTGTCAAACTGACTGCAGCTCCCTGTAAAAGGTCAATGTCGCCGTGTCCAGAGTAAATGAGATATTTCTTCTCCTTGTAATAACTTCTATTCTTTTTATAACACTGCACTGTAAGACTGTTGTCATCCATACTGAAACTTTGAAAGTCAAGGTTTCAGACCACAGCTGCTGGTTGTTTTTTTTTTTAATGATCTGATATAGATTTTGCACTCTTGTCCTACTTTTCCTATTTTAGTCAACAACTACGATTTTTTTTCGTGCTCCTAGAAACTAATTTTGGGGGCCCATTAATTTTCTTTAGTAGGGATAAACAAATTCTCTTTTTTAAAGCAAAAACCTGTCTGTCTAAATGGAAAATACACAGTATTATAGTCAAGTTAAATACTTTATATTTTATTCAAAGGCACATCTGACTTTAAGTATGTGATTATATCAAAGATGCAAATAGTGAATAATAGATTATCCTGAATTAGAAGGGACCTAGAAGGATCATTGAGCCCAGTTCCTGAATCAACACAGGAAAACCTAAAAATTATACCAAGTATCTAATAATTGTCCAAATGCTTATTGAACAGTGACAGGCTTTGGATGATGACCACATCCCTGAGGATCTTGTGCCTGACTACCGCCCAATAATGTAAATATTGTAAATTCTCAAAGTAACTAGATGACCATATGTGCCCTAAAATGATCCACAGTCCTTTGTAGTGATTGAGTAATTACAAATGTGTATCATATCAGACTTTTTCCTTGTATTTCAGAATTGATAAAAATCAATCCATGGTAATTCACAATTTTAATGTTCTCTGAATATAGACTTTCCTCCTTAATAAATCATCTTCTTAAGATGTATTTAGATAATATTACAGCACATAGATAAGTATTCTGAGATTCTAATCCATGTTATTCTAATCCATGTTTATTTTGCTCACTCTTCTATCAAAAGCAACATTATTTATAAAGCATAGTTTTCAAAAACCATTCTTCTTAAATATCACTTTTGTTATTATAGTTTGAAATAAACTAATTCACCTAGCCTGTCTCACTGTTCACTTACATTAAGTAATTTCACATATTTCTGAAAAATGACATAAAATTACCTGAAATGACCTCACTTAGAATGCCTTTCTGAAACCACAGAGAAATCCATGGTAGCTGCAGCTTTGAAAAATTACTATATCATTTTATGGAGAAAGTAATCTGAAATTTTGGTTTCTTATGTAAATAACCACCAAGTGAGAACAGTTGTCAAAACTGAATTTTTTTTAATTTATTTATTGTTCTGATTTTGTATTAAAATCAGATTGATTGAACAATTTTATTTACGCTACTTGAAGGAAGTATATTCAGGTTATTCAAAAACATCAGAAAAATACACTGGGGAGTGCCACATAATGATAAATTAACTTACAATAAATGAACTGTTTCCGTTGGTTTTTTTTTTATTTTAAATAAATAGAGTGACTGCATAAATGCTCCTTTAAATCTCCTCTATTCTTTTATATATATAAGTAAACAGGATTATATGTGTTGAGCTTCAAAGAATAATTTATATAGAAGATATTTTGGAAACCACTTGGTCTCTATAAGCCAGTTAGTGTAGGAGAAGGGAATACAGGTGACCTTGCCCCTGATAGGTAACAGCTGTGTTAATTATCCAATACAGCCTTGACCCTGATGAGTCACAGCTGTATCCAATAGTGATAAATGTGATAAAAGGGAGTGGATTAGGTAGCAAGGGGAATGTTGAGGAAGAGGAATGTTGAGGAAGAGGAATGTTGAGGAAGAGGAATGTTGAGGAAGAGGAATGTTGAGGAAGAGGAATGTTGAGGAAGAGGAATGTTGAGGAAGAGGAATGTTGAGGAAGAGGAATGTTGAGGAAGAGGAATGTTGAGGAAGAGGAATGTTGAGGAAGAGGAATGTTGAGGAAGAGGAATGTTGAGGAAGAGGAATGTTGAGGAAGAGGAATGTTGAGGAAGAGGAATGTTGAGGAAGAGGAATGTTGAGGAAGAGGAATGTTGAGGAAGAGGAATGTTGAGGAAGAGGAATGTTGAGGAAGAGGAATGTTGAGGAAGAGGAATGTTGAGGAAGAGGAATGTTGAGGAAGAGGAATGTTGAGGAAGAGGAATGTTGAGGAAGAGGAATGTTGAGGAAGAGGAATGTTGAGGAAGAGGAATGTTGAGGAAGAGGAATGTTGAGGAAGAGGAATGTTGAGGAAGAGGAATGTTGAGGAAGAGGAATGTTGAGGAAGAGGAATGTTGAGGAAGAGGAATGTTGAGGAAGAGGAATGTTGAGGAAGAGGAATGTTGAGGAAGAGGAATGTTGAGGAAGAGGAAACAAGACGATCATGAAGAAGAAGGATCCTGGGGAGAGAGAATCACTGCTGTGAGGTCAGTCTGGGTCTGCAGTTAGAGCCTGTTGTTGGAACCTGCAGCCACAGCCTAGCTAGGTAAAAAGCCCGCATTCAGAGTCTGCAAACCAATACCTGCAGTCATAGTTTAGCAGGAAATAACCAGCAGTCAGAGGCTGCAAGGGAAACCTACAGCAGGAGGTTGCTTCAGCCAGAGTCAGTGACTAGCTGCAGTCAGGATGGCTAAGCTGTAAAGAGGAATAAACCAGGAACCCTTTCGTGCTTTGATAAACAAGAACTCTGTGTCTCATAATCATTTCTACCCTCTAAAAAGAGGGCTGCTGCAACAAGTTATCACACATCTCTAAATTAATGACTCACTAAATATGATAGTCACTTATGTCAGCTTTCAGTAACATAGCTATGCATATCTTCTGATGAAGGAACAGCAATTTTTATGCAAACAGCTAAAATTCTTTTTCTCTAAGTAAATTAGTTATATTTTATATATATTATAGACATGTTATATTTTATATGAATTTTATTGGCAAAATGTTTCTTCCAATCAATAAAGAATGTGGTGAGTGATACTTGTTCATCAACTTGCGACTGCAATATATGACTTATTTCATAAAGAGACAACAGATGTCTCTGATCCTTACAATTGTCTTACGATTATTCCAGTTGTCTTTTAAAAAAGCAGAAAATATGTGAGAAGTGAAGAATTATGTCTTCATTAATCAAGTCTGTAACAGAAACCTTGCCTTAAAAGTGTGAATTATAGCATTAGAGTAAGGAGGATTTTTCCACTCTTCTTAATGATTGAAAACCAAAAAATTGCATTATGGATTATTAGAAATTTATGCTACAGAGAGTATACCAAATTATAGATCCTTGCACAGTAAATTTTTATTTATATCGGTCCTATATGCTGATGCTATTGCTGTGGGTTTTTTTCTTTTTTCTCCTGCAACAGGCTGCTGGCAAAACCAAAATTAAGTAGTATCCTGACACTGACCTCTAAAAAAACCAAACTGTGTTATTAGGAGGAAATATCTAAAATAACAATATTAGAATGAAATATCATTTAAAATACTGCTCATGATACAGTTGCAGACCTGAAACCATAGGCTCATGAAGAATCACTGCATTTTCAGGCTTTTCTCATGAATACAGTGTATTACTCAAGGTATGGGTATGTCAAAGTTTATAGAAGTAAAATCATTTAATCATCTTTTGTAGTTCTGGTCTCCATGTTCTAAGGACATAGGATAGATAAAGGATATAAAATAATAGCATAAGATGTTGCTTTATGAGGAAGTGCTCTAAAGGACGCTACTCTTCAATTCACAGAGGAAAAAAATTAAGAGAATTATGACAGATTTACAAAATCATTAAGAACCTTAATTAGCTGTTCTCAAACAAAATTGAAACTATTTTGCTAAAGTATTAAGAATTTGATTTGAACAAATATGACAGAGTACTTGACACAATGGAAATAAAGTAGTAGTAGTTTGCTGCTGCAGGATGCTACAAAAGCAGGAAATATCCTAAATTTCAAAAAAAAAAAAAATTTGATCAGGCAATCCATTGGACAACAAGTTCATGAAGAGATCACAAAAAGGTTAGTCAAGATTCAAAACAGAAGATGTACTGGGAGCATGAGTTAAATCTACTTCAGAAAGTGATCAAGCTGAACAATGTATCTTACTGCCATTGTCAGTGCTCCAGTCTGGGCTGAAGGGAGCATTAGTTTGGCCCAGCAGGGCTTTTCTTCTGTTCTTCCACCTCACCTGGACACCTGTGAGTTTCCAATTCTTCATAGAAAATACCTATAATTATTTTTCACAATTTAAAAAATAGCACAATAGAGAAAATCGGTGAAGTTACAGACAATCCTAAAGGTGTCTATTGCCTTTTATTTATCTTCCAGATCAATTTAATACTTCTAGTAATTAAAGGGGTTTGTATGTTTGTTTCTTTTTTATTGTAAAGTATACGGCCTCTTCTCAATATGGGTCATGGCATCACCACAGGCAACAAAAGCTGCAGAATAATAATGTCTTCCTGCTGTTAAATAAAGGATGAGAGATTCTTACACTGAATTTGAAGAGAAACTTCTGAGAGCTCCTGATCATCTGGCAACTTGTCCCAAATACCTATGCATGGGAAAAAAGCATGAGATTGTTTTACAGAGATCTAGATAACAGTTCCAGGGTAATTAGAGAAGTCTTTCTTAAGGATAAGAAAATAGTACTTGTTTTTAGTTTTTCTACTTGTAAAATCCAATAAAGGAAAAATATTTGCATTTGCAAACTATGAATTTAGATTGAATTAATCTGAAATCAAATTTCTAAGAAATTACTTCAGCCCAGAAAACTTGTATCAGTAGATTAAAACATGTAGCTAGTTGAGTTTGTCCTTCCTTTAAAGCTTTCTTTTTTTCAGTAGCAAAAAATTTCAAAACAAAGACATGCATTCACATAATAGATACATCAAATTAAGCAATAAATACTTATTTAGAAACTTGTCTTTTAATTGGGATCAACTGTCTTTAATCTTAACTAGTTAATCTTGACCATGTTTTTATTTTTGTTTTCCAAGAACATGTTTATAAATGTTTAAGACATCTGATCTTAAATTTTTTCAAAATATGCTTTTTTTAAAGAGGAAACATATTTGTACCAACCATATAGGTGATAGCATACATATTAGAAAAAAAAGATAATTCAGAAAAGAAATACGAAAATATAAAATATTGGGGCAGGCAGTCCAGTGGAAGACCTGTAATAACCATACCTTCTAGGAAGAAACATTTTATAACTTTTAGGCAGAAAGAAACATCCAAGGACTTTGACTCTCAAAATTGTGTGATGATTGTCGACATGGTAAAGTATACTTACAGACAGTGGAAAGTATTTTTAAAGACTAATGGTTTTTATATGCCATAGTGATGAGGAATATTGTGTATGAACACATTATTTGTTAAAATATGTTGTTTATGAATGTGGCAGTGTGGGTTTAAAACTTGAAACCAGCCTGATTTGTCAGTCACGTAACCTGATCTTGCACTATCTCTGTATTTAGTTGCAATAATGAAGTAAGACTGTATGAAATTTTTGTATTCATAAACCTATATATGAATCACTTACTAATGTGTAATTCTACTTTAGCCATTTGATTCAGAGTATGATTTTTAAATTGAATTAACTGATCATCTCCATTTACTAAATTTTCCTACAGTTTTTTTGAAGCTTTTCATCTCCTAGATGACTAGATTCTTTTTGAGAGCAAACTGAAGCACAAGCTCTTAGTAAGGTGCATACTACGTGTTTGAACAGCTAGTGAGCCCACACAGATGCTTATGGGCCTCTTTGAACCACAGATGTGCTGAGGACATCTGGTTCAGGAAACCAGATGATGTTGATAAGTAAAAATCTGAGCCATAAAGTCAGCACGAAACACATGAATGCACTGACACTACCATTGCAATCAAATGTCTTACTTAAACAATATGTACTTAAATTGCAAGCTAATATTATAGAAGTTTTGATGATAAATATAGATAATATATCACTAGTCTTAATCTTCTTTTCCTAAATGAAAATCATTTTTTCATCTATGTACACTTTTAAATTTTCAGCAAGTGCATTGTCATCATGAAAGTAGCTCTGAATTGAAAATCAATAATGCAGGCTAAACAAAGTCTATTTTGTTGTTTAAGGTAGATGGAAAAAGACTTGTGAACATCGCATACACAGAAGTAGAAAAATAATTCTCTGTCTTCTCTAAAGCTGCAAGAAGCTGGGTTCTGCTATCAAGCACAAAGCAAAATAAATGTAAAAGGTGGAGAGCTCTGGGTTAGATGTGGCATTTTGTTTTTTACCGCATCACCTAGAAAAACAAGAGAGTCAATGGGATATAATTGTGAGGAAAAATAACTTGGAGATTGATTCTTTTGGCTTGTCCTAGACTTGTCTACAATAGTGGGACAGAACAAAAATAACCATGTGCTGTGAAAATACCATACTTGTATTCCATACATGTATGTTAAGTGAATGTATTTTAAATAGACATTTTTTTTGTTGAAAAGCACACTGAATTCCACTGAATTTTAAGGGTCAAGAATTCACCGGTACATAAAAATACTGTTTCAGTGATATGAACCACACTTCATGCTGTAACTCCCTGAAACTAAAATGTCAATGCAGGGAATATGTAATGAACGCTAGAAACAGAAGTATATAGAAATCAGCAGAGAATTGCATATCTTAGCATCTGAGAGAGCAGATGTCATGGTCTGATGTACAAACATCAAATATATCTGCTTTGACTTAAAAAAAAAAATCTTTAAAATTAACACATAGAATAGGACAANTTTATTTAATCAAATTGCAACACACTGAACACCTATTTCTGTGTCATTCAGGTGACTCATATACCTGCAACATCCCTGGGGATGCCAAGTTGTTAAAACCAGCTTCTACTACACGATTGGTGCCAGTAGAAAATATGCATAAATTTAACTTCGGTGAAGTGTCATTTCAGTGTATTTCTTTTGCTGAAGCCCTAAACACAAGGTTACCATCCATCTCCTTTACATTCTTTTTTAAATTAAGCCATTCTATGTTTAGAAATCTCCACTCTTGGGCAGACATCCCTATCATGCAAAGTAAAGATATAATCCGGATTCTTTGAGTTGCTCATAAATGGTTCAGCCCCGTGATGAGCTACATGTAGCATATTTGAATACATGCCTCTTCAGGAATTCACAGTGCTACCTGATACATTCAGCCTTTTCCCAAATTTCCCTGGTACATGGTTTAAAAGGTGACATAAAAGTATGGTCCAGCAACCAGCTGACTCAAAAAATAATAGTCAGTGATTGATTTCTTGCTTGCTTGCAATGTTGCCTCAGTGTTTTGAAAGTGTTTTCCCTATCAGAAACCAACACAAAGTGTTTCACATTGCCCTAGTTAAGAGAATAATGGCAAATACTTTACATTATTAAGTATTCCTCTTGTGTACTTTCAATGATCCTTCTGGTTTTCTCTGTTCTAAAAGGGGAAATATCTCCAATCCTTATGGCTTCCTCTTTTACACTTCTCATATGCCCAATTATGGATTTAGCAATTGCTCATATGAGATTTTTGATCATTTTTGATTTCTGAATATCTAAATATCCTTTAATACTAACTGAAGTAATCATAAACTTATCGAGCTGTGTAATAATTAGGTCTCTGAAGAAAATTATGTATATCTTGAATACACATTTGTGTAACTGGACAGCACTGGCTGTGAATCAGCAGACTGTTTTTGAGGAGCTTTTTCTGTGAATTAAGCTTCCTTAAAGCTTTTGAAAATAAATAAGATTTTATTAAAATATCTCAAATAATCTAATCCTTGAATAAAGCAAATAGAGTTCCTTAGTTGCAGAAATATACTTTAGTACAAAAATTCTTACACTGAAATGATAGTTCTTCATTATTCAACAGTTACCTGCTATTATTTACTAGATTTTCTCTGGCATGACAGAAAGAAACATTATCACAGAGATATAGAAAACAACTTTCCAATAAAATTCTAGTGTCACCAAAGTGAATGACAAAATTCCCATTAACTTCAATAGGTTCAAGAAAAGCTTTTACACATTTGGCAATTAGTTATTAGTTACATAACTGTATCTCTCCACTCAGGCTAAAAAATTAATCTTCTCAAAAAGTTATACAAAAAAAAAGAATGATATTTTGTGTCTCATTTATACAAGAACAGAAGGTTCATAGAACAGAAAAGCAATAAATAAAAAGTGCAGTTTCCTGACACAGAAAGAGATATCTCGATGACAGCAAAAGTTGTTTCACTAAAATCTCACCTACCAAAGTAAGACACAGTGAGAAAGGCATTTCTAGCTTGACTCATAAGGAAAAGTGTGTGAAAAATTTCTATTGAAAAACAATAACAAAAAAGCAACGTTTAGATGTGGAAAAAAAGAAATAGTGTCATCTAATTCATCTTTCCTGTGTTATCTGAAACTGGAATTTATTGTGTTCTGGTAAATATACCAAACAAACACTTTTTCCTTGTTTTTCCTAATAGTGAAAGCAGGTGGCTAGATTCCTTTGATTTACAAGTACAGTCCAAAAAACTATCACAGTTTTGCATCTAGACAATATAAATTTATAAATATGGTGATTTTTCTCATTGAGATAATTTTCACATGATAATTTTGTATAAGGCAAATCAAAGCTCCCAAGACAGTACTCCTGCACAACCCTGATGATGCACAGAACAAAGTAATTTTACAAAGTAAACATAGTTGGCAATTATTTTATTGAAGTTTATCCCTCAGGGAACAAATAAAGAAACTTAACAAAATGTTTAAGGCTATACCTCACCTTGGTGATTCTCTCTTTTGTTGGTTTATTTTTTTATTAATGTGATATTTTGTGGAAACAAATATTACAAACTATTAACCTATGACAGTAGCTGGACAAATGAGATTTCACTAAGGTATTTAACACTTATTAAGCACTCTTTGTATGAAAACTTTCCCACCTATCACACCTTGGCAGTTGTGTTTTGGAAGACCAGAAGCTTAGACACAGTGTTCACTAAAGTAATTCAATTAAATTAATACTTGAATGTACCAGAGAAAAAGAAGAATGATTCAGCTCTTCTGTTCCTTTATTCTTTGTTTATAGCAGTAACCATATATATCTGACAAGGTTGTGACCCTAATCCCTTCCTCTAACACATTTATAATTTTATCTTCAGAATATTTTTCTCTACTGTAAACACAAGTAATTCAGACAAGCTTACTTGAAATTCTGACTCAGCTTCCCAATCATCAGAAACGGGCAAAATAATGGTGGTTGGCACTACTTCATGTATGTAACTCTGAACTCAATAATTTAAGATTATTCTTAATTGATCTATTAATGGCTGATTATTAATCATAAAATGTAAAAAAATCCAGGCACCTACTCCAAGTTTTAGAAACCTCATGTTACAAACATGCAATTATTTATTCCATCTTGCACTAACAACTTTAGATAATTTAAATGTATGTAATTAAATCTTTCAGAAATGTGTCTACAGTTTATAAATTTTAACATATACACAACATTAGTACTTTTAAATTTACTTCAAAGGAAAAATTAATTCTCTTACTATATCATAGCATGTACTAATTCTGGATGGGGTGGTTTTTTCCTGTGAAGATTCAGCTTTGTCATGAAACAAGCACTGGATAGATGATTTTAGTGCTACCAAAGCAAGCATTCCATGATGACCACTATCTTTTCACTTTTGTACATGTCTAGGCTCACCACAGTGAAAGAAAAGGCAGAGAATGATTTCTTCAATTTATTATTGCATTTGTCTGGAGGCAATTTTCTGACTGCAATGACACAAAATCTGCTGGGAAACAAGAGCTATGGACCTTATAAATATGCAACCATCACTTCCATGATCAAGCTTTTGACTCCGTTGCTATGGCTGTCATAATAAGATGGAATGCTATGGGAGAAAAATAAAAAGGTTTTTTGTTTGAAATTCTTTGGTGTATTCCTAGCACCCACAAAATTGCTGCCTATTGTAGGCACCACAGAGTCTAAAAAATTATTACACACACTGTTGGTGGCTGCTGTCAGCTGAGATGGTAGCTGTTATTCCCTTCAACATATCAGTATTTTAAAAAATCATTACAGCTGCCTATTCTTCAGTGTATTATGTTAATGTGGATGATTTGGGCAATTGTTTTTCTTCTGATATGCTTCATAATCTTCTGGTATACTTTAGCTGCTCACTCTTTCCATTTAGCCTTTATCAAACAAAAACCAGAAGAAATCTATGGGAGGAATGACACAAAAATTAATTTCCTGGACAGAGCACTGTCAATATTATCCTCTGCTACCTGTAGGCTCATCATTACTACATTTCCATGTATCCAGTTACAATTTCTGTAACTCAAGAGTCTCAGATTCTGCTTGCAATGTGCTGCAGCTGGCACGCTGCTCCTCCTCATCAAGTGTGACTGGGTTTTGCAGGTAGACACTGTTATTCTGATTTAACAGGAATATGATGTGGTAAAAAAAAAAGTCTCTCAGACAGTCAAAAAATGGCTGAGAGTACTTATATGGCCTTTTGCACTTCATTTTCTGATCCAGCTGGGCAGGACTACAGCTGACTACAGAAATACCTTTTATCTGCTCTGTTGGGTAGCAATAGATTAAACAGTGAACCCCAATCAGGCTGGAAACAGATTCATGCTCAGTATGAATAGACAGCTGTGTGGAGGTTGGTAACGAGGGCTGTGATCCACCGCATGGAGCTGGGGAAGAACTAAATAAGAATTGGCTCAGTCCTAGGGAAGAAGTCTTTTGTTACTGCTGTTATTGTCTACATGATCCAAGAAGCAGTGAGTATGGATGGAGACCATATTGAAAGTAAATCTTAGGGAAATACAATATATTCAGTTTTCTACCGGTTAGTAAGAAGCAAAAGTTGACAAAGAGGTCCTGAAGTCTACAAGCAATACTGTAAGTTCTGCAGATAGGGTGAGTCCAGGAGCAAGAAATTCAAATGTGTAGGCCTGAGAGCTCCCTATACCCCCAGAGGCTCACCTGTACATAAATAATAATTATGTTTCTAGCTCCTGCAGGTGCTGAACATCACAGACTCACAAACACCAGCTGGGTCCTGATTTGCCAGCTGGCCTAAAAGAGCACTAGTTCTCTATTTGTTTTCACTTGAACTGTTCCCTGCAGGAAACTTAGATTTTTTTTTCCTCTCCCTACCTACACTGTTTTTGAAACAGAAGTCTACTTCTATTCCCAGAAGTGGAATTCATAATTATAAAAAGGGCATTATAATTTCAGATTTGAGCAACTCAGTCTGCATATTTGTGTATTCAAGAAATCTCTGCAAACAAGAAGCATATATTAATTATTATGGCTTTACTTGGTACCAAGGGTCAAACACTCATCTTTGATTAGCTGATAGTTTCTTTTTATCTCTCAGATCAAGAGGAAAAGGTAGAAGGTGGGGAAAAAAAAGGCCAAGATTTTTATTCTTCTCAATCCTTCCTTGTGTATACAGAGTAGCAGTTGAACAAAGACAGAAGCCATACTGAGAATAGTAATACAGTCTGCAAAAGCCATTCACCAAATAAGAAGCTAATAAAACAGAAGTGACAAGCCAAAGGGAACAAAGTATTATATGACTTGCATATTCAAATGTAAGTATGCAAATTTTAGAAGTCCAGTTCAATTCTGCTGTGAACCACCCTTCAGCATGTGAACTTGGAATTATGATAAACTCTGACAATTCCATTTGTTCTGTTTCTAATTTCACATTCCTCAAACACAAATATTGCTTTAATTTATCTCTTTTCTTTATACCCATGTTAATGGAATTTTGTCTTCTGTGTCTTCTGTCCAGCTTATTTTTTCCTATTTCATTTTCTTTTTTCTTTGCACATACTCCTGAACTCTGCATTCTCCCCACACATTTTTTTTTTTTCCTTTCTGGCTTAGTGAAAAAGTGCTAAGAACCGTCAGGAAACTACAGTTCCAGTAGCATTGCCCAACAGAGAGCTGGCACTGCCTTCATAATTTTTTGGAGAGTTTTCCTGGCCTTCCATGAACATAATGCAGCATAAATACTTCAAATACTTGAGGTGGCTGAAAGGCACATTTTCAGCTCATTAGAGGAGAAAAAAGTTGAAGAGATACTGTCATAGATTTTTTGGAGAAAATCCAACTTAGCTCTTTCTTCCTCATCTGATTTATTAAAGAGCAACAAAAGAAGAGAGGGGAAAAACAAATTTCAGAAACGCAACTTCTGCAACATAAAGGAGTTATTGAGTGTCTAATTAGTTACCAGAGGCTTTTATAAATTTTTCTGACTCTTTGTGCTGTACATTTTTTTGTTATGGTACAGCCAACCTGTTCAACTCCTACGCTGATCTTTTGAATTGTGACTGTGTTTGCAACTTATAATCAGAGGTATAACATGAAAGATAAGTCAGCTGGGAAACAACAATCAACAATAATCACTAGTAGCATGCAAATCAGCAGTTTTTTGTTATTAAAACATTTTTACAAAAATTCAAGACTTCTATTAAGTGACTTTAATAAAAGCTCAAATTTAGACTTAAAACCAAAACTGATCCATTTTGACAAGAGTTTTCAAAAGAAATTCTGAGGAAAAATTTTAACTTACCTGTTTAAAACAGACAATACATTCTTTCCTATGACTTCTTTGACTTATTTTAAGGGGGTTTTTTTGTTTTGGTTTGGTTTGGTTTGTTTGTTTTCCCTATCACTTCCATCAGCAGACCAAATGGAGGAAATAGGATTTAAGATTCATGAGTTGAGATAAGGAAAGGAAGATCACTTACCAGTTATGGTCATGAGCAAAACAGAATCAACTTGAAGAAGATTAACTTAATTTATTTCCCTAATAACAGAGTAGATAGTGAGAAATAAACCCTAAACTTCCTCCCACCTTGCTTCTTCCCAGGCTCAATGTCTCTCCTGGTTCTTTTACTTCCTCCTTGTGAGCAGTGCAGAAGGGGTGAGGAATGGGGATTGCAGTCAGTCCATAACACATTTTCTCTCTTGCCCCTACCCCCAAACACTCCTGTCTTCTCCTGTTCCAGTGTGGGTTTCCTCCCACAGGATACAGTCCTTCAGGAACAGGCTGCTGCAGCCTGGATCCCCTGCAGGCCACAGTTCTTGCCACAAAATCCTCTCTAGCACTGGCTCCCCTCCACAGATTACAGTTCCAGCCAGGAGCTTGCTTCTGCATGGACATTCCACAGGCCACAGTGTCCTTCAAGGCACATCCACCCACTGCAGCATGGGGCCCTCCATGGGCTGCAATGTGGATATCTACTCCAACATGGCTCTCCATGGGCTACATCTCTACCCAATAAGGGACTGCAACCTGTAGAGAGGCATAGACTAGGTAAAAAATCCATCTAACTATGTAATGTTAAAAAATGTGTAAAATTAAATGCCTTAGAAGTAAAACCTGAATTTTGGTCTTGGATTAATTAATATAGTTTAAATGTCTGCTCCTGTTACATAAGTAACTGTTGGGATCTCAACCTTAAGCCTCAGCTAATTTACCAGTAATATGCAGTGAGGAGAACACAGTTGAAAAAAGATTATTGACATTCATTTGGATTCTTAGGCTTCAGGATTACAGCAGCATCAGTGTCAAGAGTGATCTCCTGTCCTAGGTTAAAAATGTAAGATGTGCCCAAAGTATGTATTCTATCACCATCTTCATGAGGTGTTGGAACCAGGTGGGGCAGTGTTTCCCTTATCTTCTGCTAATGGCCCATCAATGCCTTGCCCTATGACTCATAGATAACTCCCTCTGGCAGCTGTCTCTGTTTAATGGGCCATCAAGGACCCATTACATGACTCACAGAATGATATCAGCCCATTGTGAGATGCTCCGCCCAGGGGAAGGAGCCAAGCATTCCCACCTGCATATAATCCAGGGTTTGGGACAGTAGAGCAGCCTTTTCCCTCACTGGATTTACAGAGGACAAGAGTTACCAGACCTTTCTACAAGACCACTGTTTTGACAAGACCATTTCATCTGGACTGCTACCACCACCCTAACTAACAGGGTGTCAGGTTGTATTCTGACTCTGTCAGTGGTATTTTATGCTATTGAATTTATTTTATTTTACTTTATTTTACTTCTTTTTTTTTTGCTGTTATTAAATTGTACTTCTGACTTGGAGTGTCTCACTGGTTTTGCTTTCAAACCAGCACACGTCCTTATGAAAATAAAAATTTTTAAAGTATCTTAGTAAGCCGAATAAACTTCAAGCTGTCATGTTATCTTCAGCTGCTATCTCAAACATGGCTTCCCAAGAGACAGAAGCTTATTCCAGTCTGTGAATCAAGTGTGCTTCTGAAGATGAGCACAAAGAACATAAACCTGTAGTTGTGGCTTTTCAGTTTCTCTTCTGTCAGACTTTTTAAAATGGATATTTTGCAGAGTTTTCAAGTTCTTTCCCTGGCAGTTACAGGTTTATAAATAAAATTATTTGATTTTATCAGACAGTCTCTTTGTTATCCTTGGCCCTTGTTCTCCTTTAAGTAATATATCTGATACCTTATGAAACAGGAGGGAGGCCAAGGAATCTCCACCTTATTTTGGATGTAGGGGGAAACATAAAGACAAAGTATGGGAAAAAGACTGAGGAACTTAATACCTTTTTACCTCACTTTTTAATAACAAGACCAGTTGTTGTCAAGGTACCCAGCTCCCTGAGCTGGAAGACAGACAGGGAGGAGAAGGTTGCTCCATAATGCAGGAAGAAATTATCAGAGAACTCTTTTAACATCCTCCCTTCTAATGCTTACTGACATTGATGAGGTCACTTCTCAGTCAGTTTCTTCTCAAGGCTGAACAGGCTCAGCTCCCTCAGCCTTTCCTCATAAGGGATGTTCCAATTCTTTAAATATCTTTTTTGCCCTCTGCTGGACCTGCTCCAGGAGCTCCACGTCTGTCTTGCACTGAAGAGTCCAGAACTGGACACAGGACTCCAGATGTGACCTCACCAGGGCTGAATATAGGGGTGGGATCACCTAATTTTTGGGCCACTCGCTGCAAGAAGGACACTGCGGTGCTGGAATGTGTCCAGAGAAGGGCGACAGAGCTGGAACATAATGAAGAGCAGCTGAGGAAGCTGAGGTTGTTCCGTCTGGAGAAGAGGAGGCCCAGGTATGACATCACTGTCCCTAACTACCTGAAAGGAGGTTGTAGTGAAGTGGGTGTTTGTCCTTTCTGCCAATTAACAACTAACAGAATGAGAGGAAATAGCTTCAAGTTGCACCATAGGAGTGTTGTACTAGAAATTAGAAAATATTTTTTTCATGGAAAGGGTAAAGTCTCAGAACAGACTGACCAGGGAGTGGAATCCAAAACCCATTGTGCTTGAGGGTGGTGGTGCTAGGTTGATGGTTGGATTTGGTGACCTTAAAGGTCTTTTCCAACCTTGATGATTCCATGCAACTATGATTATACATATATTTAAACTCAAAGTGTACAAAACACTGGAGTGCTACATTGTTTTCTCATTGGTTAGTGTTCTTTATAACTCTGATGAATTTGTTGCATGCCTTTGGCTAAGAAGTAAGGATGTTTACAAGTGCAAAGCCTGGAATGGAGTTCTTTGCAGTATTTTGTAGGTATAGGGAGCCTAAACTTGAAGCAGTTTTCATCCATACTGACTTTGGGAGAAGAATTTACAACTAAATAGCCCCCAGAGTTATGCTCAGTCCTTCTCCTGAAAACAGCTAGATGTGGTGGTCCAAAACAGATACAGGGATAAAATGCATGGTCAGGAAATGGTACTTTGGCTTACCTTCCAGCACTCTTGCTTGCTACTTACCATTAACAGAAGAAACCAATTTATTTGCTAGACAAAGATACAGGGTTTTTTATCTTAATGCTTTTTTTTTTTTGTCTTTTGCTTTTGAATCTCAATGAGAAGTAAACTGACAAGTCTGTGCTCATTCACTTGTAAATTAATGAAAATATGTTAAGACCTTTCATCTTAATTCTAAGTTGAGACAGAACAGGAATGTTCAGTATATCACCATGCAGAAGAGAGGAAAGATTTTTAGGTGTAGGTATGGCAAAAGATCAATGCATTCAGTGTATAATTTAATGCTCATAGGAAATGAGTTTATTCTTTATAATAGAAAGGTCTACTGTTTCATCTTTGTTAATGATGAAAAGTCACAAAAGAGATAGAATCTGAAATGAGAGAGAGCTCTAAAAGAGGACAAAAATCCTGATATACATTTAATTGGGATATCAGACAATACAATTCATTCCCAGTGGAGAAAATTATTCAGATGTCTTGTAGCAAAGTTTGCATGAAAAGAGAGCCATGTATCTCTCTATGCCATGGTGACTAACTGCTTCAATAATTTCCCTTTTCCTTTTACACATTTTTGCAGCTGGATATAGTATGCTTCTAAAAATAAAAAAAAATTAAAAAAAAATCCTTTTTACCATTTCAGCAGAAATATAGCATAAAAAATCTTTTCCCAAGCATAAGGACTTAAAGATCACAGTTGCCTGTCTCAAGCACTTTTAAGGCCATAGAAGGAATTTGCCATGAGATTAGCACAGAAAGGAGTGACAGGATGGTGCTAACTCCAGACCTGGCAGAGAGGAGATGTGGTTAGCATATCCTGGGTAACACATTCAGACAAAAAAAAATCACACTGGCAAACTGTGTAAGGAACCAACTGTTCATACACATATCACTGGCCATACAAAGATCACCCCAAGTTATGGGACAGATGACATCTGAGACCAACAACCCCGTCTATGCTTCCCTGGACACCTGGAACTTGGACTGGAAGATAAGCCACAACAGCTGGGAACTTAAGACAAGATAAAGGTGTTACAATCCTCCAGGTGTTATCTCAGACCTCATTGGAGGTCTGGGAGACAAGAATGGACCACTGATAATGGACACAAAAAATGAACAATTTATGGGCCACAGGCAAAGCCAACTCAGGAACTATGATGAAATCAACTCTGAGTGGATGAAAGCTATCCAGCTGGGGGAAATCACAACCACTGACTCAGGAGTCACCAGCCAAAGAAATGCACCAACTCAAGGGGAGAGAAAGAGTGAGAATGGGACTAACTAGCATTAGAAGTAAGGGAATCATTTAAGCAATCTGTGTAGCAAATTAACTTTAATTCCTTTGTTTGCTAAAATGTATAAATAGTAAAAATTTTTGAATGACCCCAGCCACCTAGAAGCCCAAAGAGAAGAGGGATCAGCTGGACTCTATTGGTGGTGGCTATCTTCTGCTTGAACTCTAAATACTTTTTCTATTTCTTCCTGTCTTTCTGCCTCACATTCATTGTAAAATAAATTCTGGACTATTGACTTAGGCATATGGTCTAGTTTGATTTAATTTGGGCTGAGACATCTCTCAATAATTGGATTGTAACACTGCTGAGTGTTTAAGTTTTTGGTAGCTTTTGACATAACAAGTGGTATTAATTTAATCTTAGACTAAACAAATTAAACCACCTTACTAGTAACTAATCAAACTCAACTAGCCCTCCTAGTTTTTCTTCCCAAAGATGAAGAAAAAAAGACCTTACTAACATGTAGTTCGTAATATCCTCAAAAGATTTCAAAATTATATTGGAAATTTGTAGATATCTCCAATATCTACATGAATTTAAATCTTTGTCTAAATCTTTGAAATGTGTCACATGTCCCTAATCCTTGCACACATAATACAAGATAAATAAATATAAAATAAAACAAAATATGAGAAGCATGTTATCTAACTCATCTGATCAAATATCAACATATATTTTAGGATTAAATAAACCATAATTTTTTCTCTTCTCTAACTAGGAAGGCAGCCTAGTTTTACTAGTTCAGATATAAGGCATCCTCATTTGGTCAGTGTCAATATCAGATGTCAATCACAATATTACATTTTTATTTGTAAGAATCCAGACATTAATAAAACAGCTTGTTAGAAGAAAATTAGGGTGTTTTGGTATTGTTTTTTTTTACATGAAGTCTTAGCTTAATTCAGTGAATTTCCATTGTAATCCTTCTAGAGTCAATGCAGTGTGTAATTCTGCAGCTCTATCATAACGGTAAGCTATCAGAAACAACAGAGTGATTTAGTGATTAAAAATTCCAAAGAAAGAAAAAGAAACAAAGAAAAAGATATTTAGTCTCCCCACCCCCCTCTACACCGAAACCTCAGAAAGGATATTATTTTAGCTTTCTAGGTTCATTCTAATTTTCCCCTTTAATATCCCTGTCAGACAAGTAGATTTTGCTCTTTTCTAATTTCTTCACAGGGAAAATATGCTTTAAATATCCTTACTGAGTATGGAAGAACCAGACAATATATAAATCAGCCAGATCCTCAACTGAAATTCTACAGATAAGTCTTCACAGAAATGAAAGACAAAGGATAATGTGGTTAATTTTATTTAGCCTCACCAGAGTCCTGGCTCAGATAATAACCATAACAATATTCCCCAGCCTTGCTAGGGGTCATGAGAAAATATTGTTTTTCTTTGTACTTTTTTGTTTGTTTGTTTGTTTTGGTAGAAAGGTCATTTAAAGCACAGCTAATCAATTTATCTAAGATTTTTTGAGTCAGAAAGTAAATAACGTAGTACCCTCATCCCAATAAATCTTTATCATGCCAGTTATGAATTCTTCTTCCCCTTGGGTATCATTTGCTTTGTTGCAGCAATTTTTTGCCTTAATGTTTCATCACATGCCTTGTTTGTGCACATCTATTAAAAAGCTTTTTATTAGAATGACAGTTAACAACTTATCTGCAACTAACTTAGCAAATATTTAATTAGTTGTTAACCTCACCTCCTACTTCACTTCCTACTCTTATTCAAGATATACTTTTTTGTTTATATGCTTTTTTTTTCTTATATGCTTATATACTTTTAACATTTTTAATTACCCTGTTTATATTCTCCATGATTTTTTCTATTGCCGCTTCTTAAAAATATTTTCAATCACATAAATTATATTTTTCTCAATCCTTTATTGCTATTTACAAGTCTATTAGAAAAGCTACTTACTTTCTGAAATCTGTATCTAGTAAAACATTTTTTTTCCCCCATAGATATTGTTTGGAGTTTTGGGATAGGATCTTTTATTAGTGGAAAATAGTTCTCTCTGTTTTCACAGTTCCTTTGGCCTTCATATCTAGCTGCAGATGTCTTTCCAGTAGAAGCTATTTCTTAAAGGTAATCAGATCTTTTAGTAGAATGGAATTCTGATAGTCATTGCAGGCTAAGTCAAAGCAAAAGAACAAAACCACATTATTCTTCAGTATTTTTTATATTTCCATCCCAAATATTTCAACAGCCCACAGTTTATCTTCCAAAATAAAATAAAATTAATATATTTTAGCTAGAGATGAAAAATTAAAGTGTAGATTTGCATTGTATTATTAAACATGGCCCACCAGCATTACAGTCATAGCAAATTTTGACACCAGCTCTTGTGAGCATTCACATGAGGCCATCTGTTCATGAAAAGGAAAAGCCTTCTTTGTAAATGCAAGGTGACAGCTGGAGGTGAGTTGCCTTTTGACAGGTTGAAGATAGTTGTGTTTTGAAAGCAAGCAGATATGCTTCTAATCAAACACTGTAAATACATTTATCTCAAGATGGTCTACATAGTGGGAATAGAAAATACATTGTATACACTTTATGTATTGGTAAAATACAATCTTAAGACCTCACCTGCCATCATCTTACTCCCTTTGTCAGTCTGTCAATTCATTTCAAACATGATAATAAGTCCTTTAAATAAAAAATATATTTTAGTATGGTATAAATCACTTAAAATATTATAAAAAAACCTCCTTGCTCAGAAACAAAGCCATGCTTTTCCACAGTGGAAGCTGACATTATGATCAGCATGTAAAAAAGAGGCATCTAGTCTTACTTAATAAGACTTAGACAAATTTAAAAGCACTTGTTTTCAGGATTGCCATCTTCTCTTTCCAGTTGCCCATAGAAACAGAATGCCAGAAATATTCCCACTAAAGCACTTCTGGCAAGAGCCTGAAACACTTTTCAAATCCTAGTAAAATGACTTAATGCAGACCTCTGCAAAATACATGCAATGGAATTTTTCTACTACCATTTTTTCTTGGATCTATATCATAGTTATCCCACGTGTTTTGAGTTAATATTTAGAGGTGCATTTTTCACAGTAGGTTAGTGTGCAGTTCTTACTATTAAAGTATTACAAAGCCATGAACATGCAACTATGGGTTACTGATACTACCCAAATCATACATGTAATACCTTTCCCATCTCTTTAATGTATCAACTGCATCATCTAACAAAACTTTAAAGAGAGTATCCTAGGTTTTGGGGATGGAATTTTTTGGCTTTCATTATGACCTGTGATTAGACATTATGAAAACCTTTTTTAAGTCAAATGTAATGTAAAGAAAACCACTAAAAAAACCCAGTAAAGTTGTTCAAAAGATAAAACACATGGAAATATTTAGGTCAAACACAATATTTGAGTAATTACTATAATCTCAGGACTGTTATAACTTTTCAGTTGACTTAAATTTCTCCCTAAAATAGCAATTACTGTGGCCATTATATTTAACCTATTATGTCAGAAACTACTCCTATAAAATAATTAAATGGTGAATAGAAAAATATTCAAGAAATATAGAAAATATCAAAATGGAATGTTTGAAACATGAAGGAGAAGTATTCCTAAGCTACTTGATTCCTGGTTATTCAGGAAGTTCATTGTGTTTTAGACCTCACAATCATTGCTAAAAAATTGCATTCATGTTGGAGCCATCACAAATTACAGCACAGAAGGTTCTTTCTTGTTATCAGAGTCAGCCTATTCTTTCAAAAAAAAAAAGTGATCACTGGACAGACTATGATTTTGGATAAAATCAGATAAATAAATAAGGTGTAGAGTCAAGCAACCATCTCGTCCAGCCTTTCACAGAAAAGAGAACTCAGATAAGATTATCAGAAAGGAAGCCTAGATGAGATAATTGGGAGCTAAAATGAGAATAGCACAGTTCTGCTTAGTTTATTGAACATCTTTTGGAGATGAACCTTGTCAAATTCCTTTTGGAAATCTTCATAGACTTTATCAGATCTATCACATATTTATCAGCATGATTTCTTTACAGGTCCTGATAAATTGGTCCTACAACAATAAAGACTCTAGCCTTCTTTTCCAATGCAATGTTGGATCTAAATTTTATAGATATAATTTCACCCCAGACTACTTAATACGTGCATGTGTTTTTAAATTACAGTTGTCACAAAAAATATTAATAGCATAGCTGTAAGAAGAACTATGCTTAGAGATTCTCTGCTGGCATCTCAGAACACCTTTCTAGAATTTTGCTTGGTTCTGTTAAAAAATTCAGCTCTCTGATTACAAGTGCATGAACAACTTCTTAAATAATATTGAGAAGAAAACTGGAGTGAGCTGCTTTGAGTCAGAACTGGGCCTCTTGGCCCTGCTTATGCTGCCACTTTTGAGACCAGTCTTGACTTCACTGTTGCCTGTTCATGTTTCTCCCTAAAATGTCTCAAGTGGATACACAAAACAGACAGACTATAACGTGGAAGGGACATTGGGATGCCAACACTGGTCCAACCTACCAGGTCAAACTTTGAAGTCTGGTCAGATTCCTCAGGTCATATTCACCAGAATTTGAAAAATTTGTAGCTTCCTTAGGAAACAAGCTCCTGTTTGGTTTTTTTTCTTTTGTTTGCTTGTTTGAGGTTTTGTTTTTGTTTGATTTTTTTGTTTTTGTTTGAGGTTGTTTTGGTTTTGGGTTTGGGTTTTCTGTTTGTTTTTTTGTTTGGCTGGGTTTTTTGTTTGGTTTTCTGCTGTTGTTTTGGTTTGGTTTTTTGGGGGTTTTTTTGGGTGGTTTTGGTTTGGGTTTTTTTGTTTGTTTTGGTTTTTTTCGAAAATATCAACAGCTCTCTGAGTTTTACGTTCCAGGGTCTGTTATTGGACATGTGCATAATACATATTTGTATATATCACACCTGCTTAACAGCTCTATAAATTCCACTGGTTTATATTAACAACCTACAAGTAAGAATCTAATGCCACGATATGCCTTAAAGTTATTGACAACAACTACATGACCTGGCAGTTTTCTTAGAGGACATATACAGGATCTGTAATCACTTTTAATAGCAGCTACTAGAGAGGTAAAGCAACCAAGGTGCCCTCAAGTGGCAATCTGTACCTTCTGTGTGCACAACTGAATCAGATCCATTAAGTGTTTTGTTGTTTTTCCTTTGACTATACTCAGACTTTAGTCACGGAACTTACTTAAAAAAACAGAGATTTAGATGAGGTCTGTAGACAGTTGTGTACACAGGAGAGCTAAGTCCCAGATTCAAAGACAGATGTTTGGAATCTGAAATATAGCCCTATTCTAGCCATCTGATTTCCCAACTACTTTCTATTTTGCCTGAAAATAATATTCTTTTTCAAGTAAAGGTGAATATAAATTCCTCCAGTAATCTGGCATCTTAGAAATCATTGACAGAAAATATGGGGACTTCTGATTTCTGCTTAGAAGTAAATTGCACTTCCTAAATATCTCTTTAAGTAAGTTCTCATTAAACCCAATTTCAAAATGACATTTGAACCAAGAATCAGACAGCTTGAAATAAACACAATCAAGAAACTAAAGTGTTAGCAGTGATGCTCTGTTGAATGGCGGCACTATAGGATGCAGTACTCAGGGTGACAAGGCAGGGACCACACCTTGGCTCTGTGAGCATGAGCCCATGAAGTGCTTTCTTAGCAGTGCATTTGTCAGCAAGGTGCACTCAAAGTCAGGGCACCCTCTTCTCCCACAAAGGGTTGAGCACAGAGGGACTCCCCCACTCCTGGCAATGGTATCCTGGTAACCTTCATGGCCTGTATCTTTGCGCAAATGAGTGTGTGTGTGACAGAGAGACAGAGAGAAGGTCATTGGCTAAGAAGGGTGTTTAGAAATATGTGTTTATTGACTTTTTAAAATGTCTACTACAGTGGTTTATCTTGTGTATTGTTGTTATTGATTTTGACTGTGTATTCACAAATCGCTTGTTAATTACTTGTCACCAATAAATCAATAAGTCACTTAGATCATGATTTTGTTTAAATTACCTGAACTTAGAAATTTTTACCTGTGATAGATATTCTGAGGTTCAGATTTTTGTTGTGGATAGCTGGAAAACCTATTCAATTTTTTTGCCTCTAAAAATAATCTTTTATTTCACAGGATGCAAACATAAATATTTTCTGCCATGTCAGACCCCAATATTTCAAAGTGAAACTCTTGACATTTCTGAGGACATTAGTTCCACAGATCTGTGTTTCAATATAGTTAAAAAAGAATGCTGTTCATTACAGAACCTATTTAATAGCTTGCCCAATGGCATGCTACCCAGCCTCCGAACAATCCAGAAGTGTCATAAATTATAGCTCTATTTTCAGGTCTTGGAAAACATTGTGGCATTTTAAATAATATTATGCACTTCCATTTGGACAACTCACCAAGCTTTCTATCAACACTTAAAGTAGGACAATTTATACACAATAAGAAAGATTCTTGCAGAATGAGGGCTCTCAGCTGGATACAGATTCATGTAAAGAATTACTGAAAAATTGATTCAAAATGTGTTGTAGAAATACCAGGAACAAAATCAGCGCAACCAAACCAATGTGTGGAAAAAACCTACTGTTGTTGAGAAAGAAAGAGAAATAAAATTGGAAGATTGTGATGAACACTGAATAATTGTACATGTACTTAATGTTTTTCTTCCTGTAGTGATGTACTTCATAACCTAAATTTCAAAAAAGAAAACTTTTTCTTAATATGTGATAAAATCTGATTTAAATTTAAAGGTTTAAAAATCACAGAAATATGTAATACCTCTGTATTGAAAAAAGTATGAGAAAACCCCACAAGATATTATCACACTTGCAAGTTTTGAAAAACCCTTTTAATTACAACAAGCTCTTTATTCAGGAATAGGCATTTATTAAGCTCAAACCTAAATCTATCAATGATAGCTTGCTTATCAAATAGCAAAATTCATATGTAAGTATTTAGTCAGCATTTGAGGTACAATTTGTTAAGTTTCATTTAATATAAGAATCCCAAAAACAAAAAGATTCAGGGTAGAAGAAAATGGTTTAAATTACATGGTAATATCTTTTTTTTTTATTAAAAGTATTTGAATATTCATTTAGCAGACTCTGTACTCACATCACATACTTTCATAAGTGCAAAGGTTATCTCCAGTCTGAAATACTTAAAATAACACTTAATACCATGATGATGTATTTGACAATGGGATATATTCTGTATTGCTTCTTAAAGGCACAAGATGCAGAGAAAGTGAACAGAGAGGAAGAAGCAGAAGTTTGTCCCAGTTTTGCCTGTTGTGCAGACTCATTTAAGTGCTGCCTTACAACAGATTTTGCATTCTTCACCCAGCTGCTTTACATTTCAGACTTGCTTTACAATAAAACACTTCAGCTACACTTCTTCCACCCTGATACGTGACTTCCCATACAATTCTGAGAAACTATAGTGAGAAAAACAGTTTCACCCCTCTAGCTCTAGGTGAACTCCTGTAACTTGCTAATCCCATGTCTATGAATACAGTAATGAGAATTAAAGATAAAGAGTTTATAAATTTACTATTTCATCAATAAAATATCCATTCATGTTCACCATCCTATTTGAAATGCCAAATAAAATAAGATTCTCTTTCTTTCTTTCTTTCTTCTTTCTTTCTTTCTTTCTTTCTTTCTTTCTTTCTTTCTTTCTTTCTTTCTTTCTTTCTTTCTTTCTTTCTTTCTTTCTTCTTTCTTCTTCTTTCTTTTTGTCTCTGTCTCTTTCTCTTTTTTCTTTTCTTTGATAACACATTAAAACAAAAAAAAAGTTTAATAAGAACAATAGTAAAACTCAACATTGAATTTAGGTGTTTATATGATCAGTTGCGAAATACTGATTTATCTAGGATATCATAACCCTATACTGCTAAAATTATTTTAAAAAGTGCTGTGTTCAGGACACAGCTGCAAAACATTGGCACCTTGAAAATTAAGCAGAATATAAATTCTTCATGCATCCTAAACAGACCTTCTGCATATGGTGATTTTCTCCTTTGACGTACTTCTGTTTAAATTTTTTTGGTAATGGTGTGTAGTAGACTGGTTTTGCTCAAAATTTTCCAGTAATGAAAGAAAATTATAAGGTTTTTCCAATTTAAGTCAATGAATATGTCATCTAAGCTGAAAGAGGTTTTCTCTTTCCTTCCACTGGTATATGACAGGAAAAGAAAATAGTCTTTATTTCATTTTATTTATTTAACTGTATAGCATAAAAAGAAACTTCTGTAGTGTTTAAAATATTGAAGATAAGATTAATGCAATAAAATTGTACTGATTTCTGTTGTTAAAATGAAATTTAATAAAAGTAAACCAAAATTAAATTAGCATTAATTTTGTTAATTTTAGCTTTGGATACTTGTATATATTCCTGAATAAAATCTGTTTGAGGAGGTAATTCGGTTTCAAATTTATTTTAATATTTTTGCAATTGGAAGTCTAAGAAGAAGATTAGAGATAATATTTTTATTAGGCAAGATGATATGAAATGGTATAAATATGGAGAAGAAAAGCCTGAAAACTACAGAGATATTCAAATAAAGGGACTAATAAAAAATGAAAAATAATTACTTTAAGGAGATTAAAATGCTTATAAGTAAGCTTTATAAAAACTAAAGTTTATAAGTATTCAGCAACTCCAGAACTTGACACTAAACATCAACTTACTCCTGATCCACTGGGGGTGTAACCTTTATAATGCATTTTCATTAGAATAAAACCACCAGCTCTTGTCATCAAATAGTTTCAAATCCAGGTATTTCAAAGGACACAGTTATAAGAAAAAGGCCACCACTAAATTCCTTAAGATCATTTGACACTGTTTTTCTGCCTTTCCCTGTTTCTATGTCCTCTTCACTGAGTCAGGAATTTTTGCAGTCTGCAAATTTTATGTCCTTTCACTACAGACATTCTGGTTTATTAGTCCTGCCATTCTTTTTACTTTCCTCCAAAGTTCCCACTCTATTTTCTCTGTGTCTCATCTCTCCCTTTAAATCTTCATTCCTTCAGAAATATATTATTGTATATTAGGTACATGCAGCAGAGGAGAGTTTTATAATTTTTTAAGAAGGGATTTAGATATTCTTCTGTTGAAGAACAGAATAAAATAATGTGATATGGTAAGGCTGCTTATAATTAAACTACAGATATATGGCCTTCACTGGACCTAATATTTTCACTGGACCAAATGAGATCTTATTTGAAGAAATCATCCCACTTCAGAACATTTGATTATTATAAGCATTTTATTTTTACCAACTGAAATATCATCTTCACTGAGGTTGTATTGAGAGGTTTTTCACTAACATATGACTTCCAATAACAAAATTTATATCTGGATCATTTTAATTGCCTCCACTTTTTTGTTGCAAATAGTGAGGTGAAGTTAGGAATCAAAGTGAGGAATGTGAACCGTGACTGCTAGACTGCAACTGATATTTTTAAATATTCAGGACAGGCTTTCCTGTAACAAAAAGATGTGCACATAGTTGCATCAAGGAAAGAATTTACAGCATCACTTCTAAAATGTGTACTCATAAAAAATGTGGTATCTTCATAAAACACTGTACCTCATCTCCTCCCTCCTTATTTTCCTTCACTGTTATTGCTGTTGGAAGTGGAAACTCAGTGGGAATTAGTAAGGAATAATAAGAACAGTGATAGTAAAACAAAGTTACTCGTTGGTGACAAAACTCAACAGAAATGATTCTTAAGACAAAATAAAAAATATAACATCCTAAAAGGCAAAAAGCTCAGAGGAGAGATGTAGGAAGATAGAAGACACATTTATAGAAAATTGGATTGTAGATTTCCTATTCTGCTACTGTCAGTTTCTGAGTTTGACACAAAAATCCCAAACCCTAACAACCAACAAACAAAACAAACCAATCAAGAAAGTGAATTTCAGTCACATCACTGAACAGAACAAAGAGTGACTTTGGACATATTGATGTGGCAAAGAACCATGCACAGAGACAACAAAAGGTGGTAGACTAGGTGAATCATGCGGACAGATTACTCCCTCTGTCCCTTAAAAGATGTACAAACCCTTTGCATTTTAAGTACATGGGGCCCCTTGAATTCAGGAATAGGAAAGAATCCTTGGGTGTTTTCTATTAAGCTGCAATGCTGACTTTGTTCCTACAGTAGCTGCCTGTATGGGTTTTCATTTTGCAATCTAATAAATAAAATTGATGAAGAAACATTCTCTGGTGCTGAGATCAAGTGGCATGGAGCGCTTCATTTCATGCATTTTGAACTCTGTACCCTCAGTATGCTTTACTCTGCTGTTCTACCCTTTGCTAATGATCCCTGCAATTTTATATACCCAGCCATGGTGAGGTAGCATTGGAAAATGCTACTTGGACTGTAGAAAAAACGTATCTTAGGCCATCTTGATAATATGTGCGTAAATGGTCCCCAGAGCAGTACCAGCTATAGTTTTCTTAATGGTATTGACAAAGCCTTAAGGGCCTTCTGTTCATGATTTTCACCTTCTATATGTTTTCCCCTGTGTAATATAAAAGCTGCAGAAAGTGAGAACAAGGACTTAAAAATGGGTAATTGAGGGGTTGAATGATCTAAATTCAGTGCAGAGAAAAAGAGGGAAGATCAAAGTTATTTCAAGTGAATTTTCTGACTCCTCCCTACAGGGAGACGAGGCTGAACTCAAGGACAAAACAGTCATGGGGTTGCTACAGGCTTTATCAGTGTCCCTTATAGATATTTTGTTCAGCCAGGAACTTATGAAGCACAGGAGCAAGCAGGAAGAACTATATATCCTGATACAGTTTTAATTCTAAGGGCTGGAAGAAGAGACAATGGAAGTAAATGAGCCCAAATTTTAACATGAGTTCAGGATTTTTCTTGATTAACTGCCTCCTGTTAATCATTTATTGGTAGTACATACTAGAGGAAAACACCAACTTCTCATTTAATAAGAACTTCATAATTCTTCTTCAGACACATGACAAGTTTTTAAGTTTGGCAATACCAAGGTTAGCTTTTAATGTACTCATACATGGTAAAATAACATCTGTATGTTGACATATAATTATATGTATTTGAATCCCTTCCTGTTATAGGAAAATACACTACAACCTGTTTTCTTGTCTAGTTTCAGTGAAGTTTTCCTCTAAAAATGTAAATTTTGGAGCAGCTTGTCCTTTAATAAACCTTGACATTACTGGGGGAACAAGCGACTTTGGTGTAACCTAAAGGAGCCTATAATTTCAGTTACTCAATCTGCATTTATCAGAAAACAAAACAAATACAAACTGATTTCTGTTTCCATGTGCAACTATATATTGGGTTGGACTAAGCATTATTTTGCACACTGTTGTCTATCTTTCTATTAAAAGCATAAAGTATTCTGAGACATATTATGCCGTATGGCTCTTATAGCTGCAGAGCAGCTGGGCTAAATTATCAAAGGAGGATGCACAATTAAGCAGGATCTTACTAGTACAATCGAGGTCTGTAATTAAGCTTCTGTCTCCATAGACACATCTGGTCCCTGCCTCCTCACTGTGCTCTGGAATCTGAGATTTACTGTTTGGCAGTAACAAGTCTGTTGGGGAGGGGGGCAGGGTGCATTGTGTGTACGCTGGGTACTATACACCTCAGAAAGGTCTGCAGGATCAAGATCTTAGTGTTAATAAATTGAGTTTCAGAGGAGGACATCATTTAAGTTCTTACAAAGGTCTAAAATTTCCATTAGTCCATTAATGTATTTACCTTTATCTATTTGCTTGTTTTTGAAAAGGCATGGATCCTGGAAACAGTGGCATCAATTTTTATATCACACTTAAAATAATAACACGCAGTTGTCTGTAGAGCTATTTGGATTTTTTTTTTTCAAATTATATGCATTATATGAGTAATGTAGTAATGCCTAAAGGCTAAAAAAGATTTTCCATTTCTATTCTACACTTTATTATTAGTCAGAATGAATTGAAAATGTGTTGTTCAGTGTTGCACAAAAAAAATTTAAAAATGCATGTTATAGAACGTATATTAAGGATCAAAATCACATGGCTCTAAATTCAAAGTAAACAGATTTTAAATTGTCTCTATACTATTCTCATGCCTGCATCAATACAATAAGAGATGATGTCACTCATATGTGCAATCACAGAATTGTAGAATGCTTCATGTTTGAAAGAACCTTTAAAGAATTTTTAGTTCTAACCATCTGCCTTGGGCAGAGATGCTTGACTTTAGATCTGGTTTCTCAAAGCCCCCTCTAACCTGGCCTTGAACATTTCCACTAATGGGCAATCTACAACCTCTCTATACAACCTATTCCAATGTGTCCATCCTTATTCTAAAAAACTTTTCCTTGCATACAATCTGAATCTTTATGCTTTCAGTTTAAAACCATTGCTCCTTCTCCTATCAATACAGATCTATAGTAAGAAGTCTTTTCCCATCTTTCCTTTAGGCTGCTTTTATATGCTGAAAAGCCACAATATGGTGGCCACAAAGTCTTCTCCAGTTTAAAAAAACACCAAATCAGAGCTTTTCCTCATAAGAGAGGTGTTCCATTTCTCTGATAATTTTCATAGCCCTCCTCTGGGCTTACTCCAACATATCATCTTCTTTCCTTTACAGAGGACCCCAGAGCTGGATGCAATACTCAAGGTGTGGTCTCACAACAGCAGATTAGAAGGGGAAAATCACCTTCCCCAACTTGCTGGACACACTACTTTTGGTGCATTTGGCTTTTAGGTCTGCAAGTGCACAATGGCAGTTAATGTCTGATTTTTCATCCCACAGTATCCCGAACTCCTACTTTCTGCCTGGCTACTTTTAATACCTTCATCACCCAGTCTGTACTGACAGTTTGCCTTGTTGAACTTTTGCATATTTACCTGAACTTTTGTATATTTACTCCTTCAGCCTCTCCAGTCTCTGGATGGTATCCCATCCCTCAGATATGTGAACTGCACTACTCAGCTTGGTGTCATCGGCAAGTCTGCTGAGGGTGGTCTCAATCCCCCGGTCTATATCATCAATAAATACATTAAATAGTATTGGTCCCAGTGCAGACACCTGAGGGAGACCTCTTGACATTGATTTCCACTTGTGCGTTGAGCCATTGACTGTAACTCTTGGGATGACTGTAACATCCATCCATCCATCCATCCATCCATCCATCCATCCATCCATCCATCCATCCATCCATCCATCCATCCATCCATCCATTTCTTTCTCCATCTGACAGCTCCCCCAACAAATCCATACCTCTCCAATACAGAAGAATGTTATGAAGGACCTTATCAAAGGTCTGGGTAGATGACATCTGTAGCTTTTCCTCTGTCCACTGCTGCAATAGTTCCATCATGGGAGGCTACTGGTTAGTGAGGTAAACAAATTCAATTAACAGCTGAATAGAAGTGGAATTAGAAGTGAGGGCACAGAAAAAGTCAATCAGCACATATGTTATCATTGCAAATATGCACACACAGGTATTTAATTAACAAAAACATGCTTTCAGTTTTGAAGGATGTATGGGGTTTACTGAGTTAGTTCCTGTTGAGTCACAGTGGCATGAGTATAAACAAGTCTCTGCAAGTGTCATAAATGTGAGAAAAGACAATTATATCTGCACTGCAGATATTTCCTGCTGACAATCAGATTTATATAAAGCCTTTTGGAAACAGGGAAAAGTTCTCAATTATTTCAATTGTTCTTTTACTAAACAACATGTGTAGAGTTTGTTTACAATACAGGAAGTAGATTTTACATTTAAATAAAATGCTATTTTTATTTATCCACTAAAATTAGCAATATTTGCTAATTTTAGTGGATAAATAAAAAAAATCCAATCACTGCAATTAACATTTGTAAAATTAAAAAATGTGAGATTGATCTTTTCTGTCTAGATCTCATATTCTGTTGTATTTATGCAATGAATATATACTAATATACAAATATATTAACTCACCTCTTCTTAAAATGGAGTCAGAATAAAATTATACTTCACTATTATTATATCCTAATGAAAAAAACCTTAAAAATCCTTTATTTTATCAAAAGGGACAAAAAAGCTAAGCTAGGTTTTGACATTCTGCATAGTACAGTCTAATAGGCAGAAGTTTGTATATTGAGGCCAGAAACACACACCCTTGCTCTACACCCTTGCTACAATGCAGACAATAGCTGACCTGTGCATGTAAGGAAATTATATTAAAACTGAAAGGATGAACTTATCATTTGTGGGTTTTTTTCTGCACTCTGTTCTGCAGAATATGTAAATAAAATCCTCAGAACATTTTTTGGGCCCTTTTATGGGTTTGTTAGGACTGAAAGACACTCATAACTTGAAAGTTTAGTTATTTAGTAATTTCTCTGACCCATGAGAGGTAGCTAAGATGTACTATAAAGACATTTCTTTTCAGAAAAAAAAAAACAAAAACAACAACAAAGAAAACCCCAAAACAAACAAACAAACAAAAAAACCAAAACAAAAAAAAACACAAAAACCACCCTTAAAATGATGATGCCTGCTCAACACTAGGCATTGGGAGTTTTGAAAACTGCATCTTTGAATTTGATCTTATTTTGTTGGCAAAAGTCTTGAACTGCATTTTTTACTTGATGCTATCTTAGTAAATATGAACTATGTAATGTTCTTTTTACTGAGGAAACCTGTAAATGTCCTACCCCTGCTGCATTATAAATGATGGCACAGTATCCTTGTGCTGTTCAGAATAAAAGGAATGAAAGGACTGGAGAGTCAGAAATCAAAGGACTGCAGCAGGTAAGTAGCCAGCATTAAACTTTTGAGAAATGTTAGAACTATTTAAGTCACCATTTCTAAGATTCTCTTTCTACATCCAGAATACATATGTGGAATACAGTTCTTCCTTGAGTCTTGGAGGAGAGGAACAGAGACCCACATGGAACATTAGAGTTTCACTTTGTAGCTTTGAATATTGTACCAAGTTAACAAATACCAAGTCGTATTTAACTGTAATTAATTAATTATACAAATATCTATATTATGAACTTCAGATATGGGATTATTTCATATTAACTGTATGAATCATAGGTTATAGAATTTTAAGAAGTAATTGTATTATAGTTTATGATGTATATATAAGGTTTTTTCCCACAACATTCCAGTTTTACTTCTGATAGTAGCGTTTGTTTACCGTAAGGGAATAGAAACAGCAAAAAAAGGCAGCTGGAGTGAATCTACTCTTTTTGAGAAACCTTACCCTTCAGCTGAATTCTGCCCTGAAGTAGGACAAAAGATTTGAACTGGTTTTACTTTTGTGGAGAGATAAAACCCAAACCCAAAATTTTTTGCCAAATGTTTTGGGAAACTGCAGTGCAGTATTTGCATTCACAGAAACTACTATTCAATTAAATATATGATGATGTCAGTTCAATACTTTTCCATACCTTGAGAGGCTGGACCTCCAACCATCTACTTTTCTATAAAAAATAGGAGAAAAATAACTTCATATTGTTTGTTCTACAATACAGTGAAACAGCAGCCTATGTTCTGAACATAAATTGTATAGATAGTGTGGTATGGACTAAAATGAGGTTTTAAAGTTCATAAAAAAGATGTAATTTCACAGAGACAAAAATGTTCAACCAAATGGTACAAACAAAAATATTGAAACAGCATGGCAGCCAAGTCAGATACACTAGAAGATGAAAAGTAGAAATTACTTAATTTTGTCCTTCACTATGTCTGTAATTAAGTAACAGTTGATGCTACACTGCATTATTTCATGAATCCTATAGGACATTCTAAATACCAAGAAGGGATGCATCTGATTTCAATAGAAATTGTAAAAGAAACAAGGTTTGGGTCCAATGTAGATATTGGTCTGTACCTGGCAGTACAGTTTGCCCTACAGATGTAATGAAATATTTGACCCTCTGAAACACAAGGAAATTTAGTTCAGTGCACTCTAAGAACTGCAGGAAGTAAGATAACTGTATAGACAAACACATTGATTCATGGTTAAGGATGCAGCAGTTTTAAAGAAATCAATTTTGATGCAGTTATATGTTATTTTGTGCAAGGGACTCTTCTTTGATCTCAGGCTTAGGTGGCAAAGCCTTATTGTGTACTCTTGCTTAAACTCCTCACTACACAGGGTTTGTTCCTCTCTACTGCTTTGGGGGGGGTGTGCTGTCCCAGCCTAGATGCTTCCTGGGGAAGAGCTGGCATACAGAAAGCAATGTTGTGGATGGTGCTGGCAATTAAGCATGAAAAATGGCAAACATTCTTCCTGTCCCTGTGCTACTTATACACACAGAAATAGCCTCAATGTCTTGCAGATGTTTATCAATGTCACTGGTGTCAGCATTATCCCCTACTTAAATATGAGGCACACTTTCAAGATTTTGTTTTGAAAGTTAAGGTGCATGGCAAATATATTCACTAGTTTATGGTCTATACCTGGAAGAAAATAGAGTGTATAAAATTAAAGCATGCACTTGGGAACAAAGACTCCTGTATTCTTGTGCTGCAGGCAGGTATTACCTATTTAGCAAGTCACTGAGCTCTTTCTGCTTCATAAATCC
Source organism: Hylia prasina (assembly GCA_013397195.1). NCBI lineage: Eukaryota > Metazoa > Chordata > Aves > Passeriformes > Sylviidae > Hylia > Hylia prasina. The sequence continues at coordinate 552,432 of VYXD01003420.1, read as the reverse complement.
CATCTACAAAAAAAGGCATATTCTAGTCATTAACTCTAGAAAAATACTAATAACCTGCAGTAAAAAGCCAAACAAACAAACAATGGGGGAGGGGGAAGAGGTTAAATAATAGTGATTTTTATGTTTATTTAAATATCAGTGAGCTTTATCTTTGAAGAAATCATACACCTTGATTTAAAAAAAAAAAAAAAGATAAAGATATGTGTTGGTAAAGAGTCAAAGTAGTCTATCATAAAAGGAAGAGGCTACTTCTGTCCAATAGAGAACCTGAAAGGACACATATGATAATATTATTCCATCTAGCTGAAAATCATAATTGGATTTTAAGATAAATGTGAAGTAATAATATTTAGCAGTACATACTCTCATCTTATACTCACTAGAGATTAATGAGCATTCAAAGAAATGCAATTAGAAATCATTTGTCATTTGGAAGATGTCATTGATCAACATCAACTTTCAGTACCATATTTGATTTCTATTAAAAATTATTTAATTTTTATTCTTATTAAGTATCCACAGAAAGATCCTTAAACTCTCATTTATGTGCACACACTGTGATCATAGACCAGACAGGGGTTGCCCATTTCTGAGGTCCTTTATTGATAAAATTCACATAAGCATACTTAATAATGGTGAGAGAGCAGCGTATGCTTGGCGTCCTAGAAAAATTTTATCTAAAAGTGCAACTGCCCAATACTTCTGTAGCAAACTGAGAATTCCTAGTTTATTAATCTGATATGCTAGTTTGTCTCCTTTGATTCTTCTAGGGAGCCTGGTTTGATCATGTTTCCAGACATGCCAGGTGCCTCAAGTGAGATTGAAGGTTTCTATATCAGGAAACACTGCAGCTATAACAAATACGAAGAGGTTAATGTCACTAATGCTTTTCCACTCTTTTTGGAAGAAGTAAGTTTTTATAAGTAGTGATAACAGTGAGAAACAATCCAGTCCTAGTCCTCAAGGAATGGAGTTGGAATTTTTATGCAGATTTTTATGCAGATTTTTCATCTTCACATGACTTATGAATTGATGGGAAATTATATATTGCCTCACTGCATTATCACAAAGCATATTTATTATGGTTAATTTGAATAAAAATTTGACATTTATTTCTCAGTTATTAACATTAAAAAAACCACCACAAAACCAAAACAAAAATCATATTAAGGGGATGAAATAAACCTATGTGAAACAAGCAAAGTGCTGTAATTAGATGCACTGTTTTAAGGAGATGTTATATTCACTGAAGCAATGAAATTATGTTGCTTGAAGAGAATAAATATTTTCACATTAAGCGTCCATTACTTTAGCTGTTACTAAAATTCAAAAGGATTCAGCCATAGAAGCACAGGAGCCATTTTGAGATCTTCAGTGTGATGGAGGAGTCTTCAGAGCTGTGCACCTGTAGGGAATGCCTAAAGAAAATGTAAAAGTTTCCCATGAGCATATACCTGAGTTGTCAATGGATTCCTTCATATTTCATACCTTGGTCTTTGAATTCTGAAGTCAGAGGGATGAAAAAAAGTATTAGTAGAAGAAAAATCAGAATAATCACTGAAATGTAGAGATTATTAATCAAGATACAGTAAAACTTTTCAATGTAAGAAGCTAACTACTTTATTGGTATGTAAGTAATCCTCTGAAAAATTTGAAGATATTAGGACTATTATACATACTAAATAATAGGGTTTTAGAGAATCAGCCAATATGTATCACAAGGAAAAATATCTTTTTTTTTTTTTAAAGAAGTATCTAGGTTTGTATTTATGAGTTTCAAACATCACAAGTATATATTAATTCTTTGACATTTCTCTCTGAGTTTGAGATTTGGTTTATAGGTTGTCCCATGATTTATGATTTATCATTTATAGCATACTACTTTTAATAAATTTTTCTGATTTAAGTTATATTTTTATGCTATGTGGTAATTAAAACAATTACTTTTATTAAACGATGCATTGGGTTGAAATGTCATTTTGCTCTATGAATTCATATTGACTTGCTTGTTGTTTTTAACATACTTTTCTTTACAATATTAGCATTCTGTGGTGCAGTTGCATTAAACTAACAGAGCTAGGCAAGCATTCAACCAAAGGACTTCAGTTATATGATGCTCAAAATTTTGAAGTGTAACTGCTCCAGCAGTAGAATTTAAAATGCAAATGATTAAGTTTGCATAAACAATGATTCCCATAAACCTCTTTCAATACTGGACTACTCTGGGTGGAAAACAGAAAATAAGAAAAGTATAGACTCAAGTGGGTTGCCTAAAGTGAACTGTCACGGTCTGGGAATTCCAAGACATGAAAGATGTGGACACATTGGAACAAATCCAGAGGAGGCCATGAGGATGATTACAGGTCTGGAAGACCTCTCTTATGAAGGTAGGCTGAGAGAGTTAGGTCTGTTCAGCCTGGACAGGAGAAGGCACTGAAGAGAACTTACAGCACTCTACAATATCTAAAGCTATCCTAGCTTTCTTGTATACTCTACAAGAAAGCTAGGAAGGAGCTTTTTCCTTCCTAGTGCATGTAGTAGCAGAACAATGGGGAATACATTGCAAATTACAGATCCATCTACTTTCTACTGATCTTGTAAGACTAATCTTCGCAGCTACCAGTTACATCTCTAAAAGTTATGGGAGTTTGAGAGAAGATGCAGCTACAGGAAAAGGATGCTTTGGGCAAGAATGCAAATTAAGAAAATGAACTGGGGTCCATTTGTATGTATTGCACAGCTATGTTGACTATGGCTCCGTTTGTTCAGCAGACAGCTTTTTTAGTGCCAACCGACACGTTTTATGGCTTGTAGCTTAGGTTTCAGTGCTGTGTTAGTCAGATCTTGGTGTCATAAATACCTTGCAGAATGTGAATCTGACTTTGACAGAATAGGGTACTGGTCACCGTGACACTTCACCTCACATACATGTGTCTTGCTACTGCCTTAAATTTAGCAGGGGAATCTGAAAATTACAGGGGAGTTGGAACAGATGAAACTAATGTGGCTATACAAAGGATGTCAAAAATATTTTTATATTTTATGTAATACAGTATATTTTCAGAAGTTGTTAAAAAATCCTGTATTTAGCAATTATATTCTCTTCAGCAGTTCAACAGGCTACATTAAGTTATTATTTCCATTGTTCAAATTATATTTCTTGAAGAAACATGTTGATTACTTTGTATCTATAAGGTTATTATTTTTTAATTATCCATTACACAAATGGTAATCAATTGTGCTGCATTGCAGAATCAGTTCAGTAAAATAACAGTTTATAAAAAAATATCTGTGAGTAAGAGGGAGACAAGCCTCCAATCTTTAGGACTTCTGCTAGCTTTTATCATGTTTAATTTGCTTCATCATTCATATTATTTTCTTTCTGATTTCTTATAAATTGATAAAGAAGAATACACAGACTACTTAAGTAATAAAAGTGAAGAACTATTCTTCTATACAAATTAGCTGATGAGATATTCAGTAAATTACAGGGTCAGTGCATAATTCCCATCTTATTAATGCAGTCTAAATTCTAATTTCCAAACATACCTTCCATCAAGACACTGGACATCTCCTTCATTTCACCTCTATCTCTTGCTGCCAATCCATACATTTCCTCCAATTAAGAACTCAAAAAACAACATTTAAAAGTGCTTTTGTCTGGACAGGAGCATACTAAAAATGTTGCTGTTACAGTGGGAAATAAATAAATAAATAAATAAATAAATACATATTTTATCTCATTTACATGGCAGCAAAGTCTTCCACCTGGGAAAATTATACTATCAAAGTGTAAAATATATTCAAACAATTAGGTTATTCAGATAGAAAAGAAGAACAGGTTCTGAAAATTCTTTTGATGAAAAGAATTTGTATTCATCTTCACTGTTTCCCTTCTGAAACACATTTAACTTCATTCTTCCTTTACATGTCAATTTGTCTACTCCAGCACAAGCACATTCCTGACAAACACCTGTTCAGCAAAGTCTCCAAAATTAGGGGCTTTGAAGATTTGCTATGGACTTTTCTAAAGTCTTCTATCCATTAGAAAATTTAAATAATAATTTGTTCCATTATTTCTTATGTAGTCCGCTATGTATACAGTATGCAAGTTATTGCATTTGCAGGAAGCTTGTATGGACTTGAAAAGTATCCTCATACCAGAGCCACAAGAACATCCCCACACCCTTTTTAGTCATCTTTAAACTAAGCAATTCTCAATAACCTAAATCATAAATGACTTGCAAGTGAGTTGGAGAAACACAGCAAATATAAGGAGTGTTAAACTGCTGAGGATTTTTTTAGAGAGAGATACCATACCCTAATATTTTAAATTAGTAAGCATGAATGGAACACTTTTTTTTTTCCTTAGTGGACAGCACCAATGGTACTTTGGAGGAGGGTGTTTGGATTCAAGATGACACTGGAAACTAAGAGCATGGCTACATAGAAGGTGCTACTTTTAGACCAGAACATTCAACTAGTTAAAGGCAGATAGGAGAATAGCTGACTAGTGACAGCTCTGACAGGAAGAGTCTGAGGATTAACCCATGGGAACAATATTAAGACATTTCAATTTAAAAAAAAATAATTTCAGAGAAACAAGCATCAGTAAAAACAAAAAGCCAAGTAAAGACATTCTCATGCTCTGTTTGTCAGAAGCATGTTCCTATGAGAGTATTTAGATAAGGACAGGGCATTCATAAGGACAGGTGTGAAACTGTTGGAAAACCCATGGAACAATGCAACACAAACTTACACAATATACATCATAAAATGCAAAATAAATAAATAATAATTTCAATCTTCCATGGAATTAATTACATTTTATTTGATATTTTAGCTTCAGCTGCTGAAAAAACCTTTTTTTAGGCTGAATTTCATTAATTCAGCAAAATCTTTTTGAATGTCTTCATACCTGTACTAAACATTGACGTGACAAAGAAAACGGCAGTGGAAGGAAACCTGGTCCATCTCCCCTTCCTTGTAGCTTCAGGCCCGTGAGTGATTAGAATTTGGTCACTTCATTTGAGATAAATAGCTTTACCAAGAGAGAATATTATCCAGCCTTTATCTTTGCTCTTGAAGCTGTTCCACTTTGTTGTAATAAATTTTTGACTCAGTGAGAAACAATGGCACTACAGCCATGGAAGTTAGAGTGCCCTGATGGGAAATGAAATTTTCATGTTCAGGTCCTTGCTTCAGTGAATATTCAAAATTCATCAGAAAAAAAGTCCAAAGACCAGTAATCCCCACTCAAATGACCTAATTAGAATAGTCTGTATGCATAAGAGACATCAAGCAGGTGCTCTCATCTGTTGGGGCAACACCCAGTCAGTACATTATTGTCTAGTTAGGAGGTAGCAATTTCTGAAATAATTTTATTTTTCATATTTCAAGTGAATGGTCAATGTCTTTTATTACTGGATAAGGTAAAATAATGTCTTCTGAGTCCTTTCAGAGGGGAAGGCTACCTGGATCTAAAGCTGCTTAGCTCCATGATAGGATGCTTTGTCTTAAAATGGAACTCTATTCTTTGTCCTGTTGGATTGCTTCCATACCTGTTCACTCACTCTGCAGGTACCTATTAATATGTCCCACTATCTCATGCAAATTTTTATGGGCATAGTCACTGAATTCATAAGTATTCCATTAAGTCCACGGGCCCTGTTGAGATGGATCTATAGGTCCCAAGCAGATGTTATTCCGAGGCCACTCTTATTAATGTTTGATGGATCATGGTGACTAAGAAAAGTGCCCAAAGACTGGATGAAAGCAAATGTCACCCCCATCTTCAAGAGAGGCACCTAGGAGGACTCAGAAAAGTACAAGCCAGCCAGCCTCATTTTTATCCCTAGGAAGTTTAGGAAGCATCTATTCCTGGAAAACATTTCTAGGCACATTAAGGAGGAGAAAATAATGTAGTCAACATGGATTCACCAGGGAAAATTCATGCTTGAAAACTTTTTAAACTCCTATGAGGAATCTACTTGCCTGGTAGATGAAGGAAATATTGTCTGCCTGGGCTTCAGGAAGGTTTTGGTCATTTATGTACGTAGTAGCACACATACATACCTGAAGGGATAATGCAAAAAAGAGGGAACTAGTGTCTTTTCAACGATGCTTGCTGAAAAGACAAGAGGCAGTGGGCACACACTGAAATACAGAAGATGACCTCTGAACATCAGGAACTGATTTGTTACTGTAAGGGTGACTGAGCCATGGCACCGGCTGCCCAGAAAGATTGTGGAGTCTGGATCTTTGAAGATGTTAAAAGAATGCCCAGATACGATCCTGGGCAACAGGCTCTAAGGATCCTGGTTTAAGCAGGTTGACCTCCACAGACCCCTTCCACCCTCACTGTGATAGTGAATTCTCTTAGAGATGTACTTCAAGGACCAGCATTTCAAATTTCTGCGCAGAGATAGATCCAAATGGACATGGGATTTAAGTTTCTTAAGTGGTCTTCAAGTGAAATGCAAAACTCTAGGATAATCTTCTCTTCCATAACTGAATCCCTTTCATGGGAATATTCCACTGGTATCTAAAGATCTGATACACATGCTTAAGACTGACACTGGCTGAGTAAATTTTTCCCTCTGTGTGTCTAATACCAATTAGGATCTTCATAGAAAGTGTTGTCAACATAATTATAGAAGGTATATTGTTAAAAAGTGACAATTTACATCATAATGGCAAATATTGGTCCACAAAATGTATTAATTATCTACTTGCGTTCAAAATAAAAATAAAGAATTCAGTTTTATTTAACACCTTCACTGCAATACTCATAAGGGAAGAAAATTACCTAAGCCCTTAACTTTCTTAACTCTAGCAAAGATTTTTAAAATTCCTTGTAAAAAAAGTACCATAATTATCAGATTATGAAAAATATTTAGTTGGAAAAAAGTTATTAAATTGTGTATAATGTGGCAACGTCAAGAAAATAAGAAAGAAACAAAAACAAAAAGTTGCATTTCAAAGGTATTCATGCAGTTTATTCAGTAACTGGTCAATGTAAAACCCAATCCTTTTGTAAAACTTCTCCCAGCAACAAAAACTCCAACAGGTTGACACCATCATCATGCCTGTCCCAGACATATTTAAAATAGAAATAATGATTTTCTTGAAAAAGTACTTGCATAAAAGTTGCAAAGCACTTCAGGGATTCTCCAAATTCTTATTTCTCCATGTGGTTTGAAAGTATATTTGATAAAATGTGTAACAAAGCATATGATTTATAAGGTAGAGTAAAATGAATGATTTGGGAATTGATCTCTTGTTGATATTAAACTTGGTGTCCACTCTCTGTGAAGATGCTAAAGAAAATTATGGAGCTGAAGCATAAATCTTCCACTACAGGTATTTTAACACAACGTTAATACTCCTTTTGGAAATAACACCCCTCCTAAAACATTCAAACTCATGCTTGTCCTAACTCTCCATTTCATGTCCATTGATACTATCCAGGATGCAAGAGTGTGGGAGAGTGTAATGTATGTATTTGGAAATATATCATAAAATGTACCTTTAGCACTATAAAATTCTATCAGTCATACAGAATGATACTGAAGAATGAATAATATTCCAACTAAAGTAAAAGAATCTAAAATTATAGACAATGTAGTTTAGGAAAAAAACAGTACTTTTACAAATACATGCCCACATTTTGTTTTTTACTTTTACTTCATTGGAGAATGCAAATAAAATAAGAGTAATAAATTTGTCACATTAACAATACATGCAACATTCCAGTAGAAAATCGGATAAGCAGAAGTAATTAGCTGGAATATGTAGAACAAAGAATAACCCTTAAAATATTTACAGCATTTGTTTTGATATTCCCTTTGAATGGTTTATTTGCTTAGATTAATTAAAGTTTTGCAGGAGCTTTCAAAAGGATAGTTGTAATCTGAAATCTCAAACATCATATTTTTCATGTATTAAAATTGACTGCCTATAGTTTAAATTATTAAAACAACAAATGAAATAATTAGGAGGTTTGTTAAATAAAATATGTTACTTTATAAATCATTGCTTCATAAATATGTCATTTTTAAAACTAACTAGAGACAATACTGATAAAGGAAAATAAATGAGCAGTGTTTAGGAGTTGAACAAGAAGTATTATGAACAAAAAGAATGGATCAGGCTTTAAATTTCCCTAGCCTCCAAGGTCTAGGTCAATAACCATCACATACTGAAGTTAGAAAAAAAGAATTCAACTTCCAAAATTGACATTCAAGTAAACATTCAGCTCAGAAGATTGACATTATATTGCATCTTTTTCAGTAAACAAAAGGAAGATGACAATTCATATTGATGCAGCACAATAAAAGGAAGACAAAGAAGAAAATTTAAAGGGATTAAATAAAATTGTTTGTAAAGAGATGTAAATTATTTTAAAGGCTTAGTTACTTTTCATATAACTTTATGATATATTTATTTTTAAATATATATATATTTATTTCAGTATAGATCTTTCCTCAGTGCAAAATTTTGGACAGTAAACAGAAACTGGCATAATTATAACTCTAGAAAGATTTTTATTCATGCTCCATTCTTTACCTGAGATCAAATAGACACTGTAATCATCCTGTCTGTGGAAGATAAAAGATTTGAACATATATTTATATTGTTACCTCACACATCTAATAGACACATACTTGTTATTCCATTAACTAGATTAACAACATATGGTATGAATATACCTCATCAGCCAGTTATATTGCTTTGTACATCTTATGCATAGCTGCTGATAAATGTGGCAATAACACATTAACAATGCTGAAGCTGTATATAACATGCCTTGAATGTTTTTTATCATTAATATTTAATAAATTAATTAATGTGTTGCAGTAATAAACTTAAAGCTTACTTTGTGTTATAGCAGTAGAGCAATATATTTTGGCTACTAACAATAAAGTCACAAATAAATGCTTTTATTTGGCAGCCTCAAAGGAAACTACATAATGCTTGCACAACACTTTTAAGAAAAAGCATTAAGAATTCCACATTGAGTTGATAAAAACACCTTAATAGGTTTAAGATGGAGAAAACTTCTCCTTTATTCATGAATTTACAGTTTTTCCCTTCTTATAGCTACCCCACCAGCTGACAAGTAGTTTAACTTCATGGAATAAAGTAGCACAAAATAACAGAGAAAAGAATCTGTAAAAAAAATACCCTAATACCATTTTCTATAGAAAAAATAATTTATTTGGTTATTAATGATTTTAAATGTTTTATTTTTTTAAGTTTCTTGACATGTATAGAAGTTCTACAAGTGTTTGATACCCATATAGTAGAATGTGAAGTCTACTAAATTATAAATCCATGCAAGAAAATTCTGAGTATTTAAGGAACATAAAAATGTCTATATGGAGAGAGACCAAAGAATTTTCTAGCACAAAAGCTTGGCAATAGTCAACAATGGCTGTTTAGGAAAGAATATAATAAAAACAAATGAAGAGGCAGCAAATCTGATTGAGAAACATTACATAAAAATTTGTAGAGTATTAGTGAATAAAAAAATATATAATCCTGATTTGCATTTACTTACATATAGATAATAAGAATTAAGACAGTTACCTAAATTGTTGAGAGTATCTCAAGTTTTATGAAGACTATGGAAATCATTCATTGGCCTCAGTGGGCATTTGCTTTCTCCAGATTACCTGAAAATAGCAGAATGAATTTGCAGTGTAGAACTTAACCTTGAAATGCCTCATGCCAAGGGAGCAGTGCTGTACAGTGGTGTGGGAACACTACTCATATAAGAAAGAAATGGAGGACCAAACAGAATCAGTTTAGATGCTGACTTTGTGTAACACCTGGCTACAGGTCTGAATATAAATCAATACACATTCATTTCCATTGACATTATGAAGGGTACTAAATTTCTCTGAGGGGATGATAGCATTTTCATTTACTGACATTGGAATGGTATTAAAACAAGACAAGACAAAACAAAACAAAGCAAAAAAACAGTTCAGCTGTTTTGTTAAAAACTGTGAAAAGTGTTAGTGCTTAAGTCTTCTGTGAGATTCAGGACTAAACTGGGCCAGTGACACTTTGAAATAAAGGCAGGTTACAGCTTCTGTCTGTAGGCACTGAATTTATTTGCAAATGTAAAAGTAGCCACCGTCATACTGTGACATTCTAACTTCTGGCTTTGTGTTTCTCCATGTCCTTTCAAAGAGTCCTGTCCATGTGCTATATTTAGTATCACATGGTATAGCAACTCATGTCTGGTGTCTTTTGCTGCTTCAGTTTAGACTATATGTTTGTCACACTCTGCTTTACCTTCCCTGCAATGGTTATTCAGTTCAGTTCCGTCTTTACAAGTTACTTAGGAAATAAACTAACGTAGCATAAGGTGTATGAAGCATCAGTGAGCCCAAAATGTGCATATAGCAAGAACAAGTGCTTAGTAGCTACTTGATGCTAGCAATATGTATTTAGCAATGATTATAAATAATTACAAATACACAAACCTAAAAGGTTTGCAAATAAGACAAGCAGCAAATGGATGAATTTGCACTTTGGGACAGATTTGGAATTCTTCCTGTTTGATAAAATAAACATCATTGGATAGCCAAATAATCCAAAATTGATCACCACAAGTTGAGTGTAAAAAAGTTCTTAAGTGAACTGCTGTTAAAAATCAATGCTCTGATGAAAAACTGAACTTTCCAGAAGGACTTTGACCAGAAAGTTTAAACTTTTCCTTAATGTCCTGAGTACAGCAGAAGGTACCCTTGCCAAACCTCCTGTAATTTGTGAGAGGCATCCAGTGAAAATATTTGTGATAACCAAAGATAATAAATAAATATTTTTAAATCTGCTGAACAAAACATATATATATACACACACACACACACACATTTTACTTCAGGATGTGAATGGTTTGACCAACAAAGGGACCAAGAAGTGTGCAGTTTCCTCTGGGTGACATAGTAAAACATGCAAACAGTAACACAAATAGAAGATATGGCAGACAGAGAACATAAAAATAAAATTGGCATAATGGGCTGCAAATAAGCAAGACATCCTGATAAATGTGTGAGAAGGATGAAAGGGAAATGAAACCCAAGATAATCAGCAGTGGGAACAGATGAAATTCCCCATCTTTTAAGAGGGACAAGCAGCATGAAAACATAGTCTTGAATGAGGAAATCCAGGTAAAAAGAATAGTTCTGCTTGATTCTGATTTTCTTTCTTCTCAGTAATGGTAACCTCAATCTTAGTAACCAATAATAACCAGGGACCATAGGCCTCAATGCTATTTATAAGGCATCAACTGTATATACAGTTAATTTGGAATATAAGTTTCAAAGACTAACATCTGTGTATATGAACTGCAAAGTAATAGCAGTAACTTTCAGACTGTGCTCCTAACAAAATTCAGTCAAATACTTAAAAGAAGCCAAGTGAATCACACAATTGTCACAGTGATTCCTAAAGCTCAGACAGACATAACATGTGTAGGTGTATAGAAATATTTGTGTGTGTTAGTTTGTGTTCTCTGTTTATATACATGTGTAAAAATAGCTTGAGTAATACATATTTACTAACTCCATTCAGTTGTGACTTTCATAGAAAAACCAGATCAAAATGAGTTTTTGAATAGTTATTGTGCTTTTTTCACAGTGGGTCAGCTAAAATCAATGGAGCCTTTCCACTGACTTCCATGTAAGAATGTAATCTCTGTGAGTTCAAGCTATCATAGTAATTGATGTTGAAGAAAAATATCAAAGCATGCTGAAGTGTTCCAGTTTTAAAGCAAACATTTTGATATTGATTCAAACTTTCAGGTCCAGTAATGAACCACAGAGGGAAACATTAGAAGATTGCTGGTCTGCTTCACATGATAAGACCTTCAGCTACATCAAGATAGTACAGTCTGCTAATGGACATGGAGCAGGGTACATCCCTTCAGCATCACTACAAGTCCTAACTGTTACAAGCAACCAATCAGCCAGAACCCCACTCTGTACTGGGTATATTAAAAAGGTAAGCACACAAAAGGTCAAAAGGTATTATGTTATAATAGAGATAAAATTAGTGGTAAGGAGTTACTATCTTAGTAATAGTAATAGCAATAGTAAAAGACTTTTAATATCTAATAATGAATATTGCATCTGTATAGCAGTGAAAGTAGACATTACAAAGGTGATGAGTAAATTAGTGAAAGAAGTAGAAGTGTTTGAAAGTTTGAGATCTTTTATATGAAAAAAATGAACGGGAAAAATGGTTAAAATACAAACTATGGCATGCTTTTTAACAGCAGGCAATTCATTAAATAATATTCATAAAATAAATAATGAGCATCAATATGAAAAACATGAAGCTACACAAATCAGCCAGTGTGAAGGTTACTGCTCAAATATTTTTACCAAATCACTCTTCAAAATAATTTATAAATTAAGAAAACTGGAGGATGACTGAAAAATGTTGATTTGGTAGTAAAGTTTTTGCTTCATCACTGGAAAAAAACTGTACACATTTTTTGCTGCTCTTGTGTAAGTTTTAAACTTTGTGTGCTTTTTTTTTATATATATATATAAGTTTACCGGTTTCCTATATACTGTGTGCACCTCCTCCCAAAAACTGTCTCTCCCTTCATGACTTTTAATCTATAATCTGTGCTCCTTCTCTATGTCACTGAGCAAATTCAAAATTTTGGCAATCTATAGTAGACAAAAGCATAGCAAGCTATTTATAACTATAATTCAGTGGCTGACAGATTCCATGTGAGACAGGGCTTGCTGCCTGCAGAATCTCTTTCCATTTGATAGTGTACAAACTCACCAAATTTTTTGAAAAACAATAAAAAGGCATTTTGACATGTTAGATGTTTGAAAACCAGCTAGTTTCCAAAAAGTTAATGAATTAAACATATTATCCTGGCTTACTATTCACTTCTTTTCTTTTAAAGGATATCAGACAAAATAATCCTTGGGCTATATGACAGATGCATTTGAGAGGGCACTTTTTTACGACTATTTCATTATGAAGGCAGTTAAACAGCAAATGAACATGAACGTGTGCTCCACTGAAATTTAGAATGAACTGCCACTATTAGTTGAGGGGGATGGACAAGAACTATTTATGAAGTAAAGGGGAGAAAAACCCCACAAACCAACAGTCATGGTGAAATTGGTTCCCAAAAGCTGCTGTTGTGGCTATTAACACCAGAAATCTTGCTACTACGTGGTCTGAATAAAACAGATACAAACACAGAGTCACAGAAAAGGTGAGATTAGAAGGGTCTCTTGAGTCTGCCTAGTCCAAATGTCCTGATAAAATTGCTCCAGATAGAGCAGGTTGCCCATGACTGTGCCCAGCAGGGTCTGGAATGCCTCCACAGATAGAGACTGCACAGACCTTCTGAGCCACCTGTTGGGACCTCTCAGAAACAAAAGGTATTTTTTCTTGTGTTCAGATGGGATTTCTTATATTTCAGTTTCTGCCCATTGTCTCTTCTACATTTACTAAATACAGCTGAGAGGAATATGTCTCCATCTTCTTTATCATTTATAAGTACTAAAGTTTCCTTCTGTCTTCCTTCCCTTCTCCAGTTTGAATGGTCCCAGCACCTTCAGCACCTCTTTGTACCAAGAGATTCTTCAGCCCGTATTCGACTTTGTGGCCTTTCAAAGGAATATTGATATCTCTATTGTATTTGAGATTCCAGAACTAGACCTGGCAGTTGAGATGTGTCTCCTGAGGAAAAGATCCCCTCCTGAACCTACTAGCAATAATATTGCTAAAGTAACCCAGTAGGCTGTCAACCTGCTTTGCCATAAGAGCACATTGCTGGACATAATTTGTTATCTGTGGAAAGGGGTTGGTTAAAACAAAGGGAAGGTAACTCATTTTGGAGTGACCAGCTCCTAAAATTTGTCTTAAACCAAAGCAACTAGGAAAAAAAATGCCTATTGGAATACCTTTAAGACTTATATGCAACAGTGTCTTTCATCATAAACTAAAGTAAAAGGTAGATGCTACTGCAACAGACAAAAGTTTCCTCCTTTATGACATTTAACTAATTTAAATTTTATCTTAAAAGTAGTTCAAAATTCTGATCAAATTCACCTTTTATTAGAGTGAGATTAGCAATTCAGAGTTGCTATTTGTGAATGTCAACAAAATATCAAAGTTTATGAGTTAATATTTGAAGGAAGAAATATGCCATATAATCACAAAATTATTTAAATTAACATTAGTGCAATGTCGAATAAAGACTAATACAATAAAGATATTTTAATAAAATTAACATATTAAACAGTGAAGGTGCAAAGGGCTCAGTTGAAAGTGATGAGGAGTCACAACGCTTTCTGAAATCAGGTGAATTTTAAATTACTTTATGCATTCCAATTCATGTCTCATTAATATTAATATTGCTTAGATACCTTGGAGAGGCAGAACTGAATATATACTTCCCAGTTTCTATCTTTATCCGAGAATTGTTTTTAGAGGAGTTAAAGGAACTCTCGTGGCAAAGCAGGTTGACATCCTACTGGGTTACTTTTGCAGTATTATTGGAAGTAGGTTCTTCAGGTGATTCTTCTAATTTCATCTCACTCTTTTGTCTCCCATTTCCAATCCCAAAACTCTGTTCACTGCTCTTCTATGTCTCTGACAGACAGTAGGTAGAATAGCAGGAGTCACAAGCATATCTTTCTTCCCTTGAGTCGAAAACTGCTACTTTAAATCACTTAAAATACTAGCTAGATAGTAACAAAACATTTCTTTTTAAGATGTATGGATATGTCCTGCAACCAAAAAAAACCCCCAAATAAATGCAATCCAAACAAACAAACAAACAAAAGTATGAAAGAAATACATACAAGCTCATTTCCATTTACAAAAGAGAATTGATAAAAATGGGAATGTGTCTGGAAAGTTATGAACCTGTTTATTTTAGTGTTTCACACTAAAATAACATCTGTTATTTTAGTGTGAAACAACTGCAGTAACATTTGGAAAAAACTCTCAAATTAATATCATTATTTCACCAAAGAACCACAGAAATATTGAAAAAAGGAGGTCTGAAGATGATATTAGCTAAAGAAAGAAAGAGGAAATGAAAAGTCTCAATATTAAGAAAACACCATAGATAAATACATGGAAATTGTATAAATTAGGAAGAAAGGGATAACAGAAGTAACAGCCAACAAAATTTCAAGAATGACAAGCAGAAGCTGTAAAATATGAGTTAAGGTAATGGCAGAACCAACACTACATGCTTTGCCTTTACTTTGCAAAACTTAAACATACCCTCCAAATGACAAGCAGGCACACCTGGTCTTCTGAAATCTTGCCCTTAAATTGTTTTGTTGGGTTTCTTAAAAGAAGTTTTTAATGTGAAAGGAAAAAAAAATAGCAAATATTCAATTCAATAAAGTGCTCTTTGCATCCAATAACAGAGTGGGTAAAAGCAACTTTGAGAAGACTGCTAAACCAGTACAGGCAGAAGAATGGCTTTGAAGTTGCTTTTGCAAGAGAAGATAGAAAAAGTCCTTTGAACAACTTAGGATGAACTGCTTATGTCAAATCAGCAACTCAGTTCTGTGGTTGTCTGTGTAATTCACTGAGAGTGTAAGAAAAAAAGTCAGATGTGACAACCATTATATTGTCTTTCTGAAATTCTTTCTAGCTTGTGTGTGTGCTTCTTAATCTACTTTTAGTGTGGCATCCTACAGATCTATCCCTTCTCTTAATAGAGCATTCTACCTCGGAATGTATTGATAAAGGGAGCTCATTTGACAGGAAACCTCTTATGCAAGAATAAAGGCAGGGTTTGCTTTGTTTTTTGCATCCTCATGGAAAACTGACATCTATGGGACAGAAGGTAACATGGCCCAACTCCAAGGCTGTCATCACAGTCCATCTAATTCTGTAGAGCACTTGAACACAAATCTGTTCTAAGGTTTAGAACTATTTTCTGACCAGAATATTAAACCTTTCCAGAACATTATGTAATTTTGTTTATATGGTAATTGCAAGGTAAAACGGGTGTTACCTTAGGCATAAGATGATATGCTAAACTAAATTTTCTGCCCCTGGTGCAGAAATATCACATTTTCCTGATACTAGCTTGTCATTACTGTGGATGTTGTAATGTTTATATGAAATGAATTATATGAAATTGTGATGAATTATATGATATTGTAATGAATTGCATGACATTGTGTTTTATAATTTTTGTGCAAAACAACTTTTGTTAAAGCAATGTGTAAGATTAGTAAAATTAACAGGGAAAAAACTTTAAAACCCTTTGTGAAAACTCATTTGGCTTTCATCAGAAAATCAAGAAGAATTAATCTGATGATAAAATTAATGTAAATTATGTCTTTACACACATCTCTTTCCATGCCAATAGAAAATTATTAAACATTTTTAATTTTATTCAAGCAACCTAATACAGAGATTTGAAGAATTATATGCTTCCTCTCTACAGTGGTAAGGCGCAGCACTTTCATCTTTCTCATGTTAACTGAAATATTTTATATTACATGCAGGATATTTCTGCAAGGGGATTCCATTCTCCATTTACAGAGATTTCATGGTTTGTCAGGCTGGGGAAACCACAGCAGAAGCTGGTTCAGGCAGTTAAGTCCAGGGCCAGAAGTCTAAACAGGCAAAGGTGTGATAATCCAGTCATTCATAGTAAGGAGCCAACAATCTAATCACTGAAAAAGGAGTTGTAATGAAAACCCCAGTTTCACTTTCAAAACAGATATGATATCTCTGGGGTTCTGAGAGCCCCAGCACTCAAAATTTCATTTTTTCTATTGCCACCTTAGAAAAAGAAGACTGGTTGCATTGGAGGTTTTAGAAAGCCCAAGTTAATTTTGTGCCAGCTGGAAAGCCTCATCACATCCCTAAGAGTCTGCGAAGTTTCAGAAGCCATGGTTTTCTGGTATTTTGCAGGATCTGGAATTGTCCTGGTAGTCAAGAAACTACAGAGCTATATATGTATTTAATACATTAAAAAAAGATTATTCATGATTCCCTATGTTTTTTACTGTCCTAAGATCATCACCTGGATTTGTGGATTTTTACCTGGACATTAGTAAATCTCTTAACACCATTTCTCATGGCATTCTCCTGGAGAAACTGGCTGCTGATAGTTTGGTCAGGTGTGCTCATTGTTGGGTAAAGAAGTGGATGGATAGCTGGGCTGAGAGAGGGATGGTGGATGGAGACACATCCAGTTAGTGGCTTTTCACAAGTGGTGTTCCCCAGGGCTCAGTAAGTACTGAGACTAGTCCTTTTTAATGATTTTATCAGTTATCTGGATAAGGGGATAGAATGCACAGTGAGTCAGTTATTTTGCGGAAAACACCATCCAAGTTGGGCAAGAGTGTCAATTTGCTATAGGAAAGGAAGGCTCTGCAGAGGGATATAGACAGGCTGGATCTATAAGATGAGGCCAGTTGTATGATTTAGTGGTGGACCTGGCAGTGTCAGGTCAATGGTTGGAGTCAATGATCTTACGGGTGTTTTCCAACCTAGGTAATTCTATGGTTCAGTGATTTATCATCCGTTGTTTACCTCATGCATCAAGCAGAGAGAGTTCCTACTTTGTCTAAGGAACACTTAGTAACATGTAGCTAAAAAATAATGTTGATTTTCACCATTTCAACACCAGCTTAAAACGGTTGTGTATACTAACAGCTCTGCTTTCCAGAGATACTGCATGATGTCAGAATGACGTTAAGCATAACAAAGAAAACTTCAACTCAGCATAAAGGGCATACTTCTGAAAATGTTAGAGTGATAGTTGGGTGTCAAAAGAAAGATTTGCTGCTGCCCCAGCAAGGCCAATGTGATGGTCTAATCAGAATGGTGTGGATGACATCACCATCATCGAGTAGACAAAGACAGTTCAGCACATATCTTCCAAAACACAGAATCTCCAAAGCCTTTTCAGGTTTTTTTGCGCTGAAATGATATCTGAATCCATACAACTGGAGCCAAAGCAATCTGATACACATCCTCATTGTGTTCTGATTCTTGCCAAAAAATACTTTAATCAATTTCTTTTGACCAGCCAAATCCAACTGCTGAGATCAAGTTCAGGCCATGAGCATTTTCCAAGAGTGAAGAACAGCCCCATAGTCATGGGTGTGCTAGGTGCTAAGGACACATTTATTATTGTTTCAGAAAATAATCAGGGAAACTTCTTGATGAAAGGCCAGAATCTGAGAATTCAAGAGAATTTCATTTTCGACATCTGTTTTAACAGATGTGGGTAACCCTCAGGGATTTTTTCCTGTCTTTGAAAATTGTTTTTGGCCTAAAAGCAGAAGAGGATCCACTGCATCATTCCCAGCATCAGGTGTTTATATTAGTTTGCATTTCACAAGCAATGGTTTAATGCAGCAAATTAACCTAATGGACGTCCTTTGGGGAAAAAATAAATTCTTCTTTTATTGCTTTTTACTGTTAATTGAGCATGATCTGTTACTCCAAAATATGAGCAGAAATTTAGAGTGCCCTAGCACTGCAGCAGTAATTTGGTGGAATGGGAGCTCATTTCATGTCCTTCCCTGTCAAGATATTTGTGCATCAGATCTGGAAACCTAAATGCTGCATAACTGGGTAAAAAACTCCAAATGTTTTGGAGGATTAGAAATCAGACCATCAGCAAAACTGACAATGGACTGAATGTAAGAAAGAGGCTCTACAGTACAAGGACTGTTAACTATAATGAGAAAAAGATTTTAATGAGATGGAATAAGATCCTGCAACAGGGAATCTCAAAGTAGATATTTTCAGGACTAGTAGGCAGACTTTTACATAAGCCTACACATTCTTTGATCCACCTGCTAAGGCTAGTTAGAGGACAGTTATAAGCCCTTACTCGGATTTAGCTGACTTGCCAACAGCAGTTACACTGATTTTAGACCTTTTGTGCATGTTCCTTACATTCTACATCAGCAAAAATGTTGAGTGGCTTTTTTGAAGTTTTTACTTTCCCAATACCTCCTGAAAAAGTTAATTTATATTGCCTTTACCTTCAGGGAAAGAACCAGTAGTAGGAGATATAAAGACAAAAACAATTTTTTTTTGCCTTATATCATGGTTCACCTCAAGGCTAGAGGAGCCAAGAGGGAACTAATAAAACAAGAATATAAGGATGAAGTCAGAGGAAGAGATGATGGCTATTTATATTGTCTCTGACCTTTTAAATATGGCCTTAGAACCTGGCCTTAAATTTATCCTCATAGAAATGATATGTGAAATTTATATGCAGACTTTTTGAGGTTTGTACTTAGTCTGTAATTAGTTTTGTCTCTGGTGAGTTCACTATTTGTTAATTTATGTAATCTTATGTTGTGTGTATGTATCCATGTCTTGTTACTGCCTTAGACTTTTTGCCTTCGTCTCTTGAGTTTTTGTATTTATTTACATATTTTTAAAATTTCCTACTGTTTTCAATAAAGAACTGGTTCCTCTTTTCAGTTCTCTCTTAATCTTTTGGCTGTACTTGTTTACTGCCCATTTCTCATCATGAGCCTTGCACAAGCTCCTATTGAAGCGCTGTAAAAAACAAAATGATACACAGTTCAGAATAGATGCATCATTAGCAAAAACTTGCTAGGAGACAAATACACACAAGATATATCTGCTATGGTTCACAGTGCTTTAGTAATGCTTTTATTTGACCAGGTCCTACCTATCTTTGAATATTTTTTCTGTTTACCTGCTTTTAAGGTGTGACTAACCAGGATGAATTAATATTCTGCAGTGCTGAAAGTAGCCCACTGTTTTCCTTGTCTGCTTCCAGCTGTCTACCCATTACAAAAACAGCTTCTCAGTACTTTACATTAGACTCTGTGAAACACAATGTGCAAAGGCACAGTATGAAAAAAGTAGCACCTTTTTACAGAGGAACTTCTTACAAAACTACAGATACACCTGCCATTTAGGGCACTTGATGTTAGGTCTTGATTTAATCTTCAGGGAATCCTCTTTGCTTGACTTCTATTTTAATGAGAAAAACAGACATCATTGCAGCCAGTCCTGTTTAATACATTTATCAATGACCTGGAAGAGAGGATAAAGTGCACTCTCTGTCAGTTTGCAGATAACACCAAGGTAGGTGGGAATGTTGATCTGCTGGAGGGTAAGAAGACACTACAGAGGAATCTAGACAGGCTGGATCAATGGACTGAGGCCAATTGCATGACATTCAGTGAGGCTAATTGCTGGGTCCTGCAATTCAGTCACAACAACGCCCTGCAGCACCTGAGGAAGAGTGGCTGGAAAGCTGCCCAGCAGAAAAGGACCTAAGAGAACTGGTGGAGAGCTGCTGAACATGAGCCCAGGTGGCCAAGAAGGTCAATGGATTCCTGTCCTGTATCAGCAAGAGTGTGGCCAGCAGGACTTAGCAGAGAACATTTGCAGCATTGATGCTTCACCTAAAGTCCTGTGGTCAGTTCTGGGCCCCTCACCAAAAGAGGAATATTGATTGAGGTGCTGGAGTGTGTCCAGGGAAGGGTAGCAAAGAAAGGTGATGAAGGGTGTGAAGCACAAGCCTTAAGAGCAGCTGAGGGAGGTGGTGTTGTTTAACCTGGAGAAAAAGAGGCTCAGGGGAAAAATAGCCTCAAATTGCGCAAGGGGAGATTTAGATTGGACATCAGGGATAATCATCTTCCAGCTAGAGTATACCTTCTTTGCTCCAGAACTTCCCCTTCATTTCTGTGACCTGCGATTCCCAAAGACTGATCTCATAAATAAAAACTGAGGGAAAGAAAGCGTTTCACCTTTTCCATGAAGATATGCATGTTAGGTATCCAGTCTCGATTTCAATGAGAAAACATAAAAATATATCAGAAGAAATAGAAGCTGGGCTTTAAAGTACAATATTTCCAGTAGATTAGAAATTCACTGTCAGCAATGTGAAAAAAAACCAAAATCCCCCAAACCTATATCTACAGAATATCTATGCATAAAATACATAAACCTATGGAAAAGGAGAGTTTTAGGGCTCAGAATACCTCTAACAGTGTCTTTTGTTTTGTTTGCTGAGACAAATGGTTAAAACACCCAGAGGGACGGAGCTATGAGCAATATATATGCATACTTAGAGTCACAGTCTTAACTGAGGCATTGAAAAAAAAAATTTCTTAACATATTCACAAAAATCGTCTTAATAAAAGCTGCAGACCTTTCCAAGAGATCTGTGCTATTAGGAAACAAAACACACTTTCACATGCTCTAAAATTCTCTATAACACATATGGTTCAATATTTGGTGTTTCCTAGATAAATTAGAGAGAAAAAAATTCTCCTAGTGGACTTCAGAGACCTAAGCCAGTTTTGTTCCCATCTCTATTCCTATGGAATACTTATTTGTTTCAGCACTGCTTTTAATTTATATTTTTGTGTTATAGATAATGCAGAAATAAATAATCAAATATTTGTGTGCACATGAAAACACGCACAAAAACACACACACAAGATCTTCCAGCTGAACTGGAAATGCTACTATTATCTGAATCTCAAAAAAGGTTTCTTAGCTATCTTCTCCTCTGGATGTTATCTTTTTGTGGCTTTATTTTATAAGTTACTCTGCCTCAAACAAGCAGTGTAGGTTATGCATGTGGATTTGACACACGGGATATTGAAGGTCTCTAGGATGAGGCTGACACCTGAGCTGACAATAAAAGTGGACTTGATGAACACACGTGACAATGAAAAATACTTGTACTGATTAATTTCAGTTAGGAGACAAGCAATAGAGACTCCTTAAAGCTTTCAAGCTCAGATTCAAATAGAACATTATACAAGTAGACATGATTCTCCTCTGGCTCTGTCCTCATCATGAGTAAAGTATTAAGTTTAGTAATCAGTTTATCTAAGAACTGTGATATTGTACTGCTAGATCTGCATTATTTAAGGGCAAAAAAATAGCAACTATTCCCAATTTTTTTTTTTTTGCTATCATTCATATGAGCACATTTTTAGATATACTGTAAACTGCTAGGGAAAAACCCACAAAAGCTCACATGCACTTTTCAACTGCTATGGTATGAATGAGAAATGTATAGCATTTAATCTAAAAGGGCCAGAGAATGGAAAGAATTCTATAAAAACCTAAATGCCCTGGATATCTCATAGTAACATAAAGAAAAACAGCAGACACCTAATTGGCATCTTCACCTATACAGTTAAAAGAGGTCTTCTATAAAAATTACGTGTAATCAATAT
Source organism: Hylia prasina (assembly GCA_013397195.1). Classification (NCBI taxonomy): domain Eukaryota; kingdom Metazoa; phylum Chordata; class Aves; order Passeriformes; family Sylviidae; genus Hylia; species Hylia prasina. Next base: position 530,203 of record VYXD01003420.1, on the reverse strand, counting down.
GAATGCAGCTATAAACAGAACCACACATGGCACCCTGCAATTTAATTCTCTCCCTACTACTGCTGGGTTCCACTTTTGTATTTATAGTACGCATAATGAATGAATATATTTTAGGACAGACCCAAATGGGAGAAAATCTCTTTCCTTTTTGACATATTCAGAATCAACTACTTGCTTTTCTTAAATCCAAGCTAAAATATATTTGGGTTGTGACTGAGCTGAGGAAGAACTGAGTTTGGTTTGTGTAGCAAAGAAGCCATGTGAAAGGGAACATTTCGTTAAATAAATATATATATCTTATAAACAAAATCAAAAAGTCAAATAAAAAAAACCCAAATTTGCACCAGTAGCAAATGCAAAATAATTAAGAAGTGAATATATATTATTTCCGGATGTACAAGTATTTGATTGTCATTTACTTTTAAAATCTGTCTTCTTGCTTACGTTAGTAACTTTAAAACTATTTACCATTTAAATGGTATTTAAGATACATAATTTAATGGGTAATATAATATGTTTTTAAAAATAATTTTCCAGGTGTTTGTGATTCTGGTCAGCTTATGCAACTCAGCCTTAATTAATGTTGCTTGAAACACTTGAGTCCTGAAGCACCTATTGGGGATTGAGTCCTGAAGAATCTATTGAGGATTTATTTTATGTCTTGTACCATTTGATGGATGAATTCATCCTCTGCATTCAGATTTCTGCTCTTCTTTAGTGAAAAAAATCTAATAACAATGTCTATGCAGCTCAATAAGAATTTCAAATACAGACTCAGTGACTCATTTTTGACTAATTATATAAAATAAAATTTTAAAGAGCGTAGAGATAGATAGTAACATGAACCTTATGAATACTAAGTCAGAAGAATTTTTTTTATAGCAAAGGCATAACAACAGTGTTGTTATGCCTGGGATGCGTAAAAAGGAGTGTGGCCAGCAGTTAGAGGGAAATAAACAGGTCTCTACTCTGCTCCTAGGAGACTCCACCTTGAGTATTATATCCAGCCCATGAGTCCTCAGTACAGGAAACCTCTTAGGATGTGTCTAGAGGAGAACCACAAGAAAGATCAGAGGATTGGACCACCTCTCCTATGTGGAGAGGCTGAGACAGTTGGGATTGTTCAGACTGGAGAAGGGAGAAAGGAGATCTCATTGCAGCCATTCAATGTTTAAAGGGTGCCTGTAAGAAAGACAGGGACAGACTTTTTAGCAGGGCCTGTACTTGTTACATGAACATAATGTATTTTTCCCTGCAGAGAAATATTCTCTGGGAAAGCAGAGAAATGCAGCACAAGTTCTGTAAACAATTCTTTCCTGTATCTCTGTCTTCCACAAGATGGGGATTGTTTTTCCTTCCTAACCAATGAGTGAAGTTCCTGGTATGGGAAGGATTGGGGGGAGGTTGGTGCTGCAGAGGAGAAGTGGATGGAGCAGGGAAAGAACAGAAGCATGCTCTTCACCTGGAAGAATAGCCCAGGCCCAGAAAGAATGGAGTCAACTCTAATAAATCTTTAAGCCTTCTGATACTGAAATCTATGAGTCCTGTTTTCACTGCTTGCATCACAACCATAACTGGTGACCCCGAGACCACATGTACTGATAGGTTCAAAACTAAAAGAGAATAGATTCAGATTAGATGTAAGGAAAAATTTTTAAAATGAGAGAGGTAAAACACTGGAACAGTTTTCCCAGAGGGGTGGTAGATGCCCCATCCCTGGAAACATTCAAGGCAGGGCTTTTGAGCAGTGTGATCAAGTTGAAGATGTCCCTATTCACTGCAGGAGCATAGGACTAGATGATTTTTAAAGGTCCCTTACAACCCAAACTAGTCCCTTATTGTATGATGCTATTCCTACTACTTACTGAAAATAATAGGTTTAGAATAGATGTGTTGCCTTCACTGAAATTAGTTGCCAAAATCTTTGTTAGCAGGAAAACCGTGAAGAAATGTACATGTTGTAAATATGCAAGAATCTTTTTCTGAATGTTTAAGAGGATGGGAATGCTTGTCAAACTGAGAGGAGAAATTCTTTTGCTTTTCAGTTTGTGTCTACAATCAGACCCATGGTCTTTGAATGGCTACCATAGAGCGTGCACTGAAGACCAAACCAACATTATACGCATCAGATTTGCCTCTACGTGTTATTGTAGCTATATGTGCTGCAACTCTGGAAGCTGAGATCTGTGCTTTCAAGGGTCTGAATGTGGCAGATATGCTCACGTCATTGTCTATGCCATATAGAAACACATCACTTAGAAATTGAACTGCCCATGGATCCTGGGGGTCACCTTAGAAAAACATATGTTTTCCTTTGTTGCTGGAAACTACTAAATATTCTTCTGTTCAGACTCTATAGCATCTTTTCCATGCCTCATCTACTGCTCTGGTATAGCTGCCACTATAATCAAGTTAGTACTTTATATTCACAACATTATTGTTCAATAACCTTTCTTTTCTGTCGAGAGATTGCTTGCTGTCCTTGTGTTTGACCTTTAAAGTGAAGTGATTCTACCTAGCAGACCTTTCTTTTATTTCAATATTTGTAAAACATCATCCACTCTTGCAAAATTGATCCATAGAATCAAAGAAAGTTTTCAGTTGGAAGGGACCCCTAAAAGGTCACCAACCCTTCTGCCATGCCCAGGAAACTTTCCACTAGACCAGGTTGCTCAAAGCCCCACCCAACATAACCTGGAACACTCCTAGAAATGGGTCATCCACAACTTCTCTGGGCAAACTGTTACAGTGTCTCACAACTTTCACAGTGACGAAATTGCATAAAATCATTCTAACAGAACCATATCCACTGCTGCTGAGGGAAGGTTTATCCAAATTCAAAGTTCCTAAGCTCTAATTTCCTCTGCCATGATTTGTTCCATAACCTCAGATTTTCTGTGATTTAATTGTCTCAGTTTTACTTTGGATTGATATTATCTAATCCAGTGTGATTCCTCTGGAGACTTAGTAGAGTACTGTTATTATATGAAAAGAAAAATGTTACATGAATGCATATTATCATGTTTAGATGCTTTGCATCAGCCTGCTGCTTGTTAATGTTGCCTATAAGCAAGAATGAATGACATAAAATATATTTGACAAAAATGTCGTCAGCAATTGCTAGAAGTAGTGCTATGAATATACTAAAAATAAGGACACTGTCATTGTATTCAGGCTGACAGGCTTTGCTAAGAGGCAAGGAATGTTAACTTAGGCTTAGATCTGTTAAAATATTGTATTCTGGACATGGCTTCCTATATTTGGCTGCTTTCTTGTGCCAGCAGGATGAACATCTGATGATCTGCAGCAGTGAAAGCCTGTGACCTCAAATATATTGACCTGCTCGTGCTAATATTGTGTATTTGGCTACTGGAATCAAGCCAATTTCTGCCAAGTTGGTTTAGAGGACTTAAAACACACTCCATAACAACATACATCTATCCAGAACCATCCATACACATCTGTCCAACTTTAATCATTCACTAGTCTTCCAGATTGAAGGGAATCCGTTTTTTATGCATTTTTCAACTCTCCAGTTTATAGTTTTATTGTTGCATTAAAAGTATAATATATTTCATATTAAGCGGTTTAATTAATGTTAGAGGATACGAGCTTCTGAAGAGATTTTACCTAATCAGAATTATTCATCTGGTTTGATATTTTAAATATCACTTTTTTTCTTTAATTAAGAGAAATTAGTACTTAATCAACTAATCAACAGCAAAACCAAAACCAAGCCTTTTTTAAAAAGATTTTATATTCAAAATGCTTAAATTTTGTTTCTGCTTTCAAATAAACAAATAGACAAAAAATGCAAAGAAAAGGCAATGGTTTATTCTCCTCAGAAGCTCCACTTGAATATAAAATGTTCTTTTTAGCAACTTTAATAAATATTTGCAAGAAATATACATATGTTTTAGGTACTGCAATGAAATTATATATTTTGAGCACTTCACTATGATCAATCATTTCTTTACTTATTCTTACTGAGAAGTTGTCTGGGAAGAATAAACTTCTTAATTGTGTTTTGGCACATTTAATCTATATTTTTTTAGTATTTTGAGACAGAATAATTTCCTCACTGTATCATCTGAACTCTTTTATACTCAAATAATCCTTTCTTTCTTCTATATTTCAACATAGTTTTTGACATTTCCTTGTCCATTTTGTTAGGATCCATTTTATGAATACTAAGATTTCCATTTATGTCTCAAACAACCTCATTAGATTAAGCTACAGCTTCAGCACTTACCCATGAAAGATCCTCTTCACTCTAAAAGATATGTTTATATTTTATTTCTTCTTTAATAGTTCCACTCCCTTTTTGTGGGTTCTTGCAAAACAAATTCTTAGAGATATTATTTGTGGCTGTTTAGGTGTGGTTTTGCTGCCAGATCTCTAAGTGTTTAATTTTTTTTTTCTTCTGGATGTATGATGAAAAGTTGATGTAATTTTCTATCTTAGAAAAAACAAAAGTATTTTCTCTAACTTTAAACCAGGCTCTTAATGGCCTTTCCCTCAGTTTTGGGTCTCAGGTTACTATTATAACACTGTTTACTGTTTACTGAGATTCTAAATATCTTCCAAAGATCTCTCACTAGTCTCAAGACATCTTCTAATTCTCTTTTTTGAGTTTCTTACTTTAGAATTATGAAATATAGACCTCAATTCTTTTAAAGACTTAAATTTCCTTAAGTATCTTAATTTCTTTTGCATTCTTCTCAACACTATGAATGTAATGTAATTTCATAATTGGGAGTTTTTACCTAGTCCCTTATTTCAACCTTTTATCTTCTTCCTATAGGTTCACTTCTCATTCTCTCTCTGCTGCTGACACTTTGTAGTACCAAATTTTTCTCTCATTTAAAAAAATTATAATGATTAAGATGACAAAGGAATGAGAATTGTTTTTTCTTTTTTTCAGTTAACAATATGGAATTAGCTTTAAATAGGATGCTGCAGGCGTTTTTCTAATTTGAGCAGTCTATTATGCACAGGTTATCTTAATATTTTTCTACTCTACAACGTTTTTAAACTTTTCATCAGAATAGATAACATGCATTTTTTATGGTAATATCTATTTAAGGCTATACCATAATCTAGCACTTGCATATGACAAGCAAGGGCAGTAATATATATAAAAAATACATTTATGAAATGTAGATTTATGAAAATCACTGAAATAGCAGAGCTTTAAGTATTGTTTTTTTAGGTGTGATCTAGATGATCGACCGCTATTTATTGGTCTACAGTTTCAGATGTGATAGAGAACAGAAAAAAACTTGATCATTAGAAGAGTGGAAAAAAATGAAACTGTGGAGAGAAAGGGCTAAACTCAATGCACTGCTAAAAATTAGACAATGATGGAAATCAGGACAAGAGGAAAATAAGTTCACCTGAAAGTTTCTTTTAAATGATGAGAAAGGCTGCAGTGTAGACCTTAACAAAGGATAAAATTCTTTCCTCCAATCTGTGCTGCAATTCTTAATGGTATATTCTCCTGCTGCCCTGTACACAGGGCTCCCACTGATATTAATAAATGCTTTTTTCATAGAACTGTTGCAGAATATGAATAAAAATCAAGAAGACAAAAATTTTGCTGCAGAGGAGGGTTTCTTGATGCTCAGAAGGAACCTCCTATGTTTCAGTTTCTGCCTCTGGTCCTGTCACTGAGCACCACCAAACGACCCCAGCTCCATCCTGTTTACACCCCCCTTCAGATATTTATATACATTGATCTTTTTCCCCTCAGCCTTCTCTTTTCCAGGGTGAACAGTCACAGTTTTTAAATATCATGTTAAAATATCCAATTAAGGAGTGTTATTAAGGAATTTATAGAACATGAGGCAAACGATTTTTATGATTTATTAAATTTGAAACTAACACTGGTCTCAGTTAAAAAAATGTATGATATGTTAGTTGACAAAAGAATTGCATTTATACATGTGTGGTGTATTGCATATATTTAGATCTGAATGAATTTATAGAATTACTATTAAAATATAACTTCATTTTAAGAGGAAAACCAAATGCACTATTTGATTATTTTTAAGGTATTTCAATAAAAAATCTGCGTGATCACTTGCATTTCATATATGATACAAACTACTCAGTAATAACAGTGAAATGGATTTTCAAATATGTATATGTAATTTCTTTCAAAGAGTAGATATATTAAGAAGTTATAATAAAGAATAAAATTGTTCATTTGGTAGACAAAGAAGGGGAAAGGAAAGTTTTTAAAATTCAGGCTACCTTAATCTAAACTGATTTTGAGTCTAAAATAGGTGAGCAAGATGGGGGTTTTGTTGCTTGGGGATTTGTTTATACAAACTAAGATAAAAACAATAGAGAAACAGAGATTATAAAGAATCAAAAGGAACTTCTGCTCAGAGAAAGCAAATAGCTTATTCCAAAGCATAGTAATTAGTGAAAAGCCTTCAACTTCTCATCTAACTTCAGACATAGGCAGTCTGCTTGACTCTTTGATGTATTGACACAAGGATTTATTTATAATCAATACAGAGTAGCAGGAATTTTTAGGCTGTGATTTATCTCATCTTAAGTAGATATCTTAATTCAGATGAATCACACATTGCAATTGTCTGTTTTCTTTCACTAACTACAAACAAAAGTTACGATGCAGACTTCTCCCTTTAATTGGATAAACCCTACTCTCACTTCAGTGGGTCTTGGATTTCTAGAAGCAAAAGTATGGGTTTTCATAATTGCTTAATGAAGCATATCAATATGCCAAATTAGTCCAAAAATAACTCATGAGGGTAAGGGGCCTCTATTAACCTGAACAGGAGTGATTCCATTCACTCTAGGACTGATTCTGCTAATTTCCCACTAAGACAAATTGATTTGGGGATATTGAGCTGACCAGCATGTATTTAAGTTTTAAGCATAACTGATGTCCTTGGTGCAATAAATTTTCTGTGGAAAACAATAATAAAAATCAGTAATTTATTATCCTCAAATTTCTGAATGCAGTAACTTTTACATCATTTAACAGTTAAGCAAATGCACGCACTCCTCTTCACATGCACCCCCTTCCACACACAGCCAGGCACACTCAGAGATCAGCATAGCAGATCACTAACCCCTTGGAAAAGACTGAAATGCTAAATACTTCTCTCCCTGTGAAAAATATCTGGTACAATCATGGGAAAATTTTGTTTAACATCTACATCATATGTAAATCACAGCTTTTTATTAATTGTATTTGCAGAATATTTTCATTTAATTTGTCAATTAAAATTACTTATTTCTCACATGCTGTATTTCTATGAATATCTTCTTCTAAAATAGAAAGAATATTTCATATATTTTCAGGATAAAACATTGGTTTATATAATTTTAAACCATAATGATATGGAAGAATTTATTTGTCTCTCACTAAGGTGGAATAAGAATTTTAATCACAGACCATTTACAATGAAATACTTTCCATTTTTAAGATGGTTTCAAAAAATTTTGATCCTCATTGCTTATTCATTGTAAACACTAATTTTTCAGTGAATGAAAAGTATGTGTGGTATAACATTAATTAAAACACCAATTACTACTAATGGCCAGACTGGACTACAGTAACTAATGCCCTGAATGATGTTTTGCCTGTTTGTCACTTCATGAAATCCTAACATGATCAAGAGCTGAAATAGAGTTTTCCTCTTTAATAGTGTCCCATGTTGAAACCCATCCCATGTATTTTATGTTGTAATTCTTATATCTTTTAAAATTGGATATCTTTTGCATAGTTTTCATTTACCTTTCTGTTACAATAGTGAAAATCACAGATAAAAGCCATTTTGTACAACTTTGAATTTACACCAAGAGCTGAGAGAACACTTGCTCCTATACTTAAATCTGCGTTTCTTCTATATTCAAACATTGTATCACTATCACCAAGAGTCTCATTTGCTGCTGCTCAAAGCCCTGTCCAACCTGACCTTGAACACTTCCAGGGATGGGAAATCCACAATTTCTCTGGGCAATCTATTCTAGAGTTCCACCACGCCCACAGTAAAGAATTTCTTCCTTTTATCTAATATTTGTCAAAAATACTAAAGCTGGGTATATAAAATTTGAGGAAAGATTTGAAACTATTTTGATTTGAAACACATCTTATATTAATAATAACTTACAGATTGCTAAAATATGTTGATGGGCATTTGAGTCTGACACTTTTTGAAAAGTGTATGGAATTTAAAATTAAAACCAGTGAAAGTACAAACTTCTTACACTATCCTTTTTCCTCTGATATTCAAAATTGCATATGTCAAATATCTGTTTCATACAAATCTCTCAGACACTTCTAGATTTTTTTTTTTTCAAACTACAATACAATTTATGTAAAACTCACGTACTGGTGAAGGTTTTTCAGGGGATGGGGGGAACACCTCCTCACTGGATTTGTGTGCACTGTCCAAACTGGGAAATTCATCCCAGGTGTGTTATATTCATCATTTTTACTGCACCAGGCCTCAAGATTCTGCAAAAAGTATCCTGTGGACCTTCAACATAGCTCATGTGAAACAGATGAGTAGTGATAAAGAAGTTGAGGGAGAGAATAAAGAGCATATAGCCCAGTACAGACACCAGAAAATACTTTTTCATGTGATCCACAGCCTGAAAAATCGTTCAGCACCATTTAAAGGCTATGTTTGACAAACGGAGCTGAAACAGATCTTCAAAATATCTTATAGATCAAAATCCCTTTAAGCAAATTACCCTGACCAGTCACCTTGCTGCTGATAATTCACCCTTCACACCAGCTGATCAGGCCTAACAATGCTGTTGCAAAAGTATTGTGAAAAAAATAAGCACATTTTCACAGATGCAGGAGAAAATCCCCTTGGATGATGATTCCTCAGGAAAGTATAGCAAGTTATGTACCCTTACCTACTGTGCAATATCTAAATTGGTGAGTTCACCATCAGTCAGCAACACTTTAGAAAATAAATGTTTGATCCACAAAGAATATTTCATATATGCTTATCTGCTTCATTTCAGCCAATGAATAGGCTATGTTCCATCAGCAAAGTGTTTATGGTCATATGTTTCTTTGAACTGTGATAATTCTTTATTTTTTTCTAAATCAGCCACTGTCTATCCATAATTTTCATATGTCCATGGTAGGGGTGTAATTAAATTTCATGTTCACTGAGTCAAAAAATATCATTCTCGTTATCCTTTTATTAAATTGCTGACATGTAACATCAGTCTGAGATCTGAAAAACAAACTTAATTTGCTGTTTGCCAAGTGTCATCTATGTGATACAAATTCTACTTGATAAATCACACCCACACATTGCCATATGATACTACTAGTAATGTCTTCACAACCTTTTCCTCATCGTTAGGTATTTCGGTGAAGTGAATGATTAGAACATAAGCAATGGCATTTGTTCAAGATGTTCCAGAAAGAGCTGCAGTCTGTTCTCTTCTTCGCTGCCGATGTTAGCACTGCTCTGTAAAAAAGAAATATTACTAGGAAGAGTGTTACTTTTAGTCTAAATTTGTAAATGATATTCAGAATAGCCTGTTAAATGACAAGATACTATTTTAAAATATGGCATTTTAAGGGGAAAAGGCAGCTTTAAAGAGGTTTTGAGATGGTTGTTTCTGGGGGAAAAATAAAATTGGAGGTGTCTAAGGTCTTTAGCTGTACCATTTTGAAGATTTCTTCAGTTTCTTCACAGTTCCTTCATATAGGAAGAATAGAGGACAATAAATGCAACTTATTTCAAACTAGAGTTATATATGTTTCTGGTTGGGATTACTGGACATAATTTCTCGTAAAGTCGAGGGACTGCAGTTAGCTCTCCAATACTTTCCTTCCCTGAAGTTCATCTGCATTTGCACCTATACCCAGAGTTCCCATTTATTAGTGATGGTAATAAAGTGATGCACTCCATCTATGCATTACAATATTCAACTAGAGCATGTGTCTCATACTTTCTAGTTAAAATTGGCTGGAACTCAATAGGTATTTACAGTTGCTTATATTACAATATTCTTATTTTGACAAGTTTTCTTTAGACAATCTTGAAGCAGCAATAGCAAAGAGAAAGTACAACTAGCAGCAGGGAAAGCCTTGTGAGAAAATAACTAGTCTTCTGCTTTCTCAAGTTTTCTGCAGTTAAATACATGCCAAAAGGGTACTACTACTATCTTGTAAGAATACTTGATATAACCTTGCCTTTGGTAAAATTCCTAATGGGCTACTTTTCCAGGAGGCAGAAAATTTTTCTTTTAATAATATGTTTTTAATAAGTTGTAAACATGAACTTGTGGAATGTACTCCTACTTCTTAAGTTTCACAACCTAATTTAGAAAATATTCACTCTGTGTGACTTAAAAATAAGAATTTTACTGTGTGACTTAAAAATAACAATTCTAGGCATCTTCATTCTATTGATGTAATTTTTTTTCTACCATGCTGTTTTTTTTTCTAGTAAACTAATTTTTACAATAGAAATATTTTTCCATGACAGCTATGGAAAATACCTATGTTTGCTCAATATTGCAGCATCAGTACGTTGTTTATAAATATTTCAAGATGGTCCCAAACATATCTGACAGCTAGACAGCAGAGGTTAGCAACAGTGAACAGCAATAACTTCTGAACAATTTTGGTAGATTTCCCAGAAAGGGCTTGCTTTCTGCCACTGCAAATTTTCCTGGAGATATTGTCTGGTTAACAGTTGCATTAAAAGAGTATTTTTGCACAAACCTTGGGGCAAGTTCTGTCTCAATTTTACTAGCGAAAGAAAAGAGGGTAAAAGTGCTGCTTCAAGCCCCTCTGTGCACTTTCTGTGCCAAGAGAGGGGTCACCCCAGAAATAAGTTTTTGATCTCTCTTCAGAACACAAGGCACATCATCACTTCATGCATCTTTTTTTGGGACTCATGGCATGTAAATAGACTGAGAGGCTCTCTTGCTTGCTAAAGCATGTTCAGCAAACAAATTTGTCCCATTAGCAAATTTGAACATGACTACAATAGAGTCAATTCAAATGCTGGCAGGGAAATACTCTACCCCAGTAGTAACGTGCCACCATTAGAACACTGTGTAAGAATGTTTGTGGACAAAGTAATAGAGGGAAAAATATAATTGGAAAGAACTTCACATTGCTCTGGAAAAAACCTTCAGTCTTACAGACATCATTTTCTGGTATCAGTTTTAATAATTGGGTTTCTTTTTTAATTCTGTATTAGATAAAAATATTATTGCATCTTTATGTTTCCTTAATATAATATAATTGTACAAATGGCCTTTTAAAATACATATGCTAGCAAACTGTGAAGATAATTAGCTATAAATAGAAATTCAAAGGTTTATAACTTTTTAGAATAAAACAAATCTAAAGTGATGTAAGAAGAAGAAAACAGAAGTTTTCTTCTTCTGGTGAAAAAAAAATGAAGGAAATTTTAGAGTGCAGACATAGTATTTCACTTCCTGAAAAACTGACTAGGTTTGCTATGGCCAATTATTTTTCATTATGAAGGAAGAAATTTCTTTTGAAAAAAACTTGAAATTGACTTTACATGAATGTTATGACATTTAATTTCACCAATCATGAACAGATATTCTCATCACTTGAAATGGAAATCATGATGGTAATGGAGACAAGGATATCTGGGCCATGCATCAGGAACACTAAAAAGCATTAGAATGCAGGTAAGACTGATCCTGTCCTAGTGAGAAGAGAATGCAACAAGGACATTTGCCTTTAAGAGTCTTCAGTATTAACAGCAGACCAAATTTTTTTATGTAAATTATTTATGAATATAATTAACCTTTAAAATAACATTGTTTTCAAACACTTGTTTACATTATCTCTTATAATGATACACAGTTATTATAAATAGAAAAATAAAAGCATTTTTTTCAAACTATTTGCACTCTAAAACAATCTACAATAAAAATAGTATTTTTTCATGCTGGAAATTATGTTAATTACAGAAATGCCTTGTAGCACACTTGGCACTGTAGTCTCTTGATTAGCATAGTTTTTTATTCATCTAACAAGTTTCACATTGACTATTTTTCAACCTTAATTAATGGTGCCTTTGTACTTATGCAGCATCCATGAAGAATTTCTTGGGTTTTATTTTGTACTCAATCCTAAATGGCAGGTTCTGTATTTTGCCATCTGTCTAGCTTTCTCATTTGATGCAGCTTCTGAGAGGTATTTTCAGAATTGAGGACTACCAGCAAGAATGATGTTAAATACATGCATTTTACTCCTTGGTTAATGCAAAACTATTATTCCTTTACAGCACAATAATAATGAGAAAATAATGATGGTAGATTCAATTCTCATACTAATATAAAGAAGACTATTATCATCATTACAAACCAAGCAAGCCATATTTATTGCACATGCAGTACAACCACTAATACAAATTACTCTGTAAATTCAAAGTGAATCTGTATCATACAAGTGGATTGAATTTTTCTATTGATATTTTGCTTAAACCAGAAAATTAATTATGTTGACAGCCAACTCATAATTGCATACTAACTTTCAACCTCTGCTTTCAAACAGTTGAAACATGTCTGTTTATAAAACTATGCAGTACAGTACACAATACCAAATCAGATCATACACATTAAAAAGGAAAAAAAATATCAAAAGACAGATTCATTCACATCTGTAAGCTCTCAAGAATGTAGAAGTCAAATGTCTCCAGAAAATAGGAGAGGCTGGTGGCACAAATTTTCTACATTTGCACCAGCTGAAGCAGCTTCTATCTTCATAGGATACAACCTTGCTTACATCATCTTTACATCATCAATCTTCTGCACCCCTGCACAATACACCTTCTGCTCTATTCCTTGGACTTCACATTTGCACTTCTACAGAGTCCTGCAAACTGAATCAAAGTCCAGGTAATAGATTTCTGAGATTTAGAAATGCTGTGTTGTTTATTTATTTCATCCCATTTAAGCATACTGTAACTTTCTGAAATGAAATATGTAGAGTGTGTCACGTGTATTTTGCATGTTATTTCTCCTTCACATTAGAACTTCTCACAGACCTTTGTGATGCCTTACTGCAAAAATATATAGCTGAAAAGAGTTGTTACTTGAAGTTAGAATAGCCAGAAAACTATGTAAAAAATCTAGCAACAGAGTCTTGATTTTCTGAATGTAATTATACCATGTAAGGTCAAAATATAATATTTTAAATGTTCTCATATAATAATGAGTGTGGAGAAGAGAGAATTCAGATAGGAATTTTTTTGAAATAGTTCCAGGAACAAAAAAATAGTCTTAACTTGTAAGTATATCATTAAATATTTTTATACAAAGTGAGCTCTCATTACTTAATAATCTGATTTGTATAAATGAATTGGAAAACAGGAAATAAACTAAGAAAAACATGCAAGCTATAAAAGATGTGAGCTTTCTCTTACAGTTTAAAATTTTCCTTTTATTTCAGATTAAAAATATTAGGTAGCTAAATGGTCACACATTATTTTAAAAAGCATCTGGACATAAAAAATATATAAATTTCCACAGGGCTTTGATGTCAGGTAGTTCTGAAAACCTTTATTTTACTGCTTCCCAACCCTGATTCAGTCCACTTAAACCCAGCTGTATTCCATATGCTCAGAGAAACTGTCCATGTAATGCATATAGTTTACAAATAATCTGCAGAAAAAGCTAGATAAATTTGAAGATCTTTTTCAGTAAATGGCATTTAAGTTATTTGTTCAAACACACAGATAGGATTTCTGCCGTCTTCTTCGGGCCATTTCCTCTTGAGACCTCTCCATTAAATCTCTATGGTTCTACTCTTCTGGTGATCTCCAGCCAGCAGTGGGATTGTTCAACTGCATGTAATAATGTATGCCATAACTGCACACTGAGGGGTTCTGTGTGCAGCATCACCTGAGCCATAATAATGTCACCCTATTGGTACAAACTGAGATACCTCAGCTGACTGACAGCTGGACCTTAAGGGACAAGACTGTGCACTGATTTTGTAATACAAATTAGGTTCTGAAAAGAAGGCTGGAGAATTTAAGCATTTCTGCCTCCAGATTAAGCAACATTAATTCTTGGTCCTTATCTGGATAACTATGTGAATCAACTCATTTGGCATTCATAGGCCAGAATTGTGAATAACACACTAAGAACTGTCAAAAGACAGTTCTTTAACAATTGCAATCATTAACATATAAAAATAATTCATTTAAAGAAGTCAGCAAGACAGACTAATCATGAAAATAGTCTATCCTGAGAATCATTCTGTTAATTTATACAGGTTTCCTATTATATTCCCATCTAATGCTTGTGATGACACAAATATTTGCAAAGCTTAGCAGATAAAAAATGCATTCTCTTCAAACAGCAAAATATTTATTTATGGTTGGATTTGCTAATTACATTTGGACTCAATGTTCTTAATGGTCTTCTCCAACATAAATGATTCCATAATTCTTTAAGTCACACATCCTGTTCTATTGAGATGTGTCATCAGACTATGCTAAGATGAATTTTTGGAACTTCTAATTAAAATTCTACATCCACAGTGAAGCTGAGGAGGAAACACAGATCACTACAGTTACCTTGTGGCATGACAATACTTCCTTTTAATCACAATGTTTTTCATTTTTAAATCCATGACATCACAGGCACTAATTAAATATCTTTTGGGCATGAATGAAGAGATTATTTTTCTCATTATATTGATGGGTAGGCTGAAATGCAAAGCAGTTAATTCAAAGTGAAAATTCAATAAAGCAAAATAGTAAAACTCACCACAGTTTTGTTTACTACCCTAAATCTTTACTATACCAAAATACATTAAGAATTGTAAAAAGCTTATGGCTACTTAATTTTTTTCATATACCTACATGGCAGGGTAAGTTATAGATGGTAATCCACCACAAAGCATCCTTGATATCATGCTCAAGTTTTGCATAGCAAGTTCTTCACCTGATAAAGTTATTCCATTACAATAGTTTGGGGAGTATTTTAGAAGGCTGGGTGTTGTTTGGTTTTAAACCATCTTGATGATTCAGGTATTCAATAGCAATGAGAAAGTTTAAAGTAAGATAGTGCTATGCATTGATTTTCATATATGACAGATATATCTTTACAACACAGAAGGCTGACCTAACACTTTACTACACACGGGTCGAGTGGCATCCTATTCCCCACAGGTTTTTCTGTTTATTTTTAACTGCTTTCCTACCAGATCAGTGAGCTGAACTAGTTTAAAAAGGAATCAGATAAGTGCCAGAGTTTGAAAAAAAAAAGAAAGCAAAATGGTGATTTTTAAGTGTGTTTGAAAATATAAGTTTTTGAGCTTTTCATACATACATGGCATTATCTAGAATGATACTACTCCACTGTATTCTTTTTAAATTCTAAATGTTATGCATTCTTTTTGGCCATTTTAGTAAACAGGTTTTCCCTGATACATTCTTTCAAGCTGAAATTGGTTCTAGTAGATATAAACACACTGGTAGGTAAAACTAGACTATAAAAGATAACATTCAGAATGCATTCCCCTTGACTTCCCATTAAAGCAAGTGAAGAAAGCAGGCAGGAGATCTTCAGATAATATTCTATGTGAATTGAAAAGAATCTGCCCTTTTTTGAAGCAACAGAGAAACTCACACGATGAAATACAGTTTAGACAGATGAAAGGGCCACATATGATGTCAAATCTATACTTTTAATGTTTGAATTAAACAAGGTTTCTTTAAGTACAACCATATAAAATAAAGATGAATTTGCAGAAGCAATTGAACTAAGTCTGTATTATAAATACAGTGCTTTCTAATTAAACTGATTCAGGAAGATAATCTTGAAATTAAAAGGATTTAGGAAGATTCAAGTATCAAGATTGGCAGTTCGTTAGCTTTAACAGTCTCTTTGAGATAAGATTTATTTTTAACTTCTGCTTGTAGTAGGTCTGATGCCATTAGGAATGCTGTAATTAAAAAAAAAAAAAAAAAAAAACCAAAAAACATTTACATATAGGAATAAANAAAAAAAAAAAAGAAAAAACCTCTCTCAAAAAGCTTTGAGAAACCAGAGAAAGTATGATTTATAGGGGTTAAGTATTCCTTTAAAAGGTGTTTCTGGGAAAAGAGATAAAAGAACTCTAAAGACTGTGGAGTGTATTACAAAACTGTAATGAAGCATGTTATGGGCAAGAGCCTGTAATAAAAATAATATGCTGGGTTCATCTGTTGAAAACATTCCAGAATGGTTGAAATTATATTTCACTTCTTATGGGAAGAAAAAAAAAAAGAAAAAAAAAAAGAAAAACAATATTTTGAACATATTTTCCCATTCCAAGATGGTATAATGGCTTTATTTCATTTTGTTACCAAAACTATTTAATATCTTATTTTAGATAGAGCTATATCTTGTTAATATCTTGTTTTACAATAGAGAGTGAGAGTGTTCACACTAACCATACAATTTTGATGGATCTCTTTTACTTTATACAGCAGCAGACATTGTTTAGCACTCTTTCACAAATCAGTCCCCCAACTGAGTGTGGCAGACTTAACGTAACTGCCCAGTGCACTAGAATCCTTAATTATATTTAAAAATGCTTTGCTATATATCATTATCTAGATGTGTCTCCCTATCTCCACTTTGAGCTCCTTGATCTTTCATCTACAGGATGAGTTCCAATTTAGCCTACCAAGGATGTAGCCTTTCAAAACCACATATTTTATCTCCTATACTCTTACAAGTACATTTATGCTGCAGGGAGCAGTTTTGAAGATGTTAGTCTTTTTGTTTCTCAGATATGTTGCTGCGTAAAATAGCTCTTATTTTAATTTCCCTGCTAAAGTCTGTGCTTTAATTCTTGTGATGCTAAGCTATTATCATATATCATATATTCTGTAGTCCTACTGAGTATGCAGCAAAAAATTCTCTTCTTCTGAGGACATTTTACTATTTTTATGAGAAATGTTGAAGGTCTGAATTTAGTTGCAAAGGTCACTGATTCACAGATTGCAAAACTGTTAAGTCTAGTAACAGCAGGAAAAGTGCGCTGTTTCTGTGTGTGTAAATGTCGAGTCAGTTGCTGTTGGGATAATAAGCATGAACATAATCAAAGATATCTGCATGGGTATAAAAGAAACAAATAAGAAGACATTTGTTGTGATTTCTGCACTAAGGAACAAGAATAAGTATGCAGCGCTAATTTCAGTGGCTAGACAGTATCATCCTTGGTCCTGTTCTCTTCAACATCACCTTTAACAACCTGGACACAGGACTTGAAGGAATGTTAGGTAAGTTGCCCAAAGACACTAAACTGGGAGGAGCTGTGAACTAACTCTTTTGAGGGCAGAGAGGCCCTGCAGAGAGATCTTAACAAATAAGAGAGATGGGCAATCACCAACCATATGAAGTTTAACAAGGGCAAGTGCTGGCTTCAGCACCTTGGACAGGGCAATCCTGATGCGCGTATAGACTACAGCAAGAAAGAGGCTGGAGAGAAGCACTGCAGAAAGCGACCCAGAGGTCCTGGTTGATGGCAAGTTGAAAATGAGCCAGAACCACCCTGGCAGCCAGGAGGGCCAAGCCTGTCCTGGGGGGCATCAGGTAGAGCATCAACAGTCTGGCAAGGGAGGGGATTGTCCCTCTCTGCTACGCACTGGGTCAGCTTCACCTCGTGCGCTGGGGGCAGTTTTGGGTGCCACAACAAAAAAAGACGTTAAGCTGTTAGAAGGTATTCATATGACATCTACAAGGACAGGACTCAAGGAAATGGCATGCAGCTGAGTCAGGGGATGTTTAGGCTGGATATCAGGAAGAAGTTTTTTATCCAGAGGATGTCTGTGCTCCCCAGAATGTGGTCACAGAATCATGCCTGTCTGAGTTCAAGAAGATTTTGGACAATAATCTCAGGCACATGGTGTGATTCTCAAGGATGGTCCCGTGCAGGGCCTGGTGTTGGACTCAATGATCCTGATGGGCCCCTTCCAACTCAGCTAATTCTATGATTCTCTGGTTCTGTCCTGGCCACTAAAGGTATATTACTTAGTGTCACCAGATTTCGATCTGCTATTGTTGGTCAGAACTTGTCACTAGTGATATTCTGTAGCATATTCTGGGCAATGATATTTATCTCAAAAGACAAAGTGGCTTTTCTCAACAGAAATTTGAACACACCCCCTATAATCTAAAAAAAACCCTTCTTCTTGAAACAACACTGTCTTATGCCCAGTATTCTGCCCAGATCTTAAGCAGAAAGAAGGTAAAATGAGGGGACATATTACAATGAAGCATTGTCAATTTTCCAGTTCTTAAGCTGTATATTTTTACCTCCACTATCCTTTTATAAAAGATCTTGGTTTTGTATAGCATGTAATTTTCTATCAAGACACATTTTTGCAACTGAGCCCATCAGTCTTTGTGAAAATATATTTTAAAAAGCGCAAAATGTGTGAATAGGCAGTGACAAGTGGAGGAAAAAAGTATGAGAAGAAGCCTTGTGATACTAAGGTGAGACAAGGAGGAGGAGGTGCTCCAGTTGACAGAGCAGAGAATCCCCCATAGTCTATGGAGGACACCACAGTGAAGCAGGTTGTCTCTCTGCAGCCCCTGGAGAACCATGGAGGAACAGATACCTACATTGCGGTTCTTGGAGGGCTCCATGCCACAGCAGGTGGATGTGCCTTGAACCAAGCTGAAACTTGTGGAGGGAGAACAAGAAACCCATCCTTGACTTCTTCTTTAGTGGAAGAGTAGGTGCAAATGTCAAAGCACTGCTGACTCTAATTTATTTTCTTTCCAGTTATTGTCATAGGTAAGTAAGAAGACAATATAAGAATTAGAAGCCTAAATGCTTTAGCTCGAGGCTCCCATTCTCTCTGGTCCCCCTTTAAAATTTAGTTTACATGAAATAAAATTCAATATAAAGTTCTTATGGCTTTATGTTCAGGCTTTATAGAAAATAGGGAATGCAAATAACTCGTCAGTGTACTTTTATTTTTCTTTAACAGAACTAAAAAATAAAGTTACTGTTTTCTAAGGACTTATGGAAATCATTTGGTAGAGGTGGTGAGAATGAAGAGTATAATTAATCTGAAATGAGAATATGATTTAGGTAAAGTTCTTTACCAGGAATACCAGACTTTTAAAGAGACTTATGACACAATAGTAATCTCTGACAATATTTTAGTATGTATAGTACATTCATTTTTAAATAGCTCTATCTGTTTTATAGTTATGACTTACATTTTAAATTTTATTTGAAAAGAAATATTTGTGATTCAGATAATTTACAATTCTGAAGTATTCCAGTTGTTGACAGTTTTTACTATCTCCTGAGGGCAAGAAAATAGTCTTAGTACCAATACTGAAACAGACTAGGTGGAAAAAATATTTTTAGTCCTTCTTTTCTGTCTGTTACAGGCACAGCAGCAAAACCACTGCTATGAGTCTGAGTTGCCCTACCACTCATGGATGGCAAACTTGTAGTGGCTAGTCTTTTATTTGTACACATTTCTGATGTTGGTTGTCCTGTTACAGCAGAAGGATCTGCAAACTATTTTGACAGGAGGACACACCCAAGTTGCTTCACTTGTCTCTGAACCAGAGAACTAAGTTAGCATGAATTTCTGAGATCTTGCTGTGCTAGCCTCCAAACTCATTTCCTTAAAATGAATTTTACTTTAAATCAAAGAACTTCATTACTTCATGATATAATCTTGTTTTTCTTAATATTCAGGGTATTGTTTTATAACCATAATAACATATTCCAGTAAGCAAGTATAATATTTGTCGTAAGTAGTATACATCACTTGCCTTTGGTTCATGGATCATAACATCTGCAAGGAATGTAATTTACAATAACTATACAGGGTGAGCTAACTGGCCACAGGTTTAGGATTCTTTCTCAAATTAATTTTGCTTTGAAATTTATCTCATCATTTCAAGTGTGCCTTAATTAAAGCAATCAACTATTTATTACCTGTACCACAATGAAGAACAGTAAAGAGTGTCTGACTATCAAACAACAATTTTAATAAGAAAAATGGTCTGAGCCCCCAGTGTCGCACAGGGGGCCTGTGATAAAGCCACAGTTCTCCAGGCATCTTCTCAGCCTGGAGAAGAGCAGACTTTGCGGAGATGTTATGGTAGCCCTCCAGTATCTGAAAGCTACCTACTAGAAGGAGGGAGTTGGGCTACACAAGGGCATGTAGTGGTAGGAAAAGTGTTAATGCCTTTAAAACCTGAGGAGTATATATTTAGTTTGGATATTGGGAAGAAATTGTTTGCCATGAAGATTGTGAGACACTGGGACATGCTGTGGGTGACCCATTCCTGGAAGCATTCAAGGCCAGGTTGAATGGGTCTCTGAGCTTAACATGGTTTAGTAGAAGCCATCCTTGCCAATGACATGGGGGGAGGATTTAGATGAACTTTAAGATCCCTTCCAACCTAAACCGTTCTACTGTTCTATGATAATATTCATACTGTGCAGTAGCAGTAAGTAGTTTAAGATAGAAATAATGAGTATTGATTCTGAGAAACTGCAATCCAATGATTTTAACTGTTTTGGTCTCACATATAAGTTCAATTTAGCATTTTTATTTCTAGTATCAGTCCTGGCACTTAAATATCATACATACAAGAGCTTTATAATTTTTAAGAGTTCCGTCATTTGGGAATTTCCTTCCTTCCTTCCTTCCTNGCTTGCTTCCTTCCTTCCTTCCTTCCTTCCTTCTCTCAACTTTGATATTAATTTGCAAATGATATTAATTTGCAAACTGTGAAGTAGTTACAGTAAATCGCTCTTCCCTAAATATCATTTTGAAGCATAAAAATGGATAAATAACAAAACTATGTGAAAACAGAGCATTTAAAAGTGATTTTAAAGTTAGGTATTGAAAATTCAAAAATACAAAGGTAAAATTGTGGCATGGATGGTTTTAATCAATTTTCTTTGTATTTCTGTGATACAGATTATTATCTTATTTTTATAGGACATACCTTCTGAAAATACATATTGAAAGTTACTACTTTGGATAACAAAAATATTTCCAAAATAAAGAAATTAATTTATGCAGATGAAATTATAACATTCTAAATATTCAACATTCAGTACAAAGAATTGCCCTTACACAGTAAGCTTTATGGAGATTTCTAGTCCCACACAAACATAGAAGGGCTTTTCAACTAACTAGAAAAATCTTAAAAAGCAAATTTACCTTTGAAAAAAAGATAAATAAAGATCAGAAAATTATATGCATCCACACACTGTATGTTGGTTGCTAAATATTAAATCTGTTTTGTGGGTGAGTACACCTCCCATTCACACACACAGATACACCTCTTCCTTCTGCAAATAGATGTTGGGTCTCAATGAAGGGACTATGTGATTTTGGATCTCAGAAAAGGGATTATCTTTTTTTCTGTTCAATAGGTTTTGGTTCTCAAAGGCAAGGATCTGAAGGTAATAAAATTAATTAAATACTTGGTAAAAACTGTCCAAATTACATCCTCATGTGAACCATTTAGTCTAACTTGACTTGCTTACATACATTTTTTTTTTAAGTATTATGGCAACTAAAGAATACTTACATCAATAACACATCATCTTTTTCAGGAAGACATCCATGACATTTTTAGCACACGCCTATGGCATGCATTTTTTATTAAAGGATTTTTTTCAAGAAATCTCTCTACATTTAATTTTTCCAATTTTTTAACTCTGAATTCATTAAAATAAAAAAAAAAACCCTCCCATTAAAACCAACAACTTGCTTTCCAAATATCAGCTACCACAAATATATTTGGGTTCTGTCTAGATAATACCAATCATTATAGGTAAAAGAAAATAGATTTTCTTTTATCAGTCTATATTTTTACAAATATCATTCTTGTACAAACATAGTTAAATTTAATATAATTATTTCTAGAGATTTTGACTGCTAATAAGATAAGCAATCTCCTATGGAAATTTAACAAAGCCCATTGGCTTTATAAGAGGCTTGTGAGTAGTGGAACGTAGACAACATGGTGAAAAACCCAGTCCAAAATTACCAGCTGAATACCTTACCACGATTTGATGAACTTAGAAAATTCATGTTATTAGTAAAAACACGGTTTGATCAAACAGATATCAACTGAAGAAAGAACTTGAATGTTTGTTCATTTGTTGGATTTCTGGAGGTTGATATTGGAAGCATTATCACCATAAATACAGTGAAATAAATATTTATTGATTCCTCAGCCTCATAAAAATGTCCAATAGAAGCTTTGTTTGTAAGAGGTGTGTAATAAATACACGCTTAATTAAATTACAGACACATACTTTTGAATGGACATCATAAATTTACCCTCTTGAAAATCAGCTCAATCATAATAGAAATTATATGAGCAATAAATGAAATTGCAAGCTGGTTTTAATTAAAAGGTAATAGTGCAAATATGTCATGTATATTTTTTCAAGATCATATTGCAGTGCTTCTGCCAAGTATAAACACTATCAGAAAAGGTGAAAATAAATACCTTTCATTGCACTTAGTTTAATTACAGCAGTTTTCACAGGAAGCACTTAAATAACCAGCAGTGTATCCAAGTTCCTATCAGGCCTTCTGGATTACGATTTGCAAGTTGATAAAATGTATGAGCCATAGTATAATTTAAAGTAATTTGGTGTGAAAAAATATGTTGAGCATATATGGTGCCCTGTCCATAATTACTAGCTTGCAAAATAAGAAAATAGCCATTATTATAAATGTGCAAATTACAGCATATGCAACATCTATGCACCATAAATTCAGGTAGAAATTATGATCTATTAAAAGGCTGGTAACTGAAGAGAACAGAGCAGAGGCTAGGCTGCAGCATGTCACTGTAATTCTTTGTCCTCATCTGGCAAAAACCTATTGAGCTGGGAGCTCATTTTAACCTTAATTTAAGTAGTGACTAAGAGCACATACATTTAAATAACCTTCTCTGGATCTTTCCATTTCTTCTATTTTCTTTTAGAGTATGGAGAACTTATAGTACAGACTGTAGAGGCACTAAGTAGGGACTAAAGCCTATCAATTGCTTGAAGGTAAGTGGTCTTCCCACCATCCTTCTTCCCTTCTTTGGAAAATCTAAAATGGCTTCACCAGAAACAGTAAGGTTATCTATCACAATATCTAATACATCCTATAAATTCTGTAGAATAAATATTGTCCTCCATAAAGTCCTTATTTTACTCTTTTAAAACTTAACTTTCAGTGGGAAAATTTGGTTATTTAATCCTCCATATTTAGACTCAGTGAAAATTAAGTTCTCCACTTCTCAAAATTAAATTGTTAGGAATTGATTGTAATATTGCTTCTTCAGCAACATGTTTTAAAAAGTATTGCCAAAATATAGTAGTGAAATTTGGAGCATAGGAAAAGTCTATTAAACAAATTAAACAAATTAAACAAAACTGACCTATTTGTACAATAATGTACAGACACCTATATATATACACATAAATATTTGTGAGTATATTATTCCTGCAACCAAGCCATCTTGCACAATTTAAGTTGTTTAAAACCACAGAAATAATAATAAGTAATATTTTCAATTTCAACTCATAGAAGAAAGCACTGGTACTTACTTAGAACAGAAAATCATATTAGAAACAATATTCAGGCCAAAATATTTTCAGAAGCAATATGGTTTCAAATAGACTTGGATACTTTCTACCTACTTCTTAAACTGCCAAAAGCAACCTTTACATTGTGGAAGATAAGTGAAAAAGTGGCAACTGAATAACGTTTCATTTGGTAGTTGGTTTGTGAATTTGAGTTTTTAGGTTTTGTTTTTTAGGTTTGTGGGTTTGGGTTTTTTCCCCTGCATTTTATTTTGTTTCTAACACAAGATATATTTATTGCTTATATTGTTATTTAAGCCTACTAGGAGATATTTAGGTTTTGATTTGGGAAGTATATAAAATTTACAACAGCTTATATAGAAGTTAGTGTCTAGAATGCAACACGAAACAACTGTTTGGAAACACATTATTAATGTAATTTTTTTTCAAAAATAAACTAATTCTCAGAAGGCAGTTTTTCAACCTTGAAATACAAGTACAAGTTGCTAGCTGGGCATTTTTATTTCCATAGCTCTAAACATAATTTGATTTGATGGATACCCTATTAAAGTGAATGGTGATTCAGAATATTTGGTTTCCATAGGACACTATAATCTAGAATACTAGGGATAAACTCAACGAAATTAAAATACTCACCTTTTTCAGATGTGACCAAGTAATCATTCTACAGCTTTGTTTCTAGATACCTCAGACTAACCATTTATTTACAGCAGAATTCTTTACATTGTTTTGTAAATGTGGCAATATTTTTCTAACTATTTTGACTGGAAACCAGAATCTCTAGCAGTGTCACAACATTACAAATTAATTCACCAGGAAAAAGAAAAAGGTAGTAGATGAGGAGATGCACGTATTTTTTCAAGTATAGATTCTAATAGTGGGGTAACTGCCCTTCAAGCAAGATGGCAGAAATAAACATATGAGTATGTCGCTCTCAAAAGTCTGATGAGAAGCTCTAGTTTGATAAATTATGAGTGCGTTCTGGGATTTTGGAAATAATCCAAAATGGTCTTTGATCAATGGTGGGAGAAATAGCGGAGAAGTATAATGGGAATACTCTTTTATTTACTGGGTTTGTCCTCTATAGACAGCACCATAAATGCTTTATAATATTGTACAAATGACAGAGCAGTCAATTGGACCATTTCTGGAAATTTTTGCCTGTTCCAAAAAAAAAACAACTTATGCAAATATTAGCCAAAAAAAAAAAAAGTTTATCCAAAAAGTATTAAATTATAGATGGTAAAGGCTATTAAAAATGCAAAAATTGCCGATGGGAAGCTAATAGGTGGCTAAACATGTACCACAGGGTACATGTCTCTAAAGAAATACTCTACTAAAAGCCATTAATTCTTTATATCATAATCTTATCTTCTTTCATATTTTAAATGTGAATGAAAAAGATAATTAAGAACTCTATACATATATCTCAGATTCATCTTACATATAAAGCAAATACTTTTTCACTGATTTTCTTTAAGTTCTGCTGACTGCAATGCACATTTGCTTCCATGTTTTTTTGTTTCTTTCTGCTGTCAATACTGTGCAATTCATGCCAAGTACAAACAGTATGATTTCTCTCACCTAAGTAAATGTATTTAGTCTTTAGAGTTCCTTTATATTAAATCGACAGAAAAGCAATTGATTTGTTCCACCTAACATTGATTCTTTAGGTAAAGGTCGCCTTGAGAAAACTTTTTCTGCTAGGATTCAACTCAAGGATTGGAATAATGGAGAAGACTGGTAGGCACTGGAGCATGGCAGCCCTTCAGCCTCTGTGGTTACATGTTATGGAATAAAATTATCAACTCTCTAAACTTTATTGACTGTACTGAACAGAATTCTGACTATAATCTGTTTCACATGTACATACTCCTTTTAAAGACACATGGTAAGGTGAATCTCATCTCCAGTTCTGTGTGGTTATTTGTATTTCATTGACTGTTTAGGAAACCTAGATGAATTTCAGATGTCTAAAGTTAGGTGAGATGAAGCCCACTCTCAACATCTAGAAATCCCTCCCTATAAACTGAAAAACACACAATGCTGCAGTTCTGTAAAATTTGCCAAAGCAATGATATAGCATTAACTGTGTGCAAAATGCCTGCACACAGATATTTGTAAGATATTCACAAGATAATCTTCACAAAGGAAGGTTTGAAGACACATCTTTCATCTGTTCAGTTAATGAAACCCCCAAAATATATTAGATTTTTGAATTTAGCACTCTTCCTGTTACAATTATATAACTTTGCATGGTTTAATTAAAAATCATCCAAATTCAGAGAAAGACTGGCAAAGCCAGATAGGAAAGAAAATCAGAAATTGATTACTCAGAGTGTGAGTAGGAAGACAGGGAAAGATTTAAAAGAGTAAGGAAACTAAACAGAAGCAGTGACAATGAGAGACATCCTGCAAGTTTCCTGCGGGGATTATGTATTATTTAATCAGTGACAAAATTATAAGAGCCTGCACATTTGATGTCTCACCATGGGAACACAATAGCCATTGTGCCTGCTCAAAATTGTCAAAGTAACATGGCAAAGAGAAGGAAATACACAGAATAATATAACTGAGTAATAAGACTTTTTCAATAATTGAAAGTCCGATGGTGAATTATTCAAATAACCATTTTTATATTGTAAAGTAGCAGATATAGACAGTCTGGTAAACTGCATATATGTATCACTTTTACTCAGAAAATGATTATAGAAAACTACAGTTTCTAGTTTTGGTCAAAAGTTTCTGAATGTCACATAAAAAAGTATAAAAATGCAAATCAGAACATTTGAGTAAAGTATCAGGATCCAGAGATCAAGAAATTTGTCAAGGTTGAAAAAGCACAGCTGAATACTTACAAGCTCAGCCTATGCTAACAAATTAATATGAATCAGAGTTCTGTCTATTACTGAGGACAACTCTGTAGAAAAACCTGCATTCATACTATTAAACTATTAAACTCCCTTATGCTGCAGGACATCATGAATACACCCATAGTGCCTTTTGGGGGTCATCCATAGCCTGTTTTAACTCCTAACTGTCCTAAGAAATGCTTTAGAAGACTGTAACTGGCGCAAGCTTTTCAGGGACCATTCCAGCAGACTAACAGAATATGAAATAGTATCCAGGAGCATTTCCAGGAGCTTTATTTAATAATACAGATGCAACTACAGGCTTCACTATTGATGTCGTTTACCATTCCATTTACTTTTGAACTCTTTACTTGAAGCTTAGGCAGCTTGCACAACTGTGCATTCAATAAACCTCTCAAGCTGGTCATTCCATGATTTCTCAGTCTGATGCCCTTGAATATTAAGTGTGTTTCTTGCTCTCATTAATAGCTTTCCTTCTGGCATGCTGCTTCTCTGTACACTCGGGTATACTAATTGGAAACCACTTCCTATTTATTACACCAGTTCATAATCCCAGGCTTACTTGTGAGGTGTGAAGACTAAGGTATGGCTCAAGAAGACTTCATTAGAAATGCCTGATAGTCCACTATATGATTTTCATTTTAAGTTGCTTAGCAACCTTCCTCTGGTATCAATCCCTGCGTACAGATTGGCAAAAGGCTCTACAAAGGAAAAACAGATCATCAAGGAACGGGAGAGATATCTGAAAGAAAGATCTGCATATAAAAGGATCCATTTATTAAACATATTTTTGTGATTTTTTTCATGCCTTTTCATTTGTTCACTGAATATCAATAGAAGAGCAAAGATGCCATTGTGGTCTGTGCACCTCTGCAACTTAAGATGATGCCAGGAATGAATGAATCTAAAAAAAAAAAAAAAAAAAAAAAGTGAGAGAAAAGGATTTGCATCATGACAGTTGTAGACTGAAGGATCTAAATAAGCAAGTCCATCTACTCTTCCCTTAAACTTCTCGGTGAGCTATTTAGTTGTTGCTGCATGCTTTACAGAAAGGAAACTTTTGAGAGATAATAATGGAATAATTTTTAATGCTGTCCAGATATTTTTTTCTCATTGGTACAAGTTCCATAAATGAAGAGCTCAGGAGTTCTGGAAACTGGAACTGCTCTACAACACAGACTCAGGTGTTTACCATAGGTTGGAAATTAAAGACACTTTTATCTTGTTTTAATTTGAATAAAAGGTTGAATTTTTGGAAAATCTTGCATAATTTTCTTCAAGCATGTATATTTGGATATAGTTACTGTATTGTGCCATAGAATATTATCAAAATTATCCCTTTATGTTGATTTATGCTTACATCTGGAGTCTAGCAACAGAGCCAACAGAAATAACTTACCCAAGACAGTGTAAAATCAGCTGCTTCCAAACCAGATGTATAAAATGTACATCTCTTTGCCTTTTGATAAAGGCCATGTGTAGTTCCCTTGTGCATTCAACTACAGGTTTAATGCTTTGAAGTACAGTTTCTTACAGGCATGGGAATGGATCCTTAAATGAACAGTTATAAAGCACAGAGAGCTCCCATTCTTCAAACACTTCCCTCTCAGTACATGACTTCCATGGTTCTTACCTCAGATGTCCTTTTGGTGTGCTCACTAATATTGTAAGAAAATTTAATTTGAAAATTTCTCCTTTTTTATATTGTACAAGATTGAATTTGGCAACCGAAGGCAGGGATCAGAACAAGACACAATACTGTTCAACTATCAAACGCTAAAAATTTAGACTAATGGTGTAGAAAGAATTGTGACTAGGAGGATAAAAGCTATATAGAAATATTAAATCTCTCATAAGCCTTTTTTTTTTATTCCTTGGGTATTCCACATGTTGGAGGGATATGGACTCAATTACTAATAGCTACTGAAATAAATGGCATAAATTGGGATTTACATCAGGGGTTTCTTAGTCTTGTGTCTGAGCCTCTGACTTCTACTTCTTGGTCTATTTAAATAAACCTGTAACTTGTGTTACTATATATTTTGACTGGCTGCAAGAGAAAGTGAACTCATCAAATCAGGCTGATGATGAAGGACATATGGTGCTGACCACCTGAAGAAAACACTTCCTGCTTAGGCTTTATGAATCACTGCTGGCTTCTTGTGGCTTATGGGCAGCCATCCACAATGATGTGCCACTGGGACCTTGGTCCATATTACTGATTATCCATGGAGCTTGAGCAGTTTACCTGGTCAGATGAATGCTGACACCACTATAGGAAAGGTCAGGCATTGCTGTCAGGTCTGTGAAGAGATTGTGTCATTGTAGGAATCTGACAGTACTGAATTCTTGCAATATGTGCTCACAGTGA
This sequence comes from Hylia prasina, assembly GCA_013397195.1. Classification (NCBI taxonomy): domain Eukaryota; kingdom Metazoa; phylum Chordata; class Aves; order Passeriformes; family Sylviidae; genus Hylia; species Hylia prasina. The sequence continues at coordinate 501,351 of VYXD01003420.1, read as the reverse complement.
AGGCATTTACAGCATGCAGTACTTCTGACTCCTACATTCTTTTCCTGTATACAATGGGATGACAGTGTAGAAAGAGGAAACTGTCTGTTTCCCAGACCTGCTCAGAGTATCCTTTATACGTTTTTCTTGGACCATCCCATCTATCCCTAGTTAGCCCCTCTCCTCCAGTCAGTGTCTTATATTACAGGTGTTCTTCCACCTTACAGGGCAAAGTGGGAAAACACTACCTTGCCACATGCTACTCAGTGACAGAGCAATTTTCAGCTGCCAGCATCTGTGGACTCTTAGTGCAAGAAGTTAAGCACATAAATCATCGACCATGCTGTACTACAGATAGCAACTGGAATATTTATTGGCTGAACATACATGATATCTGTATGATGTAACTAATTGGTTTTGGCTGTGACAGATGAGAACCGTGGTGTCCAGGTGTGCTGGGTTTTGCAAATGTTCTGCTTCTGTAAGACTAGAAGTTGTGACTCTTCTCTCAGAATTGTCTTAGAAAGGCAACACCTTTTTGCCCATGAAAATTGAATCTTCTACTTTCTAGATACTTCATCTAGGGTTAGGGGAAACAGGTCTTGCCAGCAGAGAAGGAAAAATAAACCTCCAAGTTTTGTGTTTTTTGTAAAGCAGGGTAATGATGGATTTGAAGAAGGAGCAAGACTGAGCAGAAATGTGGAGGGAATGAGGAGGAGGTTGATGCCCTGCAGCACTTTTCCTTCATATTGTTGTATTGTCATCTTGATAAAGCTGAGTCACCTGAACTACTCCAGATGAAGGCTCTCTATCCATAATATCTTCCATTGTGTAAATAGGGAAGTAGAATGGCTGCCTTTAGGTAGCTATCTCATGATTAAATGCAGTTTTGAAAACGGACTAGCCTAAACTGAGATCTCTGTTTTTAGGCAATGGAATCACATCCCAACAGAAACTAATGTGGAAGTGGAGTGGTCATTGAGAGCCAAAGGATCACCCTGCAGTCTCTCTCATATTTCTAACAATGAATATGAGAAGAGTACTTTACAGGATCACAAAACAGGGTTTACGTATTATGGAACCTTCAAGGAAAAGAATCATGGGGAAAAAATAGCACGGGGAAATAATAATCATTATGAGTTTAACAATTAGCAACTGAGAGGAACTACAAAGTCTCTGAGTCCTACTTAGTGCATGTAAGAAATGTTACAAGGTGATGTCAATTAATGCATTATAGATGCTGTACAGCCATCACATCTCTTATTATCACATTTTCATTTGCTGCATTTGGCTAGAGTCTGGAACACTGACATTTAAAACTAATCTATTGGGAGAAGTGCTTCTAAGTTTAAAATTAGAATTGCGTGTATATGTTTCAGGAGTTCAGCTGAGAAGCAAGATATTGTCTAGCATCTAAATATAAAATAAAAATAAAACAGCTCCTTAATTATACTATACTCATTAATTCATACCTATAATAAATGACCATCTTTAAATATTTATATGATTGAATTCATGTTGCTGAAAAATGTACTTCAAATGATTTCTGTTTAAAACAAAACCATTACTGTGCATATTGCCATTGCAAATCTGGAGAGGTGGAAATAATTCAATGGATTGCAAGGCCTAGGGGTCTTTTTTTAAGATGGACAACTACAAATTATATCAGTGTAATTTTATGTCAAGTTTTATGTTAATGAGGATGACCAAAAATGCCCTGCAATAGGGAACCAGGAGATTTATTTGAGGCAACTGTTCTCAATAGAATGTTATTTCAGCTTTTGGTCAAAGCAAACCTTGTGTTTGCAGACCTGGAAGCCTCAAGGCAGGGAGGTGTTTCTCCTGTCTTATTTTTCAGTATATCCAATCTTATTTTCAGCTACAGTGAGGAGATATTTCAATTATATATATTATATATTCAGACGATAACAGTTGTTACCATTCTGCTATTTTCATGTCCACAATATTAGCAGAAGACTTTATTTTTTAGTTTCTCTCTTGTTTGTGACAAGGCATGAAATATAATTTGCAAGTTGGAATCAAATTTGTTCTTCAGCCATCATTGCTGTATAACAGGGTATGAGTTCAGAGCTTTTGTGCACACATAATGCACTTAGGTCATTAGTTCTTGGGGTGGTCCAGAAATTCCCTGTGAAACTATCTGCATAGTTGAGATAATGGACTGACTGGAGAAAAGTTTATTACTGAAATCTTAGATATCTTCCCAACAAAACCTTTGACAAATTTGCAGAGGACCTCTCCAGGTCAGAATTTTAAACCATCCCTAAGATTTTCCCAGGTGAAATATGTCATCTGTATCAGTCTGTGTGGGCAAAATATTGACTAACTCCTTGGGTGAAAAACCTGACCTTTTCAGAAACTCCAAATGGTTCCTGTGCAGAACTGACCAACCTCTGAGTAAACAAGACCCTTGTGAACAGTCACTATAAAGTGTTTGTGCAGATACAGAAATGGTCACATGCAACAAGTTCTAGCGGTTACTGAGGATGAGCAGGAGATGTTTCATATGTGATTAAAGGATTGGATCGTACACATCCTGGTCATGTAGTTGTGTATATCAGGGAGCAGTAAAGAGCAGGGCTGCTCCCTGAGCTGAGCTGGATCCCTGGGTGACCCTGGGTGACCCTGGCATAGGCCGTGGGTGACCCTGGCATAGGCCCTGGGCAGCCATGGGCAGGGCCAGTCTCACAGCACCTCATCCTTTTACACTGAAAGCGCCAATATAAAATAGGCCATTTTTTGTCTCAGCAATTCTGCTATTAAATGAAAGTTCAAATTCAGATGTTAACTTTATTCATAGTTATTTTATGTCCATTTGTTCTTGCACCATACCTTTAATAACTCTTATTATTTTTGCTCTACTGTATTTTCAAGCTCCATTTTATCTGTTTTAACAGTAGGTAGTAGTTGCTACTCCTAAACATAAATTTATAGTCTCCTAATCAGTCAAGTCATCTTTCTCGGGGCACAAGTTTACATTGGGAGAAGATTGGCTCGAAGGCAGCCCTGTATAAAAGGATCTGGGGGACCAATTTACAGCAGGTTCAGTAGGAGCTAGCAGTGTGCCCTGGCAGCCAAGATGACAAAATGCATCTTGGGGTGCATCAGGAAAGCACAACCAGCCAGTCAAAGGAAGTGGTAATCCATGATCCTGTGTTCAGCATCGCTGCAGCCTCACTCTGGAGTGCTGTGCGCAGCTCTGGGCCACACAGGGTTAAGGTAGTCCAATACATCCAGTGGAGCTGGAAGGAATGTCCTCTGAGGAGCAGCTGAGGACTTTGTATAGTTCAGAGAAAAGGAGGCTGAGGAGTGGCCTCATTGCTCCTTACAGCTTCCTGAGGAGAGGGAGAGGGAGGTGTTGGGCTCTTCTCCTTTGTATCTAGTGATAGGAAGCATTATTTTACCAAGAGAGTGGTCAGACACTGGGACAGGGTTCCTAGAGAGGTGGTCAATGCCCCAAGGGTGTCAGTGTTTAAGAAGCACTCAAACAATGCCCTTAATATCTTTTGTTCAGTAGCAGTAGTCAGGGAGTTAGACTGGATGACTGTTGAAGAGATCTTTCAACTGAGATAGGATATTCAGTTCTGTTCTCTTTTCTAAATCTTTGTATAATAATTCTGATATCTACTGGGAGTAGCAGGCACTTTTTACACTTTCCCTTCTTTTTATCAAATCTATATTAATTTGGCAGAGTAGAGTCATGGTCGGGGAAATAATATTCTATTGATTAGCTTTCAGTTAATCTAGTGGAAACTCACTCTGTAAGTTCCTATACACATGAGCCCAGTAAATTTTGTCCCATTTATATTACTGTATTTTGGAAGTTCATTTCATTATTCCCTTATATAATAGTCAGGTCTTGTTAATGATGTGTCCAAAGAAGGGTAGAAAGAGAAGCATTGACTGATATTTTTCTATTTTATTAATGTGAAACAGTAAAGAAATAATAAACATTAGTAAATATAAAACTAAAAATCTAACATTATTAGAAATAGTATTTTACCTAAACGTAACATTATTCTCTTTTCAATTCCCACACTGTCTCTCCCAGTGTTAATCTGTTATACAGCATTTCTAAGAAGCATGTGGCTTCCATTAATTTATTTCACTACTCTGCCTGAGGATACAGATCTATGATCCTAAGTCACTTCCTCCACTAATTTTACCACTACAGAGCATGAGTTAAAAAGTCACATTTTAATTAACCTCTGTTCTTATTCATACAGATTTGGAAGTTTATGCAGGATAGATTTAGTGTAATCCTTCCTAATGGATTCAATAAACACAAGATCAAGCAGGGAGTCCCTTTAAGAATAAACCTGCTAGGATAAACAAACTACAGTATGTTTAAAGAACACATTATCCTGACTTCTGCCTTGACATTCCACTTCTCTTTTTATGGGATAAAGCAGCAGTCCCTGATAGTGTCTGATATGGGATAGCTGAGAGCTAGCAAATAAAATGTTTTGCAGGCAAACTCTTTTAATACATAACTGATAAAGAAGAAACATCCTTATGTACTGTTATTCAGCCTGGGGCCTGTGTGAAAAATTATTTCAGTAAAGTCAAGATATTAAATGTTTAAAAATGGATGAGTGGGCATCCACTTGTTGCTATTAATCACTTTTCTAATTTTCAAAAGCATTTTATGAGTGTTGGTAGTCATGTCCTTAGCACTTGCTGGAGTAAATTTAAAATGTTAAGAATGCTCTAGAACTGGAGTTTTCACTGGAGTAAAATGACAAGCATGAAAGTATCCATTTATTTTTTTTTAATCTTATAAAACATTTTACCAAATACTCATAAGAACTTAAAATTAATATGAATTCTCTTTAACAAAATATTTTTGGTGAAATGTTGCTAAATGCTTTCTGCTCTTTTTGAGTAAGGCTGGCAAATGGATTTACATTGTTTCAAATATTAATGTATAAAATCAAAGATGCAGTTCTTCTATAACATGTGATTAATTTTTTAATAAAAATAAATAATTTAGTTATCAGGTTTTATGTATAATTACATTTTTAAAAATTAAAATAATCTCTTTCCTAGGAAAATATTTCATGTAGGGTACATTTATTTTCCATCATATTCTGCTACCACTTAAATCAAATGAAAGTTCTGTAAAAGATTATGTTGCATAAAAGAGCACATAAAATCAAGTATTTCAGATACCAGTAAATTAAAGAAGACGTAACTTTTTTTTTTTGGGGTTATACTGGCATGCCTTTAGCTATAGTCTAGTGTCAAAAGAAATATTAATCAACTCCTCTGTAATGACTTATATTAAAATACTGCAGTTGGATAGGATATGTTAATTATTTTTCATTTTGTTATTTTAAGAGTAATTTTGAATGCAATTGTGAGATGTAATTTATTCAATATCTGTATTGGAGTGAAAGAAATTTGTAATTTTTTAACATTGTCTATCAGACTTTTTTGTTTGCACTCTACTTACCAGTCAGAATGTTCTTTGATTTCTAAATCTGAAGGGACAGAATTACACACTGAGAATAGGGTTGCTCAAAAAAAAATCCCTTTGGAAATCATGAGCAAATTATTGAACTTGCACCCCTATGTAGTTTGGTTTGGTTTGTGTTGGGTTTTTTCTTCCCTTCAGGAGTTGTATGACAGTGATCGAGGTGTTGATAACAGCACGATATCTGGTAATAAAAAGCCATATTGACAATAGAATTATGGAATCAAATCTCCTGAACTTCACTGTTTGAGATGACATTGGCAGATATAAACAACTTTAATCTCAGACACATGTGCACTTTTAAAAGTTACATAACGTTGCTGTCTCAAGGGGCAGACCTGGAGGAATATCAGACGGGTCAAAGCAGCAGTCACAGCTGTGAGGTGTGTGATCACAGAACTGGGCTGTGGGCTCCTGTGGGTGTCACCTTCGTGCCTTTTTCTGCAGTCCCATCTGTGTTGGGCCCTCTCCTTGTGCACCCCAGGAATCTCTCGTCCCTCACCCATGTCTGTGTTTCTGCACGTCTCCACCAGCACCTTGCCCAGCCTCTACACGTGTCTCCACAGGCACCCAGTCCCACCTGTCTACGCAAGAGTCTATCCCCTGGTGTCTCCTCATCATGTTTCCTTATATACGATCTCTCAAAGTGTTCTCCCCAGTGTGTCTCCTGTGCTTCGAGGATCTCCCTCTTTTCTAAATACATGTGAGCCAGAGCACATGGGGCTCCCCTGCCTGGCTGGGTTTGGTGCAATGGGATATTTACAACTGCGTCAACTCCTTTCAGAGCACCTGTCGGTTCCCAGATACCCAAACCTGCTACTTACGTCCAATACATGAACATTTAACATCAGATCTTCCTTGCTTTTTTCCTTCCCTCATCATTTTTTTCAGAGCTCAGTCTCATACTTTGCTGCTAAGATTTAAGACGTTCTTAGTGGATGATGATTTTCATTTTTTCTACCAGATGTGAAATACTGACTTCTCCCTTGTAGTAGGCAGGTTTACTGTTTTTATTCACTTGTAAACTAGCTACTTCCTGATCTGAAAAGGAAGGATTGGGTTGGGGTTTTATTTTTTTTTTCTTTTTCTTCCAAACACATGAAAAGATTTTCACCTTTCGAGTCAGTCCAAAAAGGTGCTTTAGTGCAAAGTATTAGCAGTCAGAGCTAACGCCAGGACAGAAGATTGTATATTGTCAAGGTTACTAGCATGAGTATTTTGCAAATACTTGAGAGACATGTCTTGGCTGTTTTCAGGGGTAAGATTGAGCTGGACAAATGCAGTGCTAAATGACATTTTTTTTTAACTTTTCAAGCATATCAGATGGGTTTTGCATATATGTATTTATATATAGGTATTGTATAAATTCACTACTCTGAATACATATATATTTTTTTATCTATGTATTCAGAGTAGTGAATTTAAAACACATTAAAAAAGTAAAAAAGGGAAAAATTCTTGTTAGGATTTGATTAGAGCATAACTATTAAATACATTCTTGGTATAATATTTCTGTTTTAGTATACATAATCACCTTGTTTATGCATTTCTTGCTTATTATTTTGTGAACATCAAACTCAAAGAAAATGAAATCAAAACAAGCAGGATGTGAAATTCTCAAAAGTGTCCTTTCTGCTCCTAATGGTTGGTTTTGTTCTCTTTCTATCATATCTGTCTGTCTTTACTCTTTGATGTTTGGCTTAGAGAAGCTGTAAATGGTTGATAGGTTCTTCTTACATTTATTTAGATTCCAGCTGGGACTTCATGTATGAATTAGCTTGAGGCCATGATAGGGAACAAAACCATGAAATTTAAAGTGCTTTCTTAGCATTGGAGGCCACCTTCTACAGAGATTAAGTATAAAGTCAATTAAACAATCAACAAATATTCTGCACCTGCCAAAACATTTAAGAAACCCTTACTGTCAGACACAGCTTGATATGCATTGCATAAAGACGTCTGTGTTAAAGAAAAACTGAAGTGTTCTATGCGTAGTTTTACAGTGCTTTTCTCTCTGCTTCCTGTCTTTCTGACTCATCTTTTTCCTAGAGCTTTAAGACACATGAGCACATCAAATTTTCTCCATCTTTGTGTAAAACCCTTATTTATATCATGAGGATTTAAACTATGAATTGAAGATGTTAATTTTACATTTCCAGAAGCTCACCAGCCCTAAAGAAAAGAGATTTGACAAATCCTCCCTACAGAATGACTGTGACATTCTAGTTCTGGGGTTTTACTCTAAGTGAAAAAAGAGGAAGACATCTAATTTTTAATTAGCTCTCCCCATTTGGGAGATCATCTGATTTTACTGGCAGAATTAGCAAATGAAATCACTCAAGAGCTGCCATGTAAATGTCCCCTACCCCTAGGGACTCAGTATATTAAATGAGTACAGTGTTAACCTGGAAACATTATTATTGATTTTAAATGAGAGCAGCTCTGAAATTTGGTGGCAAACATTAAATTGAAATAATTATTTTGATTCCATTCTTGATCACTGACAATGGAAATTAGATGTGTATATCTCTTTTATGCATAAAAGAGGACAATTTCTCTCCCTGTCCTGCATTTTGTTAATTATAATAAATAAATTAATTCCAGACAAATTTTAATGTTTTCTTACAAACATGAAGAACAATTTGCAGGACATATCAGAGAATAAAAAAGGCTTTAACTCTTTTCCTTCTTGATTTTTATTTTTTAACTTCTTTTGCTAACTTATACATAGCATGAAATTTTACTGAAAGAATTTAGAAAAAAACACTGAGATTTTGTTGATTGGTTTATTTTTCCAGCACCATTTAATTATTCAAATCCAACTGTATTTCTATGGCAAATTTTCAGCACTCAATTTGATTACAAATGAAGACCATTTCTGGAGTATCAGTATGGAAGCTCATTTACTGCAAAATTTACAATGCTTATGTAAATTCTAAATGACTGCACCCTGGAGCCATACAGACAGCTGTCACATATTTAAAGCTCAAGCCTCCAAAAGTTCTTGAATAAGGACCTCAGCTTTACTGACCTGACTAGTCCTACAGAACTGTCATTCTTATCACTCATTCTTTTACTACTTGAGAACAAACAATGCCTAGAGACAAGCAGAGATTTGAGTACCTATGCTTCTCAGTCACTAGTTCATGAATTTTACTGCTAATGCAAAAGGATTACTTAAAAGGAATCAAGTATTTCCAGATAAATATTGTCTGAAAACTAGTTAATGTAAAAATTCACCACAAATTACATGGTTTTTAATGTTTTAATGTCTATGTCTATGTCTATGTCTATGTACACACAAATGCATATGGATTCATACACAATCATAGGCTCATAGAGTCCTTTAGGTTAGAAATTACCTTTAAGATCATTGAGTCCAGTTAATTGTAGCAAGACTATCTGATAGAATCACAAAAGAAAATACATTCAGCCATAATATAATAGTATAGCTTTCCCAAGTCTCTTCTATCTTTTACTCCAAAAATGACATCTCCTTAAAATAATTACACATTCTTACATTTAAAAACATGAATTACTGTAAAAAGACTAACAAAAAGAGGTCTTTATTTCACAAATCTACTCTAAGTCGAGGACTGCATCTTCTAAAATCAGGTAAGTGGTATGCAAATCTAACACAATGCAGCAGACTAATTTTAAATGAAAGCACTCTGAAAGGATAAATAAAAGCAGAGGGGGAAAATTTACATATTGCATTTATTATCATAAATGAAAATACAAGAAATACAACAACTCTTCATGAAACTTAGCAGTCTTTAGAAGTACAAAAAAACAAGGTACTTTCACCAAGGAGGAGTTCATGTAGTTTTTGACAACATCAGAGATACACTCCTTTCTTAGTCACTAATTATTTTCAGAAATAATGTATGAGAAGAATAAAGTTGATATAATGATAATGAAATACAAAGAAAAGACAAGAATTTTTATTTAACATAAATTTTAAGATTACATTTTTCAAAAAACAGATTCAGTTAGAAACTGCATCATTTCTTAGACAGCTTTATTGTATATAGTCCTACAAAATTTAGGGAAGTGTTCCAAATCTGGTTGTAATAGATTTTGGCCTTCTAATACATTATTAACACCATTAATATTAATAAAGGGGAAAAAATAAGAGGCAATTCTATCAAGAAAATATATTATTATTTTCAGTAATAACTGCATGGGCTCTCAATGATTAAAATCAAACTTGTCATTATATAAAACACTATACCTAAAAACGGAAATTTATTTCTAATAACTATCAAGGAGAATATGAGAACTCATTTAGAGCTGAAAGACTTCTGATAAACAAAAGCAGAGTACTTGAAAATGCTCAGAAATCAACATAACTATGTACAGCCCGGAAAAATATACTAGTAAAAGAGAAAGGGATTCAATTCTATAGTGCTCTTGATCATGCAGTTATTTCCAGCTGCAGAATACTGATGTAAGTCATTATCATTTTAATATTTCTAAGAAGGTAAGTGTGTATGTATACTCAAAACCAAACACATTGGAATCTGTGAATTTAAATTTCTGGGACTTTTTATTATTCCTTTCTATTGTTGGAAAATTAAGTATAAAAGCAGTTCCTTTATCAAATTGTCAGATAATTCTGACTTGCAAGTAAGACCCAAAACATCAATATTTGGATGGCCCATAATAAATGTATACTTTCTCCATATTTCACTGAAAACATAGTCCCTTTTACTGCCTTTGTCAGAGCTTAAAAAAAGAAAACATTTTGGAAACTACTTTGCCAATAAGTTACCCTGAATAATAATTTGGTGAATAATATGTTGGAATATATAAAGAAGTGATAACCATTTATTTAAACATATATGTCCTGAAAATATTAATTTCAGTAATGAGAGAGCGTATCTGCCTGATTTTTAGGCCAGTCAATATGGTTTTATACAGAATAAAGGGATCATTAGAAGTAATGACTTCCCTTTTCACTTAATTTCAAACTTTTCTTGTCTTTTTCTGTTATATTTAGCTATGGAAGAAAAAAAAAAAGATTTCTAAGTAGCTGGGACTCAACAGGTATAATCAATGAGATATCTTGAGCAGAAGCTCTTTCAAACACTTGAAATGTACTGTAGAGTTTGTCATTTTGTGTCCTCCACCTGGCTACTACTGGTTCTTTTGAGTTACTGATTTTTATCCAGCTCCAACAACATCTAGCAGAATCATGTTTTATGAACCATGCCTGTGTCACTGGTCTCAAATTGCTATATGCAGGCATATTGTTCCCATTTACTACAGACTAGCATATGGGTAACTATGTAGTGAATCTTGATTTTAAAGTATGTACAAACCTTATGATTCACAAGTGCTGTGAATAGATCATCTAAACTCACCATGTGCCTTCCTAGCTCAGAATTTCCGCATATGTACCTTGGCATGACCTCCTTGGGAACCTGTAAGTAAACCAGCACGAACATCCCACAGACCTAAAAAAAGTATGGTTGCAGTGTTATTTCCAAGCCATTGGCATGGCTTGTGACTTTTTGAATTTTACATAGCTGCTGGGAGACAAACTGTTACCTTGTTTCTATTTTCCCTTTGCAGCCAGAGGAGCAGTCCAGGCTATCCAATAGCTTTGTTTACTCCACACTGTACACCAACATCGTAAAAGTAACATCCCAGATTTCCCAGGAAAAAACCTTAGAGATTATATTAAAAGACATTGGGTTGAAGCAGATAAATTCTCTTGGTTTCTTCTTTTGAAGCTGTGCTTATATCCAATAAGAAAAATAATATTTAATGCATTAGAAGACATACCACAAGTGCAAGAATAAGTCCTATATTCTCTCAAAGTTGATATGACTTTGAAATTCTGAAATGGGAGGGATAAATGAATGCTTAATTTTTAATTTCTCTCAGCTTTTCATCTGCTGCACTATTATTGTGGATTATTTTACTAGTACTGTACTGATAATTTTTTGATAGTGTTTATTATTACAGTTTATGAGGGACAAACATGGTGGCAAATTTTGTTCACTGTGGTTTGAAATTTCTTTATGACCATCTAGAAGACATTGGATTTTGTACACATCTTTGAGGTTAAAGAGATTGGTTATGCAAATGGATCAAAATGAGACTCCCTGCAAACCTGCACATAAATAAATCACAGTGATACCGCTGATTTAAAGTCAAAAAGGGATGAAAGTATATTTTTTGACAGTACATGACAAATCCAGATTTTGGGTTTGAGCAAAGCCGAATTTACAAGCCCCAAATTAATACTGCAAAGTATCTCATTGTGTCATGCCTGTAATCAGATTTCAGGGGGAGCATTTGTTTCAGGTTGCATTTATCAGTTACTCATGCAGTTACTGCTTTAGAAAGGCCTCCATAAAACATAGCTACTTTCCAGCCCAGGTCCATGGATCCATGTATCAGCTTGTAACAGTCAAATCCGTATGCTAGCAAGACTCCTAAGACTGCACACTGTAGCTAATTTCCACAGCAGATTTTAGGAAGCATAATCAAACTCTGTTCTATATCATGAAGTGAATGGACGAGAACATAACAAGAGATTTTCTCTGCCACTGCAATGCAGAGAAAATATATCTATGTAATTAAAATTATCTAACTATAATCTAATGTGCATGTTTGTTTATCAGGACTAATTATAACACACAAATGCTGTTTATGGTTACAAATACACAATTAAGGACAACATAGTATAAAATTCAAATAACATATGGCATTTGCAGAACCAGCAGTGCCACCAGAAAAAAACATACCAGTTGTCATATTTTATTAATCTTATGATAAATTATTGCTGCATTGTAATTAAGACAGTCAGTCAACATGATTATCAGAGCTTCTGTTTTCTCTGAATCTCTTGTAACTTAGAAATCCAATTTATGAATATTACATTGTTTTCTTGAATGTGAATTACTGTAGGGATCGTAGGCTTGAGTTATTCTCCAGTAATATTATTCCAATATAGCAATGATTTATGCTAGGTATTAATTTTGTCATGTTTCATATTGTGTCTATTTATATGTAGTTCTTGGCAAGAATAACTAGCCCAATATTCCTTCGGTAATGAGCTATTAAGCTCAACAAGTGAACTTACAGTGCCCTTTGAAATACAGCATTCACATTTAGCTCTCATTCATGTCAGAGGTTAATAATTTCACAATTTAATAACTTCCATCTAACAAAGTTAATCAATATTATTTTTTTCATATGTTGGAATGAACATTAATTTATCTTGGTATCAGTAGCATTCAAAATTTGAAAAAAATATTCTTTTCAGTATCCAAGAAGTTTTTAAGAATTAAAATACCACTGAAAAGGAAATTAAAAGCTTACACATTGTGAAAAGATAAGCCCTAATTATCTTCTTTACAGAAATAAAACCTGAAGATATAATCCAACAGCAGATGAAGTATCTCAAATTAATTTTGTGCTGCACTGCTGACCACTCTTTGGAGAAATAATCATTAAAATAATGTCTAATCCTATATTGCTGATTCTTCTCAGCAACAACAAAATTCAAGAACCTTAAGTCTGTCATGTACACACCTTGTAAGTGCTCATCTTGCATTTGAGGGGCACCAGATAAAAGACATTTTGCCCCAGAATGCCTTTGGTATTACTATGTAGACACAGCTAAACAAACTATCAGCCTATTTTGATTTCAGAACACAACAATAGGTCAAGTAGACACTCCAATTACTTCACTAAGAAAAAAATCACTTGACCTAAAGTGGGTTAACTGGTTCAAATAGAGAATTAACATTTGCAAGAACCATTTTAGTAAATTCTTGGAGATCTGGATGTAAAAATAGAGACTAATTATAGGTAATATACTGAACATATTGCATCCAAGAAGACATTAAGCAGAATTTTAAACTTTGAGGAATATTTACATGTTTTTCTTGTTCTCCATTAATTTAAAAATATGGACCACAATTATATTACGTAAACCTCACTATTCAAAAGTTACAATCTGCTTATTAAATGGAAAGTATTTTCAAATTACTTAATTTTGTGTACCTAAATCTACTCAATTGACATAAGGGGTCAGTTCTCACAGAATCCTTTCTGGAAAGGTCTCCGCAAAGGATTTACCTGAAATCGAAAGGATTGTGGGAGAAGCTATAACACATGCATAAATAAACAAGAACAAAACACCTCACATAAAGAATCCCATGAATTTTTAGCAAAAGCACATGATATTTTGTCTAAAACTACATTGATATCTGGATTGCAAAGTAAACCTGTCTAATTAAATACATTTTCATGTGCAGGCAGAGAACTGCATCTTTTTAACTCTTATACCAAACAAATCAAGATGCTATGAAGGACAGAATTAATTGATATGTGGATAAATAAGATCATTCAGTAGATTATGCATGCCTTCCTCTTTTTGATCAAGACAAAAGAAATATTTTAAATCTCTCTTTTCAAATTGCATCTTTATCCCACAGTAATCTGTTGACTGGAGGACAAGGGGTATGACAAACAAACAAACAAACAAACTCAAACAAAAACAAACCCACCAGAAAAAAGTATGTTTAAAACTCAATCTATATCTACTATATCCTAATAAATTTATATTGAAAGGGAAACAAAACTCTTCTTGCTGTGGTCTGTATCTTTACAAGAAGGACTGTTAATCATGCATGGAGAAAACAGCCTCCCTGGGGACTGGTATTGTCTGAAGAGTAATGGCACTGAACAGATACTGCTCACTACTGGCTAACTATTGGCTCATCATTCAGCACTCTAGTCAGTCTCAAATATATCAGTTCGTTAAGGAAGCTAATAGTCCACCAAAATGACTGGGATTTCAGTCTACAATATCTGAAAAACAGACTTAAAAATGAGGAACCACAATAATATGCTGCAGTGCCTAAATTTCTTTCCATATTTAAACTAAAATTAATTTCACACAACACTTACACTGATTTTTCCTATTAATGGAGTATGTTAATCATACTGGAAACATGTTTGTTATAGCAATATTTTGTAAATATTTTTTTACTGTTTCCAAATGAGCAATTCATAAACAAAGTATATGGAAAGTAATTACTCGAAACAATTTTGGAACTACAAGGGAAAAGATTTTGCTTTTAACATAATTGAACTAGTTTTTGTCTTGAAATTGGATTGACATATTTTGGAGTACACAGTTATAATTGCTTCTGAAAAAGTAAGCAAACAAACAAAACCAAACCAAACAATCCAGAAAAAATAATTTTTTATCTGCCCAAGTGGTCTGGTGAAAGTGAAAAGAGAAACTTAACAAATATGACTTATCTAGATGGGAGCAAGAAAAGGAATCTGAGCTCTTAGAGAACTCAGAAGACAGTCCTGAATTTTCTGGACTATACAGCTCTAGATAAATTATATTTGAGGAACATAATGAGATATGTTTGTATGACAGAAAAATATATTGTTTTTATTATATGTTGTGTTACTAATTCAAATTTCTATACAAGCAGAGTAAATATTTGGGCAGCTGAAACAAGAATATAAAAAACCACCCCATAATTCAGTGCTTTTTTATGATTCTGGGTTATCTTATTAAATGCCAGGCTAACACACTGAAAACCATTATCCTGTTTTCAATGAAAATGAAATCCTGAAAAATACCTCCAAAACCTTCTGCATAGATTTTTTTAATGTAAATTAAACAATACATTTCAAATTTAATTAAAATAGGAGGAAGAAAGGTTCCATAAATCTTCATCAGTGAACACATGCCCAACTCTAACAGAAGACATATGTTTCATGAAAAAGTTTCTTATGTCATGTCTTCTGACACCTTCATTTCTTCCAGTTTCTTCCAGCATATTGCCAGAATACGATTCCCAAAAAGTGCATGAAGACCCAAAAACCTTTAGAACAACAGAAGGAACATAGCAATTGTCAAATCAAGTGCAGGAGGAGGGGTTATTTGCTTATATTTTGTTTTAGTTTTAATTTCCCTTCTTAACCATTCTTCATCTCATCATTTACATGGACTTTTCTCTAGCATCACTTTTCAGTCATAGAGGACTTTTACTTCTCAATTTCACTTGGCCAAATCTATTCCATACACAATGCTCTGCAGGGCACATTACCAAGTTACATTTCTATCCACAGAGGTAGCTTTCTATTGAGGAAGAATAATACGACATGGAAGTCTAATGAGGTTTGCCTGTGCTTCAGTAATTTTTGTTGGACACTAACTTGATTGAATTTGAGTTTTTTTGTTCTTTCTAGCATCTATATAAATCCAAATAAACAGGCCATTAAATTACAAGTAAAGAAGTACTGACAAGACAACTTAGTGGCTGCAGTGCTATCCAACTTTCAAGAGACTCAGACATCATATTTTTATCTGTCCATATAATACACTTGGTTAAGAATCATTTAAGAATTTATGCTGTGTAATCACAAACACACTGCATAGGCAAATCAGAGACTTCTACAGGGTTTGAATACACTAAAGCAAAAGATACCTAAAACAGTATTTGAAAAAATCCTATAAGATTATATATATTTATATAAGATTTTAAACTTTGCATTTGCTCTGTTTGTTAGCAAACCCAAAAATACTTTAATTGTGAGAAACATTCAGAGAAGGATCAAGTTACAGACAATATGTGTACAGAAAACCACACTCACTGATGGCTATTTTCACACTTGGAAAATATATAAATATCTTTTGGAGTTTAATGTACAAAATTATAATAGCTAATAGGTATGTTTCAGTTACATTTTCTTCCATAAATAAATAATAAAATGCAATACATAGCTAAAATAGAGATAATAATTTTAAGTTTTCAAAGTAAAACTCCAGCATTTGGTGGTAATTTTCTTCATTGCTAAAATGAAGAGCAATGAAGGAATAATCAATACCTCTGAAAGCAGAATGGACTTTGAGTGCATTTTTAATTAACTTCTTAAATCACAGTTTGCTCTTAATAACATTTTAACATAATGAAATATTTTATTGTGTTTGCAGTGTTCACAAACATAGACTATTTTTTTAATTAGCTAAAATCTTTCATTCTTGTACTTGATGACAAATCTTCATACAGAAAGCATAAATACAATAGACTGCAAAATTCTCAGCCACAGCTTTGTAACTAACTTTTTTTCCCTGATCAAACGTTGGATCATTTAAATGAAACCTAAAAGTCTAGAAGTGAATTTATTTATTTTTCTAATAAGAGATGTTTTTATAGTATGGATAATTTCAGTGAGAAGATGATGTCAAAGTTGATAAAGAAACAAGCAACAAGTAAAACATGACATATAATGATGATGGAAGGCTAGAGTGTTTGAGGAAAAGAATCAAAGCCAGATGGCTCTGTTATCTGACATATCTCAATGCCAAATACAATTAGTGGTGTTACTTGAAAACTTAACTGACAACAGGTATGTTAGGAAGAGGGGCACAAAAGTGATGGGCACTTATTTCTATCTGTGCTATAAAAATTTGTGCTTCTATCATGGGCATTTTAGTCACCTTAGTTGCCTGTATTAATAGTGTAATAAAAAGTCTGTACTGAAGTGTCCATAGGTACGAAACTTGGCTTTAAACAGCTGTGAACTTACATAAAAGGTGGAAACTTGTTAGGGCTTGACTGAGCTGCTGGCCTGAGATAAAGTTAACTGAACTGGACACAGCATGGCATGGGAAATGGCTGGATGTGACAGATAACAGTATGAGAAGCTGAAATAAATTACAGAGAGCACCATGAGGCATGGTGTGGGGTGCAGAGGTGGTTAAGGCAGAATTATCCAAGAAATGGCCAAACTTCTAATGGAGGGATGACTTGGGACCTTCAGGATGGCAGTTTCTCACAGGCAAGCAGTGACAAGGTAACCGTGTCAGCAATGACCTACACTGAGGCTGAGGTTACAAAAGGAATGGTCACAGAAATAAATAATTGGGATAAGGATGCAGCAAAACAGGGATCAATAGGGAAGAAGTAATTGAGGTCAGTTAGGAGGAGATTGGGGCACAGAAAGGCAGGTGGCAAAAAGAGGGTCAGGATAAAGGAAAAGCAGTAATAAGGTATGCTAATAATTGAAATTGGTGCTGCCTGGGTGTACCTTCTGGGCAGTCCTGCACATGATGAGTGTAGCCTAAATTAGGACTGTAGACAAAACCTGTTCCTCGGAGTACAACACAGAAGTCAGCCCTGCTGGAAAGACAAGTTAGAGGAGTACACCTGGAAAACCAAACTAACAGTGTCTCCACGTGAGGTCTTGTTCCTGACAGCATCCACATCTGCCCATCACTTTTAACAAGAACAAAATTTTGACACAAACATTTCCAGGCAATTCATACAATTAATATTTTGGATCTTTCAGCTGCTGATGTAATTTGAAATAAAAATGGAACCACTGCAAATATGATGTCAACATTTATTAATTTAGAGAGGTCAAAGCAATAGATTTCTTTTTTTTTTTTAATTGCTGGTATTCATGTTTTAGGATTTGTCCAAGCACAAGTAACAATTTGTACTTTCAGTTGTACCAGAATGCTTCTTTTATTGACTTACAAGGCTTACAAAAAGATGGAGATGGGAAGCAAAAGGTAGACAAGACTGTGCACACACATGGGAAAAATTAAACTACTAGGAAAATTTTGCCTGAGATCTGAGACACTTGGTTTCCTGTTCCTGAGGAAGAACTTGAATTAGTATTTTGAATTTATTTTTATTAAATGGCAGCTTAACCATTAATATTTGGCAATGCATGCATACACAACACTGCAGGACTGCAACTCTCTTAAATGGTGTCAGCAAGAAAGGTATAAAACTTAAGTACATGAAACATGCACTAGGGAGAAGAAAGAAAATGTTTTTTTCAGAAGTATTTGTTAAATTCCGTATTCAGTTTGCTTTTTTTCCATGGAGCCTTTATGATCAAATGGAGAACTTTAAATATTCACTGCCTACTTTGAACAAAATATAGAATAAACTGCAAAAAACATTGTTTACTGAGCTGAGAATCAAGTGCTACATGTTAGAGAATCCATTTATTCAAGAAAATTAAATATGTATTACCTTTATGATCAAGTAAATTCCAACAGAACATAATTGTGCAGTCTTTCTGCCCAGCCTTCTCTAAATCTTACACTTTCTGTGCAAAATGATTTTTTCATAATTTTTTATTAAACTGAAATATTTTCATTTCATTTATCTCTAGATTTATACATCTTGCTCCACCTAAGGAGCAACACATGATGAACTATGAGCAGGAAAAACATAAACTTTCAAAAGGAAGCAGCAGGAATCTACCCCAGTAATGATAATTTCTTTTTTTGATTAGAAGAAAATAAGTATGCATCTAAAGAAATGAAAGCTCCCATCTCACTTTCTATAGATTTATGCTTCATTTGTAACATTACAAATTCCAGTATGGATCTTTGTTCTATAGCAGTTTACTTTATTCAATAAAAAAAGCAAGCTTATCAAACCATAAAGCATTTCAAATTTCACACAGTAGAGGCCAGATGAAAAAAGTGTTACTATGTAACCAAATTATAGAATGCTATTTAATTATTTTAAGAAATGAAGAAGGAAGAATTTATATGGAGGCAGACTTCAAAAAGGAAAACCCTGTATAATCTGGAATGGTTTCAGTTAAAAATATCAGGCAAAGCTCTCACTTAGCTGTCCATTATTGGTTTCTTTTTCCAAGTTGGCATGAGTCATATTCATTAAAATTGTCATATTTCAGCAACTCTGACATTCAGAGACATTTTTCAAATGTAACTTCAAAAAAGTCCCTTCTGTTGTCAAGATGCCATGGAAGTTAGAGCCTCAACAGCACTCTACAGTCAACTGATGGAGACATAGATGAATGCAGGAATGGTGGCAGTGACTTTGGAATGCAGAAGCAGGCAATGCATCACAAATTAATTCTTCTCCTTGCAGAAGTGACTTGCGCAACACTTGAGCTTACATTTCTGGGGGAAAAAAAAAAAACAAAAAAAAAAAAAAGTGAGAAAACCCGGAGATCAATCAAAAAAGACGTGGACTTAAATGTAAATAATGACTTTTCATTTCTTTCAGGATATTCCATCAAATTTTGTGTTTTGCATTTGTATTCTTACCAAAAGAAATATCCTAGACAGTCTATGACCCCATTTAAAAAAAGTTGCTCCATTAAGTCTACTGTAAGTTGGTCAGAAACTTATGGTGGGGCTTTCAGCTCTGAAACTCTTTCATGAAGACGGCCAAACTCATATCCATCTAGATCTACTTCAAACCCTGTCGACAACACTTTCAGTTAAATTCTTTTCTTAGCTGTTTTATATTTCTATTGGCTTTAGGTTTCCGCGTCATCAGGATTCTTTATATTTTCGACCATATGATACCTTTATATATAGTGTAGATGTAACTAAGATGGCAATTTAGCCTTAAAACGTGCTGGATCTGCACACCTAATGCAGCTGCAGTAGTGAGGCTTATAAAATTTATTTTCTGCATCTTCAGTGCTTTGCTTATCAGTTGTATTGAGATGGAAAACGTGAGGCAAATACAACATATTATTACTTCCCATACAATTTAGGTTAATAAAAATGCCATATTGGGATATTTTCCAAGAACTGTTTACTGCCAAATCTTAATGAATACTAATTTAAATTTAGTCAGGACAGTATTTCACATAAATTTCCAATTAAAAGGAATGTATTTTTGTATTGCTAAGAGATAAGAGCTGTTCAACAAAGTTTAAAATATATCTAAAATTCAAATTTCATTTTGATACACATTTTACTAAGTACATATCGAGAGGTATAAAAGCTAGTTTATTTGAGAATAGCATACAATCTACTTAACAAAGAGATTTAATTTATGATTGAATGTTAGGTGCTTTGTAAGTCAGTATCAGTGAGCAGCTATCATTAAAGGTACAAAGATAAATATTCATTAATAAAAAGAAGCATGTTTAACATTGAGAAATTTATATAATTTTTTTTGGAAGATGAGTTATTCCTTAAAAAATTACAAAGTATATCAATATTAATAATCTGAAGACAAATTTCAGGTAGCCATTGAACCTGAAATCCACATAGAACCATAGAATCATTTTTGTTGGAATGGATGATGATCTTTTCCTAATCCCCCTGCCATGGGTCGGGAACATTTCATTACATCAGGTTGCTCAGAACTCCATCCACACATCTAAGAATAGCACATTCACAACATTTCCAGCCAATCTGTTCTAGTGCTTTGCCACCCCCTCAGCAAAAAAAAACAACAAAAAACCCCCCCCAAAAAACCCCCAAAAAACCCAAACCCCAAACTAATTAAACCTTCCCTATTTCAGTTTGAACCTATTCCCTCCTTGTTTTGTCATGTGCTTGCAAAAAGTCTCTCTTCATCTTTCTTGTAGCCTCAGTTCTGGTACTGGAAGACCACAATTAGGTCAATCTGAATTCTTCTCTTTTCCTGGATGAACAAACTAAATTCACCCAGCCTTTCCTTGTAGGAGAGATGCTCCCTCCCTCTAATCATCTTGGCTCTCCTCTTGCATCATATGGCTCTCCTCTGGATTAGCTCCGATGGGTCAAAGTCTTTCCTGTACTGGGGACCACAGAGCTGGGTGCAGCACTCCAGGTGGGGTCTCACCAGAGAGGACTAGAAGGCAGAATCACCTCTCTTGACTTGCCTTTGATGCAGCCTAGGGTATCTACAGCTTTCTGGTCTAGGTGTCCATTGTTGGTTCATTTCTCATGTCTCACCCACCACCACCACTCCCAAGTCCTTCTCAGCAGGGCTACTCTCCATCAGTTCACCCCCAGCCTGCACTGATACTGGGGATTGACCCCACCCAGCTGCTGCACCTTCCACTTGATCTTATTGAACCATATCACATTCCCATGGACCCACTTTTCAAGCTTGTCCTCGTTCCTCTGGATGCATCCCCTCTTTCAGGTGTGTCAACAGCACCACTCAGCTTAGTGTCACCTGCAAATTTGGTGAGGGTGAACCTGATCTCATTGCCTATGTCACTGATGAAAGTACTAAATAACACTGGTCCCAATATGGACCCTTGAGGGACACCACTCACCTCTGATGTCCATAGGGACTCCAAGCCATTGACCACTTCTGTCTGCATGCAACTTTCCAACTGACTCCTCATTCACCTAACAGTCCACCCTTCAAATCCATCTCTCTTCAATTTAGACAAAGAGGGAAAGATTTTTTTACTCCTGGTTGTCTGCAATGCTAAACTGCTAAATTACTTCTGGCTCCTTTTTGCAAATCTGTCACTAGTCATCTTCAAGACTAATCTGTCATTAAAATGGCCAAGTTTCAGCAGCTTTTCTCCATTTGGTCACTGGGCTTGTAATCATTTCCCTGTCTTCAGTAAGTTAACAGTAGCTGAGACAGCCCTCCCATGGCAAGGGAGGGAATACATACTGCCAGTGTTTCGGAAGCAAAAGGATAAGCAAGAAAAAACCTGAGTCATTACTTAAGGGGCACCAAACATTGGTGCTGGGAAGGACGAAGTGTTGACACTTCTCCTGCTTCAGACTTCATTAAGGAGGTTAGGGATAAATGGACATCACACGAAGACAAAAGAAGGACAAAACATTTCTTAGATATAGGTCAGATGAAATTTTATCAAGTTGATGAACTATTCTGCAGGGGATTTAGAAAAGTGGCTGAGGAAACCAAATAAATGATCTTCCAAAATATTAGGAAAGAGCAAAAACAACATATATTTTTTTAAAAGGTGGGAAAATTGCCCTGACAAACTGGATTCCCATTGAGGAAGAATATGTTAGTACAAAAATATGGAATATCAAAAGTTGTTTACTGTTGAAAAGTACATTATGCCCTAAAAAATTTCATTCAACCAGATACCTCATCTCATTAGTATGTTTGAAATATTAAGGTATTTCAGATGGTGCCACATACTATTTTCTTAAATGACCTAGAAAATTACAGTGAAGAAAAATCTGCTGCAAGGTAAGAATATAAATGGTCGGAAAACTGTACTCCGCTGCTATTCATTGCACACAGTAGTACAAGAAAAAATGTCGTGCATGTTTACATATGTATTTGTCTTCCCTTAACCACTGTTTAATACATTTATCATTTTATAACAAAAAATAGAGTACATTATTCAATTTGCAGATCACTTTAGACTGGACTAGGCTTTAGAGACCACATTAAAATTCAAAGAGACTTGAGAAACTGAAGTTGTTTATCTTCCAAAACAACTGCAAACTGAATGTTTGCTGACAGTAATGCATTTTTGCTTGAAAGAATAGGAAAGATTGCTGTTGTCTTCACTTAAAAACTACATCCTGATAGCAAAACTGCACATTATGAGCATTTTGGGGGAAATAAGAAAATTGCCCAGAAGTTTACCATAATGATTCTCTTACCTGGTATTTTCTTCAGTCTTCTTTAGATTATCAGAAATAATAAGCTTTCTCTTTTTTGGTTTTCTAGGTAGCAGAGCTTTGTACTGCCCATGTACCTTCTACTGGACAGGTAACACATGTTCTGATCATCACAGTATCCTAATTACTGATATTTTTTGTTAATTGTGCCTTATTAGTTATATGCTGTTGCAATCAAACTGCCAAGCTCAGGTTATAACAAAATTACGAAAAATATTTCCGTCCTTACTTTATACACTTGCAGCTACAAAGATATGTCTTGATTTTACAACTAAATTTAATTTATATGTAACCTCATGGAGATGCTACATATTGGAATACATTGGAAAAAGCATACTTTCCATTAAAAGCAGAAAAGTATCTGTCAGTTATAATTCACTCAGCTTTGAGGAGAAAGCTGGGGGAGAAGGGGACAAGAGAAAGAATGAGAGAGAGATTTAGTAGGAAGATATCACCACCACATAGATTTTCGTGGCATCCTGCTGGTCCCTCTTCCCCCAGTCTTCCGTGGTGGGGTCCCAGAGTCATCTTTCTGTACAAAAACAGTTTTGTACAGTCCAAGTCCTAGGTATCCTGAGGGCAAAGATGCCATTCCCACAATCTGGCCTGCCATGCACATCCTTTCCCAGAGTTTGCAACCATATAAATTTTTTATGGTCTGGATAAGTCTTATCTCAACACACTATGGTCTGCTAATTGCATGTCTTCACCTTTGTTAGACATGGAATTAAGGCCTTCCTGTTTTGCCACCTGTGCTTATCTCAAGTTCCTGATGTGGTGCCTTATTTTATGGGAACTTTCTTCTTTAACAATGTTTTGAGAAATGCAACTGCATTCTTTAAGTCCTCACAAAATTCTACCTCTAAAAAAACCTGTGAGCAAAGGATCAAAAATATGTTTATATAGTCAGTTAATATAGTTTTTCAGGTAAAATCAGAGAAAACTGAGCAGGGAAACAATTTTGCAAACAGAAATAATTATAATTATGCAAAACTTCAGATATATACTAATGTAAAAAAAAAATTTAGAGTGTCCATAACCATAGAATCAAACCTTTCTGCTTTTGTACTATGTACTTAAAGCCAGGAAATTTCAAGCAATTTTTGATTTTAAATTGTTATGTTCACAGTTATTACTATAAAGGTCATGACATTTGGATGGAAAACTATCAAGTTATTCAAACAATTACAATACTCTAACCTGAATCATAAAGCATTTTTTTCAAGGGAAAAAACCACAACAGTATACACTTCGGGACACTCAGTTCAAATGAGAGTGTGAATAAGCAGATTAAAAAAAACATTCTCAAATATTTGATTTTTTAATTTGGTCAGACACTGAATGTAAACAATCCAAAAAACATTTGTACACATAATCATAGACAAAGACCCATGCTTCCTTTTCAAAAGGAAGGATAACAGAAGCAGACTTATATTGTGCTGAAGAATTCTTTTAAAGAAATAATACATTTCTGCAAAAAATACTGTAACTTCTTGCTTGCTTCTTTTAAATGCATTATCTGATTGTGATATGAGATGTAAAAGAATGAAATGCATTGTAAAGAAAGGTTTCATTGTCATTAACAGTTACCTGAAAATTAAAATGGCAGTCAGAGTTCTCTAAGAGCATAACCACATGTGTATTTTTTGTTAGGATTCCCAGAAGAGCATGAAGTCAGAAGTTGTCCAAACATCCACCATTTCTTGAAAACAACAACAAAAAAAATCTGTAACTATGCAATATAAAACTTTAAACTATTCTTACTCTTATGATGACAAGGCACTTGATACAATCAACAAATATATTGATTGCAACTAACAAGTTTAATTATCATGAAGAAAAAGCTGGTAAATTCCTAATCGGGAAATATACAATTTTACAGAGTCTGGGAATCTGTCTACTGAGACTAGAAAATACAGGAAGTACAAGGTACTAAAAGTTTGATGCTAAATAATGACTCAAGTAACAGAATATACCTCTGTGAGGGTAGGGGTCTTACATACCATAAGAGATGGGACAAATAGGGAAATGCTTCTCCTGTTAGTGTGTGTATATTATATTTTCCTATAAAATAAAACAACAAAGAAAATTTTATTTATTAAATAACCCACCAAAGTTTCTTTTAAAACAATCTGTTCACAGAGGGACATTAAAATATCCCATAAAAGTTTTTCAGTGGCAAAATTTCCCCCAAAATCATATTTTTTTTTTACTTCAAAAGAACCTGTAAGCTGAAATATAAGCATCATAAGGTCATGTCTAGAACAGTAAACAAAATCTCCCTGTGCCTGTTCTCCGCTCTGTTCAGCCTCTGGACCCAGGCCAAATGGCATGGCACCATTTACCTCCATATGGCTAAATGCTCTTTTCCTCCAAAATGCTGTCTGTATTCAAAGTGCCTGCTGAGTATGTTCCCTGAATTATGCTAACTTCTGAATGAGGTTGAAAGGTACTGGTTTGTACAACCAAAAACCATTCTAAGACTGATGCCTTATCAGTATTAACCATCTTATGCCAGTTACATTGGCACTATTTAATTTAATTAAGTCTAATATAATTTACTACTACATGAATAGTTGTAAAATTCTAGCAGTTCTCTTTTTATAGAGCCTATTTTGCAAACCATCGGTGTCTCCATTACTGTGATTTGCAAACATATATTTGGAAATTTTCAATTCAGATTAAAAAAAAAAATTGAATAAAAGATCAACAGGAATATTTTTGAAAAGAACATGAAAGTAAGCCAGTTCTAAGAAGATTCTGAGTCATAGAAAAATGACAGCAACTATTATTGCATCTAGTGAAGAAAAAACACCCTATCTTCTTTGCGTCACCAGTATTTCCAGAGACTGATGTCATTCATAGAAACACCACTAGAAGTCTTACTTTGAGATCAAAGCAAAACAACATAGTGATTTTTATAAGATATTCTAGCACTTAAAATATATAATAGTGTCTGTGTGAATCAGCAAGTGGTATGGATGACTGGCCTCCAAATGCTAAGGTCTAAGGATACTAGGTGGAGGGTGGCATAGGAGCAGAAAGGTGTGTGCTATTGCCAAACCTGTAGTAGGTGGAGTTCAGCTGTTTCTCTTGATCATAACTTAGGAGAGAAGGCATGGCATTTTCTTCAAATAAGGGTGATTTATTGTCAGTTTGGGAACTGTGGGTAAAAAACTATGTATTTCACAAGAGAACTGACAACAGTTACAACCAAAGAAATTGCAGGAAGTTATTTAGGAATTTAAGAACCTTAATATTATTTAACTTCCTTACTTTTTGAAAATAATTGGTGTCATAATTTCATTCTCTTTAGCCTTTGTTTACTTGTGAATCTTTACCAAATTTCTACAAATCCTGTAGCATTTACACTTTTTAAGTGAAATTCTCTGACCATTTAAAAACTGCTTTATGGTGTGTTTATATGACTGCCTGTGATCATGATGAAATGGATTGAGAAATGACTGTCTTTCAAACTTATATAAGATAAGCAACTACTCTTCTAGGCTCCTGCAATGCCAAATAAAATGTATCTGCTCAAGTCACCACTAGGGGTAATTCATATATGACTTTTTTGTCCACCATTACTAAGGAGACACTCATCAACAACTGTGGAGAAGAAACATTTTTTTACCACCTGAAATAAATACAGCTGGTCATGTCACCACACTTTCAGAAAAGTAGCCTGTGCTGTGCTAGCTCACTTTTAATTTTGAGAAATTACACTATTTAACTTTTTAACTTATTGAAGGCAAAATCATTCCCAAAATTCTATCTCATTTGAAAAGTCACTAAAAAAAAAAAAAAAAATACACAAGTACTGACAAGTAAATCAGCTCTGGTTTACTTTTTTATCTGGTTTTGTTATTCTTTTCTTGCCTTTAGAAAACAATTTTACTAAATAGTGTAGGCATATCTACAGTATTTTAAATATGACTTTGCATACTATTATGGGAGGAAAATCCACTCAACAACTTTACTCAGAGGAATGCCACAACATTATGTGTATACATTATAAACAACTGAAGAGTTTAATTTTCCCCTACTATTCCCAGTGTTTCTCAGTTTACTTATCAAAATAGACTCAGAATATATCTACATATCATAAAAATTGTTCAAAGGCTTTGTACACACCAAAACTTTAAATAATAATTCTAAAGCATTACTTATTTGCTTGAACCACTTAACACACTGACATTTTCTGCAACGAGTTTTGATCTCTCGATGGATGTCTCATCCCATCAATTTCTTTCTCCACTTTCTTTAGCTTGAGTATTCCATAGTTCTGTTTCACAGCTTCTTTTTAACACCCTCTAGCCTCTGAATGTATAATTAACCACCCACAAAATAAGCATCTTTATAGCTGAAGTGCATGTTCATTCATTCATGTGAGAATTCCTACATTGAAGTGAGAATTGTTGTAAAACTATTCATTCTAGTATCATCCTTATGGAAAGCACAGCACTTTTTTTTTTTTAATATGCTTATTCTCAATGAAATTTACAGTCTTCTGGATTAAAATATGTGACAGGATAAAATTTAGTACCAAAATCATACCTTATCCTTTTAATTTGCTGAGAGGTATATCCCTTCTCTCACTAGTAACTATCATTCCCCAGTACACATATAAGCTCATCACTCTCAGACTCGCTGTATTTTTTGATTTTATGTAATGCAGAGACTCACACAGACTAAGACTACTTTTAATCCTAAGGGGTTTCCTTGCATGATGGCTCCCCTGTTAATTTGTTTTATCCATCAATAACCAACTGAAACTCAACTTCAGTCCTAATCCACCAATTCTCCCTGCGGTACAATATGCAAATAGCTTGACATAAATCAAAATCATGTGCCTAAAACTAAACAGTACTCCAAACCTTTGCAATGGAAAGAAGGAAAAAAGAGGGTTAATAAAATCTGACTATTTTGGATACCTACTTCAAGCTTCTTTTTTCTGGAAGTGCTTTTTACTACTTGAAAGATTTATTAAAAGGAGATATATCCCTAGGCCATTTTTCCTACAAAACATGAGCATGAGACTTCCTTAGGGATGTGACTATGTGAATTTATTTCATTTGAAGAACATTAGAAAGGCAGAAACACAAAGAGAAAGTGTCAGGAATCTGACTCATTACAGGAACATAAAGATTAACCACTTTCATCTGTTTGCCTGACTAATAGATAAAAAAAAAAATGAGCCATGAATACTTTCAAGCAAAGTCCATAAAGTTATTCAAGATTTCAGCGACAATGAATAATCCACAGAAACTATATCCGGGGTGGAAACTGAGAAATGCTGTTTAATAAACAAAAATACAATGTGATACACAATGTGCAACCAACAGACAGGAAAGTTTACCTCTTATCATTATTATTTTGGCTATATCTCATGGAACTACTGGAATTGTCTGCCCAGGGAGGCGGTGGAGTCACCATCCCTGGATGTGTTTAAATAAAGACTGGATGTGGCACTTGTGCCATGGTTTAGTTGAGGTGTTAGGGATGGGTTGGACTCAACGACCTTGAAGGTCTCTTCCAACCTAGTGATTCTGTGAACACATAAGCTATGGATGGAAGGCTGCAAGACATCAAAATGTTTCCCTTTGACACCTTAAAAGACAAGTGTAATTTCAAAATTCTGTTCATATGTCTATGTCAATCCCATATGAGTAGACTAAGACATATTTGACTAGTAAGCTAATTATTTTCGTGTAACTCCTATGAGTAAGGTCCCTAGAACTCCAGTAGGAAAACCATTTTTTCTTCTTCTGGATGGAGAAACAAGCCTAGATAAATTACACAGTTAATATTTTTATGTACCAAATGATCAATTTAAATGTTAATGCAGATTTTAAAATTACTAAGATTTATAATATGGCAAGTAAATGATGCAATTTTTCTCAAATCAGAATATCTGAATAGGCCTAATCTGTTAAGAGGTATTAAACACAGAAAAGATGGCATTCTGTCTATCCATATATTCATTGATTAAAACTATTTTATATGTAGATACTTCCATCTTTTAGAGGGTATAACTAGACACTAAGTAGCCAGTATTCACTATAGATGGTTTCATATATTTCACCATAAGAGATACATCTCTAGACTCTCAGAAATTTTTGAAGTTTCGTCTGTTTTATTCTAGATGAAGATTTCTAGGCATTTCTTCCTGCTGCTCTCCTAAGCAGCACATATTCAGATCAGTTCCTGGATAAAAATGAATTGTCTCTTCTGTATGGTTTAGAATAGTTTTTGTCTTTTTTTAGCACTTAATACTGAGAAAAACTCTGAGGCACCATAGAGTTTTCAGTCCCACTGTCATGGCATAAATCAGTATTTAAAATACACAGTAGCAATTTTTGTCCTTTGAAAGTAGGACTTGATGCCCTGAATTCTTGACTTTATCGGTGTTAAACACAAACACTAATATTGGTTTGTATCCAGAAGCACTACTTCACTGATGAGCTAAACAAAACAGTAATATACTTGTCATGAAGTAAATATAACAGTAATAAAATTTTTAATTTGTGTTTGATTTTTGTGCTTCCCTGGAGGAATTTTCAAGCTATAATACTTTATGAATGAGGAGTTAAAACATTCCAGCTCGAGGGAAATAATTCCTTCAACCTTATTTCTTGATTTCACAGAGTTAGAATAACAAACTTTTGAGAGCCCTTGAGTGCGTGGGTAAAGCCGGCCAATGCAAGGATTCCTGGTTGAAAATACTGTCTATTTCATAATTTTCCTAGGGATAAATCTTCTTCTAAAACATAGTAAGGTACAGGTGAACTGCAGGTATTCTGTGTATCATCTTATTGCCACCAACTTTTCCTGCGTGAGGTTTATGAGCCAGGAATTTCGCTGCCATATCCCTCTCCTACATTTCACCATAAAGCTTTTAATTCTGTAATTATGTCCCCAATGCAATGTACTTTGTGACACCCCTCCCAAGTGGGCAGATGTTCCTAAGCAGATTTTTTATGTTGTGAAAGGAGCCTCCCTTGGGTTTAGCACTGTCAGACTGCATTAAGAGTAGGTATGAAAGGTAAGAAGCAGATGTGTCATGTTATTTCTGTTTGACACATGGTCCCTCTAGCCAATGTTTTCTACTGGTACAGCAACACTGAGCCAACAGGCTAATGAATGGAGCCTGCAGAATACATCGTTAACCTGTAACCTTATCCAGTCTGCATGCAGTCTATTAAGTCTGTACTCCTATGATTCACATTTTTCTGTTTACTGCTGCTGATCCATTTGTTGTTGTACTTCATTTTCCTCCCAATAATATACAGCTGTCTCAGAACCAAAATACCAAGGTGAGGGAGACCTGCACTGGAGGGAGGAGGAGGCTGTGAGGGGCAGTTAGTGACCTGCCTACTTACTTGGCTGCCGATGAAGCCTGAAGCATCTCCTTTTCCCATCTTTTCACACTGACGGCCCCAGAGCACATCTGCGTCACATGCAAGGGGAGGGGGCGGCTTGGTGAGAGGCGCCGAGATAGACAGAAAATTGTATACTGAGGACCTTGACAGCCTCACGGGCGGGATT
>VYXD01003420.1:328176-470529 GCA_013397195.1 Hylia prasina | reverse complement strand
GGTCGCCGTGAGTCCCGCCTCAGCCTGCGCCCGTCCCCCGCCCGCCGCGGCACCATGTCCGGCTCCGGCAGGAAAGACTTCGACGTGAAGCACATCCTGCGCCTCCGCTGGAAACTGTTCAGCCACCCCTCGCCGGCGGGCGGCCCGGCGGGGGGAGGCTGCCTGCCGCCCGACAGCAGCTTCGAGCACTGGGGACCCAGCCAGAGCCGCCTGCTGAAGAGCCAGGAGAGAGGCAACGGCGTCTTCTGGAAGAAATCTGCCTCCTCCGCCTCCTCCTCGGCCACCACGGCCAGCCTGCCCAACGGGACGCTGCTGCCCGCCGGCGGCCGGCCGGCCACGGGGCACGGCCCGGGACCGCCGCCGCCCCGCACCGTCTTCTACGTGGAGTCCCTGGAGGAGGAGGCGGTGCCCGGCGGGATGGAGGTGGCCCGCGAGCCCGAGAAGCCCCTGGCGCCGCCGGAGCGGGAGGAGGCGCCGGGGGGCTGCGCCGATGGAGGCAGCCGGGCAACAGGTGACGGAGGCGGGCACAGGTAGGGGAGCGCGGGCGCTCCGGCGCCACCCGGGCGCGCTCGGGTCCGCGGGGTCATCGCGGGGCTTTGCGGCCCCGGGGGGCAGTGGAGGGCCCGTGTGCGGAAGGGTGAGGGTCTGGGGATGGGACGATTCCTCCGTTTGCACTGTCAGGGTGTGGAGGAGGAGGAGGGAAGGGCGGCTGGAGGGCTTCCGAGAGTCCCGGGAGAGACCGGCCGGCCTCATGGTCAAGATGCTGCGGACCAGAGATGCTGCCCTCGGCCTGTCCCTGGCCTTTTCCGTGTTCCTGGCCGGCGGCTGCCCCTGCCCTGCCCCTGCCTCTGTCCCTGACCTGTCCCTGTCCCCACCTCCGCCCCCGCTCCTGGGCTGCCCTGGCCCGAGGGACTGGCCCGAGAACAGGCATCGCTCAAAGCCGGCGCTCCGCCCTGGGGATCGTCGCTCCCCAACTTTCTCAGAAGTTTATTAAAACGCTAGCGGGAGGTGGTGTTGTTTTGGGTAGTGGGATGACAGGTGAAAGCTCGAAAGTAAAAGCGTCCGCTTTCCTAAAACTCAGTGTTACAGCCTCCCTCAGAGAAAAATAAGACTTACAAGAGTTTTACTCATCAAGGGAGTGACACCTTAGAGGATGTAAGAACAAGAGACATGACCAGGTTCTTGTGTTTGATACAAATGCGTTCATGTTGAATTGATTTTCCTTCTCATTCCCTGCCCTCCTTACCCCCAGCTGAAACAGAAATTAAAATCATTTGAAGAAGGAAATGTAGCTAAGAGAGAGCTTTCAGAAAAACTCTGATACAGATAGTCCTAAGGGTAAAATGATTAATTTCTTTAACTCTGCTTGCTCCTGCCTCCCCATGGTTAAGATTACTTCATTTTCATTTTGCTTGTCTTTTTTAAATTTTTTTTTTCTTATGGAGATAAATGTACTATTCTGTTTCTAAACATGAAAAGAAATTAAAGAAATGATTTGGGTTTTTTTCATAATGAAAGTAACACATATAGTATTAAATATTTTATTACATGAAAGGACAGCACTGTGCATATGTTTGGATTAGTACAGCTGTAGATAAATATATATGTGTGTAACTTTGAGTATGTTACACCATTTCAGAGAGCCCTAACGCATGTATTCTCTCCTTGAATCTCTTATTGTTTTGTTAGTTACCATGGTTGATTTCAAAGGAGGTACATAATTTAAACACGTGGAACAGCTGCTAAGTGACTTAGGGTATATTTTTAAAGCAAAAGCAATACTGAGGTTTTTATGAACATTGGAAGTTGTTCTGAGCAACAAGAAGGTGTTTATCCTAGGATTCAGTTCAAATTGTTATCACATGCTCTACAAAGACAGGTAAAACACCAACCCTAAAATTACATCTTCAAGGTTTTTGAAGAGGGAATGGGAGAGATTAAAAACTATTACAAATATAGTTTCATTCTATAGACGTTTCATTTAGGTGTGTCACTGATTTCAGATTCTGTAGAGATCTGCAGACTAGCAGAAACTTCCTGAGTTTTAATGGCACCACTTGATTTGTACATGAGTCGACTTGATAGAATGTGTGTACTCTGTGACATTGTGTATTTGATTACTGCTCTGACTGCTCTTGATTTTCATAATCTATTTATTCCATGTTCTTCGTTCATTTCTACTGAAACCACACATCTAGTCATCAGTAGCTCATAGTCCTTCTGAAGAATATTTGTTCAGATTTAAAATAACTGTGTCAGCAGATGTGATTTTATTATTAATGAAAATGCCACCTTTTGAAATATGAAAATGTTTAAGATAACTTTAGCGTCTAAGGCTTGACTTTCTGTTTCTCATTAAAAGAACCTTTCATCTGCCTCTACAAACTTTGTATGTTATGTCAAGAGGTGGTCAAGTGCTGCAAAAATGGCAGTTTTGTGCTTGAAAGTTCTATGATCCAACAATCTTCTAATGCCCTGGAAAGTTATGTCTCACTAATTCTGTAGATATAAATGCTTTCATAAATGTTTTTTTTCTGCTACTGACATATATGTACTAGTGAAAATTACTTTTTGTTTTTTTATTTTTAGTGTCCACTTGGTATCCTTGTATCTCCAAAAGAGTTTTGGTTGTATTGTTCTTTGCGATTTTTGTTTGTTAGTTTCTTTTTATTAATTTTTTTCCCAGTTGGTCTCCTCAGCTTGGTACATGAATTTTGAATTTTGTGTCCTTTTTCAGCTCACTGGGTTTGTTTTTCAGTGGAGTTTTAGTTGCTATTTCTACATCTAAGCTAAACAAACACTAAGCTGGAGGATCTTGAATTCTTGGTTTCAATTTTAATGTTCTGTTAGATATTGTGGGATTTATTTAATGAGAGATTATGTTTGTGTAATAAATCCATTCTACTTTACTGATTCGGGTTTTTTGCATGTTTCTGAAGAACATCGTGTCATGTCAATTGTACAGTACATCTATGCATAAGTAAGGTTATGTGGATAGTCCTACTGGCATTAAGATGACTGAAGGATTAGACAGGGCATGTTATAAAGTACTTACCTATTGTTCCATTTTCCATTCTGTATCTGTAAAAAGAAAAAAACCCTTTACAGTTAACAATTCACTAATTAGAATATGGTCTGATTATTTTAAATTGCTTGGAAATATTCATATCAAATTGGTTTAGAGGTGGCATGACAAAATTGTCAATAGATGCAGTGTATATTTAAAGATTTTTTTTTTTTTTTAATCTTCATTTCCTAAGACAAAACTGTTAGGGAAAAATCTATAATACAAATTTTTAATTAAGATTTACAAATCAGCCACAAAATGCTTGGAAAATACCAATGCAAAGATTTGTGATACATCCATCAGAGCCTCAAAGTTTATAATGGAGATTTTACATGATCTCGATGGCTGTTTTCAGGTGACATGTTAATCAACCCCCAACATGAATGGGATTCACTCAAAAGGCAAAGAGTTACTGTTTTAATCCCTCCTTCCTGAGTGGGTGGTAGCATGTTTTGCTTGCCTTACACTGTTCAAATCCTATGAAAATGTAACTCCTCATGAGCCCTTGGCACTGTTCACCACTGCACTCAATACGTGCCTCACAAACTAGTAACAGGTTTATTTTTACAACAGCTCTGGTTTACAGTGGAGGGGTAAGCCAGAAAGAGAGATAAAATTAAAAAAAAAAAAAACCCACAAAAACAAAAAAAACCCCAAACATTGAATTGATTAGTTTCAGACCATATAGCACTTTTCTCTCACTACTTTCTCTGTTCTCAGTTACACCCATAAATGATGAGCCCATCTGCAAACCAGTGCCAGACTCCTCTGGTTGTGTAGAAGAGGAGTGGAGAACACAAGATTCAATTAATATTTTGCTTAAGAGACAGTTCCTGGAAGAATATGCCAGATATGCCTAACCCATGTAAAGCAAGCACTGACAATGCAGAAGTCTTTCATAAAAATACAAGAATTTGAAAATACAGCTTCTGAAAGAAGATGACAAATCCTCCCACCATTAGATACTATCTAATAGTGTACTGTAATGCAGGAAGCAAAAGGACTGAGTACTGTGGCTTCCTCACACATCAGAGTTTCATGCTCAAATGTTTAGTCACTAGAAAACTACTGAGGAAGGCATTTTTCTGTGTTTCTGTCAAGTTTGTCAATGGGAAGTAAAAAATTCAGTATTAATGGGAATCCAAAAGGTTAATAAGTGAGAGAATGATTTTCTAATTCAAACATTAACTAAGAAATTTAGTTTGCAAGTCTCTGTGGTCAAAACTGTTTATTTAATCGTTAGGATCAGTGTAGAATCAGGAACATAAAAATGTTCATGGTTAAACTATATGACCAAAGCTCTTGTATAAGCATTTCCTTTGTATTTTTATGTTCTAAGCCCACAAATCCTGCGTGTTGATGCTTTTTCCCATTAGTCTCTCCCACTTCCAAGTCTCCTTTCTTTTCTCCTAGCAACCTACAACCTTGTGGTTGGCATGCTGCTGTAGAAAGTTACGAATTTGAGACCTGTCAGGATGAGCAACATTCTCAATGCAGCTTTCTGATTTAATGAGAAAATATTTTTTTGCCATTTTAGAAAATGTAGATAAAATTATCATAAAAATTTGCTACTTGACTGCTTTGTGTATTGTAAGTGTATCTAGTCTCATGAGAGGATTCTGGTCTCTGGTTTCTAAGCAAATGAAGTTTCCTGTTTACAGCTTTCATCTTGGTACCTGAACTTACAAGAAGAGGAGAATCAAGATACCTTTGTATGTCTTAGTCTACCCTGTGAGCTCTCACAACTTCAAATATTTTCACAACTGATCATGGCTTTGGCTGTTCTGAGGTGCTATCCACATTTGAACCATAGGATCCTAAAATTAGGTACCAAAAAAGTCAAATTAATAGCTGCTTATGTTTTTTATACTATGTCATATTGACTGCTTTGTTAAGAAGGTAATTTGATGCTTGGGGTGGAATATAGATCACACAGTTCTAGGTTATGGAATCAGAAGAGAATAATCCTTTTTTTTTTTTTGTCATGAGCCAGTTTTTCAACTTGATTATGAAACTTTTAAAATGGTTATATAACTTGTGTGCTTTTATATTTATACTTTTAACTTTCACAACAAAAGAGTCAGGGTTCCTGCACAACAAAGGCCACAGACCTTTCTTATCCAAAGCTCTTATTCATTCTCAGAGGATCTATGCTCTGTGCATGGGATGCAGAAGAATCAGGTGATAAAAATAGTGCAAGATCACATAGCTGAAGACTGTATATATATATATATATATATGTGTATGGAATTAGAGAAGTTACAAGGAGAATCTAGGTCTAGAATTTCCTAACTGTAAAAACTGGCATTGGTAATTGTAGAACAGCATTTCTAAAGCTTGGCTGTTTGTTTTGGTTTGTTTTTTAACAAAAGAAGCAGAACAACACACAAGTCAGTTCATGTGCTGTCATTTCTTTTGTCCATCATTTGAATGCAGAACTGAAACTTGAGGACTCAGCATGTACCCCATTGCTGCTTGAACTGATAGAATAACTGACATCAAAATAAAGGTCTTAATTTTTATGTGGGTAATTACAATGGTGATTGTGTACTGTCTCTGCAGAAAGATTGAGGAATTCAACAGCTGAAGATATCACAAGTCTTTGGAGTCTTCCGCTGCATTTGGTATTCTAGTGACAAGCAAAGATTCATGTAACTTTTTTCTTGGTGCTCCCAAACTTATTGTCTTTTGTTACATCCTATTTATCTATTTATTTATTTATTTATTGAATATGCATTCTCCTGGACATTATTCTTGCTGGTTTTCCTTCTTTCCACCAAAGGATTCCCAACTGCCTTCTTCAAATCCTAGGTTCCTTACCCAGAAATCATTACTTGGTTTTACCAACTTCTCTTACCATCTGCCTCACTGATTTACTTACCAGGTTACTTTCTGTCTTGCCTGTATCTTGTCCTAGATACCTCCAAAAATAAAATTAAATTTCCCCTGGTTCATTAACAGCTTTCTGGACCTCTGATTCTACTGTTTCTCCCTAACTATTTTGTAGTCTTGGAATTTCAGTATAATTTAAACTTCCCTTATCTCCTTTGTCATTTTTAATAAAATCCTAATAGAATTCTCATTCCTGTGTTTTTACCTCAGCTCCGCATTTTACTTTGTCTGCAAGACACCTTAGTTTGAGTAACTCGTTCAGTCTGTGATGGGGATTTATCTTCTCTCATCTCATCTTTATCTTAGATGTACGTTTTTGAACAAAGGTGAATTATGTCCCTATTTCTCTTTATTGAGTGTAACAGTAGTCTAAAGTGGATAGTTCAGGTTCAAATGTTCAATTTAAATGATTAATGTTCAATTAAATTTGATAAAAAGAACATCATTTGAAGCCTTCATTGCAAATTCAAACTGTTTAAAAAGAGAATAAAAGGATAGAATTAATTGAATCTATTGTATTTTCACAGTGTTAGTAAAAAACATGTCACTCATCTCAATAAAAGTATGGATGCTGCTAGAAAATGAGCCCATTAAACACACTAGGAAGCAAAGGACTTGACCAGTTGTTTGTTTTTACCCATGTACCTTCAACACTGACAAAACCGTCCATTCTTTTTTCCTCTGGGCTAACTTGCACTGTTTTGAAGGAATATTTTAAAAAAATACAACATTAAGAAAAGATTTGGCAGTGAAAATATCAGTTGCAGATGGAGTGACTGAATCAGTGAAATATGTCTAAAACTATGGACCTCTTAAAGGTAACATCAAAGAACATTACAAAAGGGAAATGCTTTTCAACCTGTTCATAGTCAAAGTAAAAGCAAGAACAGAGAATAAGCCATCTTGAAAATTCAGTTGATGGTGAATCTTTATATATAAATTTGCAGAAATGCCGTTGGCTAGAATATAATTTTTTTTTCCTCAATAAAACCATTTCTGAAATAATAATAGTAGGGACCTATATAAGTATATATGCACGAATAAATATGTATCATCTGCATTTCTCGATATAAGCATCATAAGAGTTACATATATTAAAAGTGTATATATGTGTATAATTTATGGAGTTTTTAATAAATAAATCAGAGTTGATTCCTCTATAATATTTTTGTGAGCAATGAAGTTAACTTATATGTTGTACCTGGAAAAAAATTAGAGCATATTGTCAGAATCTGTTAAATTCATAAGAATGCTGCTGATACATATAGATAAACATACTTTTAACACATGATCATTGCTTTCTAGCAGCTACTTCTCATCCTTGTGACACTTTTTTTATATCCTGTTGGAAACAGTTTAAGAGTTTTCTCTTTCT
This sequence comes from Hylia prasina, assembly GCA_013397195.1. NCBI lineage: Eukaryota > Metazoa > Chordata > Aves > Passeriformes > Sylviidae > Hylia > Hylia prasina. The sequence continues at coordinate 463,195 of VYXD01003420.1, read as the reverse complement.
ATTCATATCTTGCATTTTTTTGTGTGACAACTGTTACTTAAATGTTATACTATGACTTTTTGGCAGAATTTCCTAGCATACAAATTTCCTGGTGTTGTTAGAACCATTTTTTAGAATACAGAATTGATGACCTAAAGTAAACTACTTACACTATGGAAAGAACTAGACATTATTAAAAGTTTCAGAAAGGAAATCTGTCCTGTAAAAATTTGAGAACTGCTGAAACTTCCTCAAAAAGATAAGTAGCTGTGTGATCATACCTAGTAATACTGAAAAAAAAAAAAAATCCCCTAAATCCCCAAACGTTAACTTTACCAAAAATTTAATTTTTTCAGTATCTAAAATTTCTGATTTTTATTTCAAAATGTCATAACTTGCCAATAATTAAAGTCAAACACAGATCCAAAATACTAAAACATGATTTTTTGGTAAGAGTTTTAGTAAAGCTTATAATTTTGTTTGGATGCTTTTCCATTAGTATTTAAATCTTTTATTTCGAATTTTTTGAAAATGTTAATTTAAACTGTAATATCAGGTAAAAACATTGCCATCATTTACACTTTAAAAATAGTCTTTTAAGTGAAAACATTTTTCTGCAAAATAAAAGAAAGTAAGTTTCTCTGAAATTCATGTTAAATTTTACCTGGAAGTTTTGATACATCAAGTTTTTGTCACATTGTTCTTTCCATGTCTTCTATTTCCAACTGAAGTCTTGAATATTTGTACTGGCTATGCTGAGGATTATTGTTGGTTTAGACCAGTGTTACAGTTCTGTGGTCATAATGATATAAATTCCAGGCATCAGAGTGGATTGTCATGAGTAGCCTGGTTTTCCCAAACCGCATTTTTAATCATACCTCCTGTTTCTTCACTCTTCAGTCCTTTACTGTGTATCTCCCTGCCACATTTTGGCTGGGAGATATATAGACCCTTCCTAGCAATTAGGGTCCTGAATTCATTCTTCACTTACTCAGGTTCATCTTATCTCTTGATTTTCACTACTTCATGTGGAATTTTGTATGTTCTGCTTGACCTATGAAAAATATTGACTTAAATTAATGAGAGAAAATGGAAAATAAATGATGAGTATTTAATTCTCTGAAATGAGTCAACAGAAATACACAGAGAGAATTAAGACTTGGTTCAATGTGATGTGTATTCCAAAGTTTGGACTTCAATTTATTATATTAAAATGGAATGTTAGAAATAAAACACATAAGATTATGTAAAATTAAAAATAAGAGGTGTTATATTTTAGTGTTTGCTATTATCTCAAAATGTGCTTGAGAGATGGAAATGTCTTTTCAAAACTTAAAAATTATTTCTTGAATCTAAACCAATAATCTTTAGCGCAGGAGATTGATTTTCTGAGTTTAATAAGGCAATGATTTTCTTATTCTTTAATAAGTAGCTGGGTATAATTCACAGAATATGTCATCTGCAGTTCATTCTTTTTTTAACTGTATCAGTCAAGTTTTCTCTTTGACTATGTTTCATCAACATCAAAATATTCAACCTTTTGTAACATTTGTATTTTCCTGTCATCTGTTTTCATCCTTCCTCCCACTCTAACCATGGAAAAAGCAGCATTGTTTTGACCTTGGTATCTTTTGGCAACTGTGTAGATTTGCTTTGTGCAAAACTCATGAAGGAAAACAAAACCAAATCAAATAAAAAATCACAGAAGATCCTTGAATCTGAATGGGTATAATCACGTGCAGCATCTTTGCCAAATATAGTCCTAGGACTGAATCCTGTTTGGTGTCCCAATTCTTTCTAGAGATTCTTCAATGGTGTAAGAGATCCATACCTAAAAATAAAGTGTTGAAATATGTAAGGAGAAAAAAAAAGTAACAGGATGCATACCTCATGAGTAGTAGTTCTGTTGTGCTGTGTGACCTTGTTGAAACTATAGTTGCCCAGATTATTTTGTATTCTAGCTGGGAATAGGTTGTTTCGTAGCATAGAACTTGTTTTATCTTCAGCAAGAATGGAGAAAACGTGATAAAAACCACTGCATCTGTATTTGCAGGAATATATGGCACTTCAGATTCTCAACCTTCAGTTCTTAGATGAAATTATGATTGCCCACAGAGATGTAACTTCTTTTCATGTTCTAGAACAGTCAGGTGCATCACCAGTCCAAGCCTTCAGGCCAGTCTGGTTCACTGCTTTTTTCTCATATGCCTTGTTATTTTCTACTTAAAAATTGGAATCTATAATATAACTGTACCTCCATCCACTACTAATGTTTTTATTCATGCAGTCAAATGATAATAGTTTATGAATGTCCAAAGGATTAAATTTATAAAATTATTTTTATTATGGAGTTTTATAATGCTAATCATCATGCTGAATGCAAACCTTCTGTGTGTAGTGCCTGGTGGCTCTGTTTATGATCTGTTTACTTATTGAGTTCTTTTCACTAAGTTGTTTCATCATAATTTTTACTATTAACTTTATGCACAAAGATAACCACTTTTTATATCAATTATCTGAAGTTTATAATGAAAATACCCCTTGAAAGTAGCAATAGTAAGAGCAACTGCAAAGTAAATGAAAGACCAAAAATAGAGAAGGAGAGATGAGAAAGAAGAGAAAAACTAAATAATGTAGAATAAACTCAATATTTTCAGTTAGTGGGAACAGTTTTTTAAACTGTTTCTAGTCTATTGATAGACATAAGGACTTCAAACTACTGTCATATCTCAGAAGTTTTTTTTTAATAGCAAAAGCTTCAATTAATAATTGTTTGTTAATCAACAATGCCTTCACCAACATATTTGATGATAATTAATCCTCCTGAATTAAGTTTTTGCATATCTTGACTCCGGTATTTTAATTTAGAAGATTAATGACCTTTGTTTGAAAAGTAATAGTCTTTGAGAGGATAGAAATTGAGATGAAAGTGAGTGCTTCTGTAGACTGTTCATTGGAGATGTAAAAGGAATTTATGAAAACTGCTATAAAAGGGATTGAAGAGGAAAGCGTTAGCACACAAAATTAGTAGTTGTATCAGTAAGAATCCTTCATATGTTTCTTTTGCACCCAGTACTTTCATTTTATGCAATAAGGATTTAATAATGAAGTAAAGCATATGCTTCTGAAAAAGTAAGTGAAAAGAGTCTTAAATAATTCACCCATATGTTATAGGAGAGAATTAAAATGCACAATAATCTTGAAAAAAGTAAAAGACCTCTGGAAAAAAATGAATATGGAATAGTGCAACTTGCTATCCTGTCACAACAATAATCAGCAGAGATGTGAAGTAGTATGAAATGTCTCGATAGCATTCTGCAGGAAGTGTTGCACTTAGTACAAAGCAAGTAAAATATGAATCAAGTATCCCGTACTGCTGCAAAAATTTAATCACAGGACTAGATGAAGAGACACAAGAATTCCTATTCTCTGATCTGTTTGGTTAGAACCTCATCTCTACTGTATTGTTCAGAACAATCAAGAAATGCGTGGATTGTTTGAAGAAAATCCAGGTAAAAAAAAGTTACTATCATTTTAGGAAACATGTTGTACCAAGAAAAGATTATCACAGGAAAGAAATGTTATTAGAAATGTCATTGTATTTTTTAAATACCAAACAGATTTCCTGGTAGTGGTGTGGACTCTTTTAATATGTAGGATAATAAGATTATAATAAACTAGACAAATTTCTGTCAATCATGACATGCTTAGACATGACAGTGTTTTTGCCTTGAAGAAAGAAGCACATTCAGTAATTTCTCACAAACTGTCAGTATCTTTCTATGAAAAGGTTGCCTGCAGATGCTGACAAAGATTAAAAAAACCCTAACCTTTTGTATGGGGACTAAAAGTTTTTTATCATTCCGTTTTTACAACAGTCATGGAATATATCTCTTAGAATTTAAATACATCCTCTCTTTAAGTTTTATGACTTCATCTGATTTGCTCTTCCACTGGAGTACTATGATGTGCCAAATCTCATTACTATGCAAAACCAGTATCAGTCCCCCTCATTTAGACATTTAACATAATGGACAGACTCATATCTTAAAAAGCTTAGTGTTTAAAGAAATTCCATTAATTGAAAGTGAATACCAGTGCTATTATTTGTAGGGGGGGTTGTTTTGTTTATTTGTTTTCTGGGATTTTTTGTTTGTTTGTTTGTTTTTTTAAGGCAGAACATTGAAGCAAAAAATAACCAAATTGCATGGGGAAATTTATAAACTGAAAGTAGCTATTTTGAGTCTGAGTCCTTAAAGGCAAGATCCTAAATCTCCATCAAGTAAATGTTATAGTAAAATTTACTTACAGTAATAATTTTAAAAAGAGTATAAGTACATAATGAAAACTTGTGTATTTATTTCATCAAACTATAACTTTAATTATGTGAAATTCAGTGTGTTCCTTTTCTTGTGCACAAGCTTCATTGTTACCCCTCCAGTTATCCCACTCTATGTTATATTTCTCATTACAATATCTTAAAAATATTGTGGGAAATATAATGAAGCTTATTGCTTCCAGATAGTGAATTAGATACAATATAAAAGCTTAAAAGCAATTTTGTGTGGTTTCCTAATAGGACGATGTAATGGCTAGTGCCGTCTCTCTCACCACCATGAAAGCTGGCAGGTTGATTTTTCTTCAGGTGACACTGTTTCCATGACAGGCTTCAAACATTACTAAAACTGAGAGTTTAAGTAAGATCCTTTTATGTGTAAGATTCTTAATCCTCTCATAGTAAAAGAGTACACATCATTAAGCGTGTAGTGCATAGAATGAAACATGGTTGTCCAGTCAAGGAGATTTCTGTCTGAAGCGTCCCATTTCCTTTGGAGTGGTGACTGGAAATGTAGCAAAAAACAGGCAATGAGTAATTAGGAAAGGAAGGAATATGAGATATCTGATGAACTCCAATGTAAATGGATTACTTCAGAAAGAGAAATTAATTGGAAGGTTTCTTTCCAAATTTTGGTGATTGAGAAATGATACAGATGTTTACTAAATCTTTGGTCTGCTGTTGAAATTAATTCCTTTGTGCATGACACAAGAACATTTTGAAAAGATCAGTAAAAAGAAAAGGATACAAAAACTTAGAAAAATTGTGAGATTAATTAATCTCAAATGAAATTTGGAGAGTACCCTTTTTTTCTTTCCCCCCCACCCCCCGCAATCTAAGTGTTCATTTACAACAGAGATGTGTTTAGGCATATGTTATTTTGCAAGGTGAAGTCAAATAACATCTCTCTTCAGGGGCTTGTTTTTCTCTCTTGCCTTTTTGTGTAGTTTAAACAGAGCCACCCATGATTATTGTACTGTAGGAAAAGCTCAATATACTTCAGGGTCTTTACTTAAATTGAATTTCTATGTTAGCATATGAAAACAGAAGTTGAAAAAACCAACCCAATCCAACAGATGGTTTGTGCATTCTGCTACAAGCAGATGATAGATTCTCTCTCTAGTGTATGCATTGTCTGCTAAAAGTTTTCAAGAAAGTATGATTATGGCCTAAATTGAGCAGAAAAATGTCAACATGTCTTTTTTTAAAGAGTCTATATATTTCAACATATGGACAGTTTTATGTTTTTGTAATATATAGAATATAGATATTACATATGTAGATATAGTAAGACAAGCCAGAAAACGCTAATTTCTGAAAGTATTGCTGCCTCTCTTTGCAAATGTCATGTTTTGACTGTCTATTGCAAACTTTGCTGTCAGGGCCACAACACTCTAATGAAACTTTTATCTCTGTTTGAACATATTGAAATAACAAGTAGATGGGTCTCTCTTTCCTCNATTATTTATTATGAAATTTCCTGGAGAAAATACAGATAGTAATATTGGCTTTTTATCTTTTGAAAAAAGAAACCACTACATTGTGGGAGAGTGTGATGGAGCTCAGAAAAATATCATTCCCTTTTGTGTGCAGGTGAATTTAATTTACCTAAGATTCCTTACCATTACCATAAAAGGCAATCTTTCTCTTAGAAAACAAATTCTAGACTCATGTCAGAGTAAGCAGCAGTTGTAATTACTCCCTTTCTACTATTGTAAATGTTTCTTTCTTCAGGAACAGAGGTTTGTCTAAAAATACCTAGAAAATGCACCGAAAACCCACAAACTTTCTGTTATGTACAGTAGACAATTTTAAGACTATCAAAACTCAATCTAAAGCTAATCTAACTTAAAGATAAATTATCTATCAAAGCCAGGTATTCCTAATGACTATTCATGTAAATATTTTGCTAGCTTTGTATTCACTGCGCTGTATTTCAGAAAATCTTGTAAGGTTATGCATATTTTTGCCATAACCTTTGTCTTCCAATCCCTGATTTCCTTCATCTCATGCTAATTCATTTAAGAATGTCGGATGAGTTAATGTAGCAAATAATTACATTAAATTAATCCATTAGCAAATTTCTTTAAGCTTGTTTGAAAATTAATGGAAACCAAAATGTCTTAAAAGTAGGAACAAATAATCCTTGTGTGTACAGTTTGATCATTCTATTCTAATTCAATTCACTGTGAATGGAAGGGTCTGTAAAAAAAGATCTGATGTTTCTTTTCTGTACACAAAGGAGGGATGAACATGAATTTTCCATGAGAATATTTTTGTGATGAAATACTCTTTTATAAAGAAATAGTGGGAAGGAGTTAGTCCACTGCTACCATTTATTGATTAAAATTAATAATTAAGATTTTAAGAATTGCTAAAACTTCCTATATGGCATATGAAAAAAATCCCAGTCTCATTAAAACAAAACAAAACAAAACAAAACAAAACAAAACAAAACAAAACAAAACAAAACAAAATAAAACAAAACAAAACAAAAAACAAAAAACCAAACCAAAACAAAAAAAAATCAAACCAAGAAAACAAAAAAACTTTCAGATTAGTTAAAAAGCCTAAAGAGTATGACAAGAACTTGTACTAAATTTTCAAATTATATGTTGGATTGAGCTGATAAGGACTTTTTTATTTTGTTATTTTTGCATTCTGATTCATGAAATCATCGAGGTTCTGACTGCATTGTTAAAATAATGGGAAATTATTTCAAAATCCTATCAAATGGTTCAAGAAATTATTTCAAATTAAATGGAAGAAGAAGGAAAATATATTTTATTATTAATTCTCAGATGACAGATCATATTTTGGGGAATTTGTCCACCTCATGAATGTTTTTAAATTGTGTACTTTTTCTGAGTACATAAATTCTTTCCTGTGAGTAGTTATCTTGCTTAAGTAATCTTTTGGGGTTTATAGTCTCCTATGTTTATATAGACTTGCTATATGATTGAGAATAGACAAGTAATAAGTAACTTAAGTAGTAAGTTTTGCATGGATGGACTTCAAAGTACTCCATGCCTTTTGAAGAAATATGCTAAATTAGTCTTATATCAAAGTTCATCATTTACTATCAGCATAATATTTCAGTCTTATTTTCCATTACTGCTGATAACTACTCAGTAAGATGTAGTGTCAAAAGGAAATGAGCCATAGCGATCTCATATATAGGAAATAATATTTTTGTTAAAAGCATAATAGGAGGGAAAAAAAGCAGTATTATTCTTCTGCTAAACCTTTTGTCACATGCTATGTATTGTCCCTGCTTTATGGCCTTTTCAAATGGCATTTCATTTTAAATCTCTACATTGTATTGGAAACTAATTTCTGAGACTAAAGCAACATTACTTAAATTTTATACTTTGAAAATTTAAGAGAAATGGCATACAAACCAGAGGAACTAGATTTTTAGTAAACCTCCCCTGGCTGCTGTAAGTTTTCCTGCTATTATTTTTCCTGCTATTACTTTTTTGTATTGGATTACTGGGTCAAAAACTATTTAACAACTTCTCGAAATTTTCTTTGCTAAAACTGCAGGCAGCAAGCTTTGATGATCCTCTTTCAGACTTGTTTTTCCTCTGTTACGTTTCTTGAATTTAATTTTACCCTTCTAAAAGAAAGACACCTAGTTCAGTAGTCATCTAGTCAACATAATGCTCTCAGTGTTTGAGTATAACTTGTCTGAAAAAAGAAGTAGATATATTGCGCAAGATGAGTCCTCTCTCCGTGTGATGAGAGGGAAGCAGGATCACAGTTCTTGAGTGAGGTCATTACTGAGGTGGAGTATCTCAATGCATTTTAGCCATTTACACTTAGATTACCCATTTTGGTGTATCTTTCTATGTTCTGTAGTAAATGGAGAAAAAAGACTTACTTTAAGCCTTGGTTCAGCTGATGTACATCAGATGTCTATGGTAGTATGGATTGGATTGTGCTTAAGAAGTGCTTAGATTTCTGTACTACCCATTCTGTGTTTCCATAAAGATTTTCCATGAATAGAATAATGAAAAATAGACTGGGGCAAGGCAGAATCTGAATTTTACTCTTCTAATGGGCTTAAATTTCTGGGAAGGCAGCCCAAGCCTCATCATCTTAACCTAAAATGATAAAAAGAATGAATTAAAAGAGAATAAATATTTAAAGGTAGAAATAAAGAATAATTTTTAGCTGCTGTCTTTCAGATACAGATGGAAAGTATTTCAATTTACATCTAATACTCTATAAAAGAAGATATTAGAATAAAAATGTAACTCAGAAGGTTCTAAAACAGATAGAAAACAAGAATTTCACAGCGCTGTTAAACAAAATTAAATAAACTGTATAAATGAATTAGAAAAACAAACGCAAAATGAAAATTTCAGAAGTTGTTACTCTTGCAATTGAAAGTGTTATTTTCAGTCCAACTCAAGTATTTTTCACCTATAGAGAAGTAAGAAAACCCTGAACTTTTTAACATTACTGAGCCACCTGCTGAACCATCTATTTGAATTATTTTGTGCTTAAGAACTGCATATAAGAATTTCATACAGAGATACTGGTGAGAGATACTGGATGAGCATTTCTGAATTCAAACAGAATGTATTCAGATTGAGGCCCAACCTTACAGAGCCCCTTACTTATTGACAGTTCTGCTACTGGTATCGACTAAAATACTTTTGATGTCTGGTGACCAGTAGTTCCTGATCAAATTTTGAGATTGGCCAAGACAAACTAATTGAAAGTTTTCAAAGCAAATTTGTAACAATTTAATTTTATTGGCTCTCAGTGGCTATTTTCCTTTTTTTTCTGTTATCCATTGACCAAAAATAAATACAGCATGAGAAAGGAGTATCAGAAAAGCATATCCATAAAGCAGCAATACAATAAAATCTGTATTTTTTTACTTTCTGGTAGATACACTTGCTGTCTTTTAAACAGAAATTATCACAAGCGCAACTCTTGTCTTAATATTTCATAACCTTAAGCCTTATAAAACTTTAACTCTGATATAAAATTTTAATAGATAGCAGAAGATGCTGAATAAGAATTTTTGAAAAGGGTTCTTTCACACAAAGAAAAAAGCAGTGAAGTAATTGTGAATATTTCATATTGTAAGAACAAGCTTCAATGTCAACTTTCATTTTTTTTGAGAAGAAAAAATCCATCAAAAGGTTAGTTATAACCTTTGGAAAAGGTTACTTTAGTAATACTAATCAGGGAAGCATATGAAATGTTTGCAAGCCTTTGTGGTTTTAGTGTGCATGTTTCTGATGTCACTTAAAAATATCATCACTCAGGGAAAAGTGCATTTTGAAATAAACATTGGCAAAAGCTTTATCCTCCAGAAAGTATTTTAAGGAAAACAAATGAGGGAAATGATTGATATGTGTTTCTGATTGAAGTCTGCAAGCCCCATTTTATTGTGGGAGTTAAATAGTAGCATTTGAGTTTTTATTCTGACTGACTATACCATTTTGCTTGGCTTCATTGGTTCATCTAAGTTAGAAACCAAAATAATGAATGACAACAAAATTTAAGAAAGTACTCTTAAAGAATCATGCCTGAGATCAAGTATTTGGCCACAGCTGGATGGGGTAGTTCATTTATGACAAGTTCTTCCAGGCACAATTAGGTTGCTTAGAGCTATATGTGGTGGTACTATATTAATAAATTCTGGTCTAACTAGTATGATTGATGGCTATCCAGTGTTTTTGTGTTTCCTATCCTCAACTCAGAAATAGCTTCAAGGACTGAAATGAGGAACATTTTGTTTTGAGCTGTCATTTCTTGGCTTGCTTTCCATGCCCCAGTTGCTCTGTAGTTTGCAGCACTGTCAAATATGGGTCACCTTATCACTGACTACACAAGTTGTGACAAGCATTAATGTGAAGGAGAGTTTTATTCAGAATAAAGGAAACAACTTTTCAAATTATCTTTCCTTCTTCTTTTCTCTCACTCTTTTTTCTCCTGTTTTTTTCTTCTCATTCCACAGCTTTGAGCTGTATTGCTGTCATAGCCCTGTGAAAATACTACTTTGTAAACTCCAAACATAATAAAATTGCTGGTTATGACAAATGACTCAAGTCAGTCTTTCCTATTAAGTCCATGTAATGGCTGCAGTATGTATTGTGCTGTAATGAGGAATTAGAGTGTAGTGTCTGCAGGAACTAACCTACCAATTTTTAACCAGAAGTAAATCAGACAACGATGAATTGTCTTCTTTAAGGGTATTCATAAAGTCTCTACTGTGTATTTTCTGTGGAAGCAAAAGTTTCCCAGATTTTTGCAACCTTGTGCAGCTTCTGTGTACTAGCTTTTCTTTTATCAGGTTCTGTTTCTAATTTCATTACATACAAATTTCCATGATGGCTTTGAGAAGGTTTGATTCAATAAAATGATATAAAATTGACTCTTCATTTAGAGGCATTACCACTGACAGGGATAAGATACTCACCAAGGTGTGTCTGCCACATCATCTTAGATGTATGGTATCTGATTCAAGAGGTGATTATAAGAAATACTTCTTTTAAATAATATGACTGGTGGTACATTATGCATTCTAGCTTACATATAGACACATACACAAACAGGTGAATTTTCAATTCCCACAGAATAAAGATACTTAAAATCTCTCAAAATGAAACTGTGGTTGTATTTTAAAATACTAAGAATGGTCTTTATTAAGAGAATGATAAAATAAAGAGGATTGAAATTAAATTGCTGTCATATCACCTTTCTGAGAAGTTAAAAGACAAAAACTCACTGCTAGATCAAACATTCCGACATCTGAATTAGTAAGTGGCTGCTAGCATATGTTAACATAAGGAAAGAGTATCAAGTGGTATACTTTATTTGTTAAGAAAATAAAATTAGCCACAATGAATCCAGAGTTATCTTCTAAGTGGTAATAGCAAATTTTTAGCCAATTTAGAGCCTATTTTTTCCTATATGTGGTGATTCTTCTCCAGTCTCCTTGATTTGGCAGTTATCAACACTGAATTTAATCTGCTTTTGTTATCATTCAAATGTATTAGTCATTTAGAAGCATGAGATCTTTATGATGCCTCTATGATCAGGTTAGATGTGATTATCATTAATAATTTAAATAAAATATTTTATATATCATTTTTTCTTGGGTAAATAATTAACAACAAACCGAGCACACAGATTGTTCAGGGATGTTTTTGTGGAAATCTCTTCAGCATGAAAAATGACCATTCATTTCAATTCTTCTCAATTCCAATATTTTAGCTAATCATTAATTCATTAAAAATCATCTTCTTCCTTTAAAACAGGATAAGTTTTTTCAAAGGCACTGGGAAGAGGACTTAACCAAAGTATTATTGAAATAAAGTATATATTGTTCATATCATATTCATATAATTGCTGATTCCTTTACATGCCAAAACTTGTAAGTTCAGAATTTCTTCCTTGTAACTCAGTTTGAAACTGTAACTTATGTATTCAGGTGTATATAAATCATGTTTCTTATTTCATCCTTGCAATAGAGGTAAGCCAATGACTAGACATCTACTTACAGTTGATGTCACACTAATAGGTTCTGCCCATTATTCTGATACCAAAGGGGATTTAAGTGATAGCTTAAAACACAACAGATTGCGGTGTATTTAATAGAAAATTGTGGATGAATAGCAAATTATCCAGACAATTTTTTGTTTTCTATTTCATAAATCCTTTTCTTTAGCAATTTCATTTTGTGACTATTCGTCAAATTTTGTTTCCAGTAAAAAGAAGACATCTAGTCAGAGAACCTACACATGTCCCTTTGTGACTGAAGTCAATTATAAATAGAAAATTAGAAAAGATACATGGAAAAAAAACCCAAAACAAAACTGAATGAAGCATAGGAATTTCTATATTTTTAAAACCTTGAAAAATGCATATTTTTATGCAGTTTCTTTCCAGGTATGGTTCATTCCTTCAGTGTGTGATACTGCAATATTTTTGCTATCCATTTCTTGTTCTTTGCTAGAGCTATCATCCTCATTTCAAGAGAGTCCAAAAAAAAAAAAAAAAAGGAACAGGAATGTAAGAATATGAAACGAAAGATGGTTCAGTTTTAGAGCTGTCATTCTGTCAAGCTTTTTGAAAAATGCATCAAAAAATACAAGTTCATAATAGCAGAAAAATAGAACAGGAAGGAAGAATTTATTTCCTCTTTTTTCTATAATATTCAGTAATTTTTCAATATACAAGACAAAGTTAGAGATATGATAAAGACTTAATTTTTCGTAAAAGTTAATCTATTAATTTTTTGTAGAAATGCATAATTATTAAATTAATTATAATTAATTTCTGTTATCAGATGTTTAGTAATGACTGTTGAAAGCTCAGCAAATAGCCTTCTGGCTTTGTTAGTACAAGGAGTTATGTGACATCTCACACATAGATGATTTGATGCTCAGTAAAGCTCATTTGAGCTACTTAAGTTTTACCATTTATTTGGGAAAAGGATTAATTTCCTCATTACATTACTCATATATAACAAAGCATCTTTGGTAAGGAATAGCAGAAGGAAGGAAAACTGGAGTAATTTAAATGCTATTTAAATGTTCTCAGCCTTTGGTTATTCTCCACATGAAAGATCTGCTGAAGTACACTATTGCCTAAGATAAAGGTCAAAGTTCAGGACACTGTCCAAGCCCAGGACATACATCAGAGCATAAAGATGCCTGTTACTGACTGGGTTGGGTGTCTAAACTCTCTGGGTTCTGGGACTTTGGGTTGGTTGGGTTTTATTTATTTAACTTCTAAGTTACTTAGCAGAAAGTAATCTGTTTTAATGGTGGAATTCTGATAAATACTACTATATAACCATATTACCTCCTGAGTATTCTGGAAGCTTCTGATGATGCAGAAAAATAGTACGAGAAAGAGTTTCTCCCTTCAAGTAGTTTGTTTATTAATCTTTCAGTGCATGTGTTTGCACTGTGCTGTAACTGATAAATAATTGCAGATTCACAAGAACTTGAATTATGATGATGAATTACACTGCTAATCAAGTCTGTGCCTGAAATTTTTCTGTGAAAATAGAAGTCAGGAATTCCTGTGAATAGAAGTCAAAAATAATTCTTCAATATAATGCAGTCACCTACATTGTAATTTTATTTCCTTTTTTAGGAAAGTTTGAACATCACTGAATTACTAGTGAAATATTGTCTTTATTCTTTAAAGGTTTTTTTTTTTTAAATTATTTATGCTGACTAAAGGATTATAAAGGTCTTCATAAACTTAATAGGCTAGATTAAAAGCATAGTTAGAGAATTATGTAATCACACCTAATTTCCTGCTCACTTTTAAATGCACCCACTAGGAAAAATTCAGAGTAATTTACAGCAGACAGCTAACATGAAGTGCAGGCAAATCTCGTTAACGTATTTTTTTAGGTTAGTTATATACAGATATTTATGCATATATATACACACATACATACATGTCTATATGATCAAAATATACCTTTTTGTGTAGTGGAAATTCTGTGTGGGATATAGGCTTGGATGTTATTACAGTAACCATTCACTTCTGCACACTAACGATCATTCCTCCCCTGCCATGGAAGACTGAAAGACTGGAGAATACCAGATATTCTCCTGTGGAGAATACCCCAAAGGTCAAGCATATCCCATGACACACAACTTGAAAAAAATTAATCAGTTTTAGTAACAAATATTTTTTAAAACTATGAAGTGCAATAATACTGTAAGTTATTTCTGTAATTGATAAAAAGTCTATGACATTCAATGCAAAAATTCCCATGAGCCTTGTAGAGTTTTGAATTAAGAACTGATCTCTGGAAAGACTGATTTCAAAACCAGAGCATGTGTTGTTATTTCAAAATAAATTCAATGTGTTAAAATTTTATTTTAAGAATAATATATATATAATATTAGAAAATATGTTTCTTTTTTGTTATTTTGCGGTACTTGATATCAATATGCTTTACTGAATATATGAAAATACTTTAAAATATTTATATCATTAACAATTTATGACCTTTTTAATAATTGTGATTAAAGTTAAATAATAAATCAAAATATTTGGAAATAACATGCCAATTGTTTTGACTCTCAGAAAGATAGTGTTTTATGAATTTATGCCAGCCCTGCAATGCTATTAAAATTACCATCTTGACTTCAGTCTAAGAAACATTATGTAACCTCTACAATAGTTCAAGTTTTGAAATTGTTTTTAATTATTTATTCTATATGAACTAGCAAAATTTAAATAAGAATGTATTTGCTTTCCTTAATGAGATCTTACATTAACAGTATCTTTATATGAGTTGCTTTTCAATACCTAGGAAAAAACTAACACCTATAATGATTCCTTCTAAATAAGATTCTTACAAAACAGCAATAATGTTTTCATTCTTGGAAATTTTATTTGGAACTTCTCACTACTGAACCAAACAGAATTGAAGAAACCAGTCCTCTTCCTTCATAGAAGCTTTACCCAACAGTAGTTAAAAAGGGAACCAATAATGGAGAGTTTAACTTTTCAGAATAGCTGCTAATGTTCAGAATGCTCTGTAAACAAAACCAGAGTCAGGATCCACCTAAAGATACAAGCTGGAGTCATTCTTTAAAGTGCTACAAGCTGTTAAAAGTTATCAGTGTTGTCAATAAGTAAGGTAAAATGTGTGTGTGTTCGAGGACCAAAAGCATTGTAGGTTTTCTTTATAGTGCTAAATAGGGATGTGAGAGCAAAAGATGTTTCTCTCCTATCTGTCTCCCCACTGTGCTCACAATAAGAGCCCATATTGGCCCTTAGCCTTGCCTAAGCACACGCCTGGCTTTAGGCGTCTAGATGAAGCATAAAAGTGAGGAATACAAGAACTTGCCATAATGCTGCTAGAAAAAAAGTATTCCAGGTAATCTAGCATATTTTCGGTCCATTACAGCAGCTAACTCAGTGTGATAAGTGGAACCTTTCCTCATTAGCACCTTCAGCTTTGTGACTTCTTCAAAGGGAGGCAAGAGAAAAATAAGGGAACATATGGTAGTGCTGTAAAAGGTACAGAATCAGTCTCTTTTGATGGAGGGTAGACTGAGAAGCTGCTCCCCGCAGACCCCTCCTAGTCACTCTAAGCAATTGCTCTCAGGTCAGTATTAGGCCATGAAATGTGGAATCCTGCTTGAAGGAAACATAGTTGCATACTTCCATGAGTCCAAGATTATTCCAGAAAATTAGATTTGCTGTGGTATTAAATTTCTTGTAGTCTTTTCTTGCCATCTTTCCTTTGTTCTACCTTCACATGAGCCTGTGACACGAGCATTAAAGAAAGGTGCAAGTAGAGTTCAATATCAGGCAAAAGAAGTGACATTTAGAAACAGCTTTGTTTTTATTACGGACAAAAATCCAAATAGGTATAGATTTTTACATTCTAATTTAAGACCATAATTCTCCTGCCCTTTAATGAGACTGTTACTGTCACTGATAGTTGCAATTTCAAATACCTTTTTGAAAAATGTATGAGGTTCTAAAAACTCAGATACAATCATGTATTTTTCTACTAATTAAGCTAAACAAATTTGATGTGTCAGCCACATTTAATTGAGAGCATTCTGCATGCATATGGGTTCAATACTGCAAAACTGTCATCCATTAAGATGCTTTTGCTTAATAAAATAGTAAGCAAATAAACTAGTTTTAGTATAAACTGATAAACTGAGTCAGTGTGCCGAATGTAAACAGGAATAAAAATGTAAAAGCAAATGGATGTCCTCACACATGAACATACATAAAGCATTCCAAAGAACAACACTCTAAAAAGGCACTCTCTGGAGTTGTACTGAAATGTTGCAATGGTTATTTCTTGTTTAAAAATGGATGGCAAAACAAAGTATTTCTAAACTGAACAGCAGGCCTGCAGACACTTAAATGTTACTGAGTTAATAAATCTAAAGTAAATCTAAACTGCCACATATTGGAAATCCTTGAATTAAGGCTGTCCATTAATGTCTTAAAATTTTCTATGCATGGATTGAAGCAAGTGAACTCTGTTCCCTTTTACTGTTTTGTTTGCCTTCAGGATTGTTGATCAATCTATCAATCAACAAGTATTGCAGATACCCCCTTAGAATAAAATTTGTAGCTAAGCTTGTTATCCTTAAGCATTAAGCTAGAATTGCACACAGTTGTACTTAGGCAGCTAAATGTCAACATGTCAGTCAGGCATTGATCTGTCTTAAATCTCTTCAAACATCTCTACTAAGAGACTTTTGAAATAGTGTTGCTAATATTTCATTCAACAGAACAAAGTACTTAATTTTTTATCACTATTCTTTTATTTCATGTGATTTTTTTAAAGCAAGAGAATGCACTTTGTGATTCTGATACAAAGAATATACTTTAGAAATACTCATTTGTTTATTACTCCCATGAAGTGATGCATGAGAAATCATAATATCATGTGCTTGTCATATGAGACAGCTGATGGTTTGTGTACCACTGTCTACCAGCTATATACAAATAACTGCTGAGGATGACAGTTGTGATACTCCCACTTAGCAGCTTTGGTGGGACCCTCTCAGCTTCAACAGAATGTCTTAAAGAGCATTCATTCGATGTGAGCAGTTAGGAGAATATTTATCCATTGACTACCCTGTATACAGCTCTTCGAGCCCTAAGCAGTGTCCATAGTTAATGAAATCAAGAATTCCTTTTTGCAGGCTTCACACAAATCCAAAGCTCAGAGCTTATATTTCATTATTTATAATTCCTGTTGCATAGCTGGATGCATGTACTCATCCACTTAAATGCTGTTGGGTTTTGCTTATTTTATTAAATGTATTATTAAGAGTGAGCATTAGCAATGTAACTATCAAACTCAAGAAATATAGTGGGTTTTTTTTACATGTAATGGTCAAAACAATACCTGCTCTAGTTCCTTTTTAATGTAATTTTGAATATTTTTATTGACTTTTCAGGAGCAGTAAAATTTTACGTGCAACTTCTGACCACTGAACCAAACAGAACTGGGAAAGCCAGTCATTTTACTTTACTTCAGTTCCTGAGATGTCGACATTTGAATGTGGTCAAGCAATTAAGCACACATCATTAAAATGCCCAGATGAATACTGCTTTAAGCTCTACTAACAGCAAAGTTCAGTTCCCCCTGTGCAGATATCTAGTGCCATTTGACATACCTTAAAAGGTCTGAGATTTGTTCCATGGGGTTGACAGGTACTGTACTGGATCTAGAGGAGACTGTTCTTTATGTGACACCGTCTGAAGATCAGACAAGACACATGAGAGCATTTTAGCAGACAAGACACGCGAGAAGCAATCTTCAAGATGCTGGAATGTGGGCAGCTGTACTGATATCTTAGAGCATAAAGAATGCCACAGTGACACCTTTATGCTCAAGGCATAAAGACTTTTGTTAGTAAGCAGTAATAATTTTAAATATACAGATTTGTCTTGTGCTTACTTGGTGAGTGAGTGTACTACAGAAAAGATAATTCCATAATCCCATATGTAACATTACACATTTTACTAATTTCTCTATTTTAAAACAGCATAATAGGGTGATAATTAACGTTACAAAATACTCGTTTCTTACTTAATACACACATACAGCAGCCTTTGTTTCTAATATTAAAAAAACCAAACAGAAGACCCCCCAACATATCAAAGAGGAAATAGACTGTACTGTAATTTGGTAATTTCCTTTCAGGAAAAAAAACCCCAGTTATGAGCCATACTGTGATTTATGATGACATAGCACAACTATTGTATTGAAAAACCAATGTTCCAATAGAGGAATCAAAGTTGTTAATTGTGATCATGAAAAGAAAAAAAAAAACTTCCTGAAAATATTTGAAATTCATGTATCACACCTGTTTCCATTTATTATTTTCTTGCCTATATTCTAAAATAGAGAACAGACACGTTGTTTAATTTTTGCTGTGTTTCTTTACGTTAGATGTTCTTCACTTAAATTGGTCCCTCCATCCTGAGTTATTCATGCTATATATTCACTTCAGATGCCTTGAAATTTCAAATCTAGAGAACAATTTTTGTAGATTATTTCACTTTCAAAAGACACTCTACTACAAGAATTTATTTAATGGGATGCTCACTATGTTCCTTGAAAGAAATACTGTCTCTTCAGGAGTTTGAAAGCAGCGAAGAAGTGATGGATTTGTAACAAATCAAGAAGTGATCATTAAGTGTAGGCTTAAGACATATGGAGCACATACACAGAATTTCGCTGTGGTACCTTTATTCTCAATAAATAAACACTGATCTTATAAGATTGTGATCAAGAGATAAAATCTGTCCTCCTATCACCTGCATGTGAAGTATAAATCATGTCTAACCAGTCTTTTTGTTAGATTGACTTTCTCAATTAATTAAAACCCAGGAAAGATTTTGGCACCTAAGCTAACTGATAAATGAACTATTGATATATGATGTAGGTGTAATCTGCCTCTGGTGAGTGTTCAACTGCTTAAAAATCAATCACAGAATAGTTATTAAAGACTTGTTGTTAGCTGAAAGGACATTTATTGCAGTTATGTTCTGAATCCAGTTTCATCCACTATTTTAATTGCTTCAATAATAAAATAAAATAAAAATCAATATGATCTGCAGATGAAAGACAAAAGAGATTCAAAAAATGATTTCAAATATGAAAGTATGATCTCCCATTGATTTTGAACCATTTGAAAGGAAAAAGGAAAAAAAAGGAGAAATCTAGATTTTGAGACACGTCTCACACACACATGCAAATTACCCATGGCTACTGTTTTACTAATCACGTATGTGTATGTCCCACAACAAATGCAAAGTAATTTGTGTTAACATATTTCTCTTGCAACAGTTATAACCTATTCCATGTTTCTAGTGTCTGGGCTAAGAATTGAAATTTTGGTCAGCTGATGTGTACTGTCTTTTGAGAACATGTTTAGAGATATAAACACTGAAAAAATTATGACAAATACCTCTAAATCTCATTCACTAAGCAGTTTTGAGAATTATCCAGACATCTTTCAGAAATTTTCTAGGTTTGCTTAATTCTTACTAGGCAGATGGTATTTTTTAAAATTATTTTTAATTTATTTCATTTTAATATTTAAATCAATTTTATTTTAGCTTTTTGTCTGCTGTATCAAAATCATATATCTTCCCAGTACAGTTTATATAATGATTGTTTCTCGTTATGTCTTGCTCGGCCAAATGCATCCAAATGATGAGCACTTGTCCTGTTCAGCAGAACCCTTCTGACTCACCCTGAGGAATGCACCCTCATGTAATTTAGAGAGCACCAAGAAGACCAGGAACAAGTGTGTCACTCCTGCCACCCATTTTCTGAATTTGTTGGACTATTTAGTGTGCAGCTGAACTGATCTGCCTTGTGTTCCTAAATGACGTGTGTGCAGAAATGCTGTCTTGATATACCAGTGCTGTTTGAGAGACACAAAGTCCTCAGCCTTCCCCAGCAAGCTGATGCCAGGTTTCCTAAGCAACCTGCAATGACTTGTTTACTCTTCCCATGCCTTCCATTAGCCTTCATGACCTGCTGTCCAAGGACACTGTGAGTGGTGTACCTCTGAAGTGGCACCTCCTGGTGCACAGCTAATGTGCATATATGTCCCCTGAGTAATCTCAGGTCAATTTAGAATTGTTCTACTTACTGACAATATCATTGCGCAAAGAAATGAGCTGCATTTGAGAAAATGAGGAAACAAGACTGGCAAAACAAATTAGTATCTTACTGTAGCTTCTGTTGAGACCACAATAGCAGTTTCCCTCTGGTGTGTGGCTTTTCTCATCTCTGTATCCGAAGTCACACTACATGCTAGTTCAGTTATTTGGTGCTATGAACAATTCACAAGAATTTATCCACAGGTGTCAAACTCACAGCTGTCATTATTTGATGAGCCATCTTCCCTTCTGATAAGTCAGTGTCTGTCCTGAAGACTTATCTTTCTCCCTGCCTGACTGTCTGCTTCTGAGGATTGCAGTTATTCAGTTATTCTCTTCAGTGAGTTTCTGCATGCACTTGCCATTAACTTCAGGAAAAGGAGCAAGAGCTCACCTTACTGAGCAGGACCCCAGACACCGGAACCAGCTGGAAAGGCAAGAAGTGGTAGAACAATATGTGGTATTGTTATTGTCAAGCTAAGATACTTCCACATAGAAGCTGAAGAAAGGAAAATTAATTCTCCCTCAAAATTTGTGCAGTCATAAGACTATTCCAGTTTAGGGTGCAGTTCTGCACATATGCATGTGGGTATATATACACACAAGAGATATTTGTGCAGTGCAAGTGCAGTGCAAACCAACTTCGCAAAAGTCACTGTCTGCATGTGGTTGAGGTCTGCACAGTTACGATTTTTTTCTAAAGAACGGAAAAGGAAACCTGGAATTAGATTTTTTTTTTCTTTAGGAGTTCAGAGCACTCTGACAAAACTATTTACCACTTTATTTACACAGTGAAAAACCTCTGCTGCAATTCTGGCCGTAAATTTATTCCTCTGCTCATCTGCTCTCTCATTTCATACAGGCAGTGATGATCGAGCTTATTTTTCAAGAGTAAACAATTTTTGTACTTACCTTTTCTTGTTTATTTATTTACATTTTTCAGATTTATTAGAGTGTTCTTGTGTTTTTTTTTTTAATCCAGATTTCTGAAATCTTTGCAAGAAGCCATCTTTTAATAAGCATATGGGTTTCTACTTTTTAAGATACAGCTAGATAGTGAAGTAAACAATCAATCTGCAGATCATCTGTTTTCTCAGTTCAGCATATTTTCCCAGGAATTAGCATGATTCCTGCCATAACAGTACTTAATGAACCAGTACTTCAAAGCCCTTCTATTTGTTGTTATTTTGGCCACTGGTAAGTAGGCTATTGCAAGTAATGCTTAACTGTGGCCAGATCTATGAGATGGAAATGACAATCCATATAGTTTTATGTAGTCAGCAATGAATTTCACAGAAGCTTAAATGTTGGGGTTTTTTTCTGAAAAAAATCAATTGCGGCTGAGCAATCATGTATTTTGTTGCTGTTGTTAGATCTATGCTGAATGACTGCCACAAGTTAAGAATGCACATGCCAACCAGAAACTGAGTTTCATGTAGCATAAATGCAGTTTTGTTATAAAAGTGATGATAATTTTATAGCTAGATCATATTAACAAATGCAGATAGTAATAAGTAATTTATGCTGCAGCTTGTCCTCATCAAACTCATTACTGCAGAGTCTTTCATCCCTCTCCCTAATCAGAAATGTGAAAAATTCTCCCAAAAGGCCCTCTTCCTATCTATTCCCTTTCCAACCCCCACCACTGAAGTTTTTCTACAGAAAAGTAATGAGAACAAGCTCACAGGACATGAAGTAAGCAAGCTCTGGAAAACAAGCTTTCCATTGCCATTTTATTCAAAGTAGTAATTTCTCATGGTCAAAGCATAATTTAAGTGCATGGAGTTTCCTGTGGGGAAAAAAAAATAGAGAATGGGGGGGGGGCAGGGGTAGAATGGGAAGAAAAAAATAAACTTTACAGAACATTTTTGTAGAACTGCCTTTTAATTCAAACAGAAAACAGCCAATGAGTTACCTTAAAATTTTCACCTTCCTTAACTTCAAGACTGGGTCTTCACAAACGATTTTACTGTGAAAGTGTATCTCATATTTGTGGGGAGGTTAGGGGCTGCTGCCTAAGGGAAGGGGAGCTGTGAGCAGAGGGTGACCACAACACGGATGCTGATGGGATGCAGCCCTAAAGGATCTGAACACAACAGACAGAGTCCAGGGCTTGTAACTGGGTCTGTTGTCAACCCCAACACAACAAACAAGGAACCACAGCCAGGGTGCTTCAGGTGGAACAAGACTATAAGGAGACAAGGCCGGAGAAAGACCTGGAGAGGAAGCTACAGTATAGACAGCTGTGGAGTTTTTATTTTAAAACAATTTAATTTCCTCTCTCATTTTTTTAAAATATGAACTATATTCCTGCATGCCTGAAAAATCAGCAATAACTCAGAAAAGTTGAATCAAGCCTGTAGACATTAGAAGGAAGAGTGCTGCCTTCCCATTTTAATTCCCCATGGAAACAGTCTTAAGGTGCTTGTGGGTCCTTCAATTTAGATATATAGTTCAAGACATTAGAAATATGTAGTCAGGACTACAGGTATACAGAGGAGGTTAAATATATCCATGAAAAATTCTGAGCAGGATTAAGAAACAAAGAAAACAAGATTTAAATATTTTAAACATTAGGAATACATATACTCAGCTGACATCAGAACCTGGTAGGCAGGGCATACTGAAAATACAGCAATCATATGCCTGATATGGTGCAGGCATGATGATATTTGTAAGTTTTCTTTCATTGAAATGCTATCTGATCTCGTTTTGTGAGATGTTAATATTGGAACTATTAAAAGTACATAATAGATAGCAGACATAGTAACAATATGTTTATTAAAAGGGAACTTCTTGATCAAATCCTTGAGTTAATCTTTAAAAAAACCCAAACAGAATGTTGGAGAATATGTAGATGTCTAAATAAAAGTTTGCGTCTTCCAATAGTTCAAAAGGCCAGCTACATGTTACAGACAAACTAGTCTCATTTTAATCCTAAGAAAATATTAGAGAATTTGATATCGTATGCACTGTGAATTAAGTAATTCAAAACGAAAGAGCTTCATGAAAGATAAATGTTATCAACTCAGTTAATTATCTTTCTTTAAAGGAAGAAATGGATACAATCTTGTAACACACTAACAATACATTTTGACACCTGTAAGATTTTATGTTAGTCCTTCATAAGATTCTAATTTAAAAGAAAAGAGTTTGGTATGGGTTTTTTTATCAGATAAATGAGGTATGACTTGCATTGAGTTTATTAATTTTCTCTGTTCTAGACTTTATGCTGTCAGCATGCATAAATATATAATTATTTTAAAGATAATATATGAATATATTGATGTAATCTGCACATTATTCTGAAATTATAGACTCTTACATAATAATTACAAAATAGTATGGTCAGCATCCGTGCTAATACTGGAATAATGCAAAGGGAATATTTAGAATACAAGCTATTTCAAGTACCCATGTATATCTGCTAAGAATATAAAATAGATCCCTATGATAACAAATAGCATCCTGGAATATAAAAATAATTTAAAGAGAGGATCAACAAATTTTGAATGCAGAAAGAAGGAAATATTAAGAAAGAAAATACGTGGCAATGATGATGCCATCACAAGAACTACACATCCTATGCTTGTATGTGTTTTGAGGACAGCATGGATCTGAAAACCAAATAAAACAAAGCAAAAAACTTTAGAGAAAAAAAAAAAGAAGAATGATCTGATAATTATGCATTAGAGAAAATTAATAAGCAGGGTAATTTATTTTTGTGACTGGAAGAGAGGATTTACAAAGAATTTGATCATGACCCAAATATATGTACACAGGAAAGTATTTTCTTGTATACCCTAGTCTATGTAAAGCAAAAGCATCACCATGTGATTTCTGACTTTCTGGATTTCAGAACTGGTACTTTAGTTGTCTTGTAAATCCTGAATCCTTTCTGAGCAAGCAAAATAAGCAGAAATATTACTCACTTGAAGGATATGTATGTTTGTTGAACTCAGTTGAGTTCTCAGGAATGTTTTTCCACATGACTGTGGGGAATACAGTACTAAGCTGCTGCATCATTCTCTTCTGCATCATGTAATGTGTTCCCATGTGTATGGCTGCATTCATCTTTGTGTATGCTGGGCCTCTTGCTGTCCATTGCTGTCAGGCATGTTGGTAAATATGCATTTAACCACAGCTTACTGTACCTTTGACTTAGTAAAATGTTTCTTCCAGGGATATTAGTAACAGTTTGGACTATAGAAAGCATTCAAGAAGGCATAATCAGGGAGGCTGGTCTGAATCAGCTTGGAAGCTCCTGACAAATGTGCACAATAAATAAAGAAGTTGTGGATTAATATATATTTGGAGATAATAGTATTTTTTCCATTTATTCTATTCTTTTCATATTGTGGTAACAATTCAGTTGTTTTGGTTTTGTGTTTCTGATGCCAACAAATTCTATGTGTATTGAAAGAAAATAGTATCTCTACTCCAATAAAATATATTAAGTGTGAAAAGAGCACATGCTTTTTTCCCCCCTCCAACTCCCCCTGCCCCTTATTTGCATTGTCACTGTTGAGCTACAGTCTTTTTTAGAGGAAGCCGTGAATTTCTTATGTAGAATCCCTTAAATAACATAGTTACACTGACTGGTAGAGGTATGGGCTCTGAGGTTTATTAATATTATCCAGTTCTGCCTTGTCTCCAGAGAAACATTGGAATGTGGAAAGAGACAGAAGAAAAAATAGAGAGAGCACAATTTATACTTATCTCTGATTCTCCTTATTCTTTTACTGAAAGACCATTTTTCTAATGAAAAGCATGGGTCTCAAGCCACTGTAAAGGGTTTTACCTCAGTGATTCTAGAACAATATTTAGGTAGGCTTTTTTGTTCTTACTTGATTATCCTTAACTTTGTGAAATACAAGATTTAAATGAAAGGATGGTTCTGCTGTTGAAACATATTAATGTACAGGAGATAAGTTTAGGTTTTGGCTTTATTTCAAGTCTTCAATGTAATTTTGCGGACAAGTCACTTAATCTCAAGGCTTCTACAGGATCTGTAATATAAAGATGTTCTCATCTTTCTTTTTATTATGCTTGAAGGGTGGTATTATTTTAATGAAATGTGATATTAAGCTCCTTAAAAATATATATATTTTTTCAAAATATTGCAAAATATATAATTCTACATCTTTGTAAACTTTACATTTTGATAAGCTGCTCTATAACTTTAAAAAAAAAAGAGGGGCAAAAAAAAGTACTGTAAAAGAACAATTGTTTAAGAATTGGAAGAAATCTGATAGATTCTTGTTTTCATATGAAAGTATTTCTTAGGATACAGCTATGAATACTGATGTATAGACACATTTAAGCATTCTTGTTTCTTCTACAGCTGATCTGTTAAAACTTGCTTTAAAGTCAAGGAGAACCTGAATCCTTAGGATCATAGGATCATAGAATCATGGAATGGTTTGGGATGGAAGGCACCTAAGATCCTTTAGTTCTGACCCCCTGCCATAGGCAGGGGCACTTTCACCTTCCAGGTTGCTCAGAGCCCCATCCAGCCTGGCCTGGGACATTTCCAGGGATGAATGGAAATGGAAGCACTGGGACTTGTATGCCCTACCAGTGAAAATGTTAATTCTGATAAAAGACTTAATGCTGAGGATATTAAATAATTGTGCAGCCAAGGGCAATTTCTCACCAAAAAGTGTGTTTAAATTACAGTGGTAATCTTTTAAATATTTGATTTTTTCATTATTCTTTCCAACATACAAACAAATCAGCAAACTAAGATGTTCAAATATGACAGAATAAAAGTCTGGTACAAGTGAAAATGAAGTCTGTGGTTAAATGTAACTGCAGCCCCATCCAGCCTAATTTTTAATTGCTGTACATTGACCTGCTTTTTGGTTGTGTATTACATGAATTTGTCTAATTAATGTTTGCCCTAAACAAAAGAAAGAAAGAAAAGAAAAAACTGATGACACATAAACTGCTTCTTTACTCATACTGGAGAAACAGGAGAGAACAATAAGAGACCCTCTAGAAGGTACTAGAAGGATACTGGCAGTGGGGCAGATTCTTGAGGAACAAAGGACTGGATTGAGATCAATGCTTGCAAGTGTTGACTATTTATAACTCCTGTTCATCATCTAAATTTTTTTCTTTTGTTAAGGGATTTTCTTAAAAAGAATTTTTTTGGTTTATTGTTTTGGTTTACAAAACTGGTTTTTAATCTAAGAAGACAGATTTCAATCAATGGGGAACACTGCTCAAACCTCACTTTCTCCAGAGAGCAGTGTTTCTTGATCTGAACAAGAGTACTTCTTGATCTGAACAAGGGCATAAAATCAGACATGCATAAGGATCATGAAGAGAGGAGATGCAGCTCTTCTAAGCCATGTCATTCAACACTTATGCCAAAACATAATTGTCTGTTTAGAGTACCCACTTATATATTAAAACAGAACTTTGAATTAGTTGCATTCTGCCCAGGAATCTTAAGGTTTTGAAGCAGTTAATTCTAAGTAGTAAGCAAGTAATGTGAAATGGTTTTAAAGAAAGGGAAAAATAGTGAGGTGATTCAGTTGAGCTGAAAAGTGAATACTAAAGACGTATCTATGGAAGGGCAAATAGCTTTGAAGAAAAATAATTGGAAAAAAAAGTGATTATGATTAGAAGGACGAAAGTATATTTAAATATGTGCAGTATATTAAACAATAAATGTGTCTTTCCAACATTTGTAAAAGGAGTTGGATTAATTGTTTCTGTCAAAGATGTGTTTGCTATTGACAAGATGGTACAGAACAGCTTAAAGAGCTTTCAGAGATTAATTATGAATGCTAGTTTGAATCCTTTAGAATATATATCTTATCACTATACATAAAATGTACTAAAGAAAAGTCTTTTAAAAACACATTAAAAGCTTGGAGGGAATAACTCAGTCAGCTGATGGCTAAGTCTTTATTTCTGCAAAGTTTAAAAGTAGCGTGGGGAGGCTGGGGAAAGCACACTGTTTCTGGTCCTTGGTCTTGAAATGAAGGTTCCCAAAATGATGTTATTGTAAATTTTTTTTTTTCCTCAGCTGACATTAAACTTGACACTGTATGCATTAAAATCTCAAGACAAATTATAAAGACAGAGTTGTGAAAATGCGGTGTAGTAACAATTACAAGTGTAAAAAGCAGAATTTGTGGTGACTCAATTTCACATGACCATTGTTTGAAAATGTATAGTGAATAAGTAGCGGGAATTACACTGAAATAAGCTTTTGACTTTTTGTCCATGTATAAAGTGGGAGAACTAAGAATGGACAGCAATATAACATCATTCCACAGAAGAAAGTGATGCAGTTGCGTTTTGGTTCAGAGAGATGTAATATCACTTACGCATAATACTATATTTCAAGCTTAAGAACACAGCAAGTTCCTAACTGAAATCCCTTCTACATGATCTCTAGAGCCATAAATAGCATGTTTCAGTTACATGATGTAACATAGTCAAATGTCAGTGGTCAGTGTTGTCTAGAGAGGGCTTCCAGTTCAGAATAGTGTGTAATCACATGAACAAGAAGCTTTCCTGGGCTGGACAGCCACAGAACCCAGGGTTTTGGGTGTCAGACCCAGATCTCCCACTGTCTGAGGAGATTCCTCTTACCCAGAGCCATTACAGACTGTTACTCTTAACAGTTGGACTCGATGTTAAAGGTCTTTTCCAACCTAAGTGATTCTATGATTAGTAAGTCCGGAATGTGTATGTGTCTCTTTATCTCTGTTTTATATTTCTGCTAGTCTGGAGTTGTGCGGGAGTCTCTCTTATGCTCCCTGACTGTCTTTTCCAATCCTACAGCATAAGGAAATTCAATCTTGTTTCTTTCATTGGTGTTCCCTGCTGGCACAGTTAGGTGTTCCAGCCTCTGGTTATTTTAGCTGTTATGAAACAAACAAGTTTTTCTGTCTTCTACAACTCCACCTGTAGGTGCACTTACTAGTTTAATTTCTGGAAGTAATAGGCATACTGTTAGGCATCTCATTATGTCTATGAGTGTAATGAACTCTAATTTAGACTTATGTCCTTTGGATTTTGTTCTGCAGCAGATTTTACTTGGCATTATTTTCATACCAGCTTTGGTCAATCAAGGATGAACTGATGCAAAGTTACAGTATCTGCTATCTTGGTTCTTAAAGTCTGCTAGATCTCTGGTTTTACAAGTCAATCAGCCAGCCTTGTTGCACACATTTGCAAAATTTATATGAGAGACAGGTCACTGCTGAGACAGTATTTCCAGGAGTAAAGAGAAAGGGGAAATTTATGTTTGTTTCAGCCATTGACAGGGCATGGCAAAAAACAGCTGTTAAGTTCATTAGGGGTCATTTTGTGTAACATGTTTCATCTGTGAATTAATATCCTTTTAGGCAGCATAATAGAGCTTGATGGGAAGGCTATATTGGCTCTGTTTTTGTATCTTTTAGGTTTAAAGGGTTTAAAGCTTTAAATATAATAATTTGGAGTTAGTAATTTATCAATGAGAACTAGAATTCAATTAAGGTGCAAAGTTCATCTTATAGCATAATATAAATGTGATCTTCTGTTTCATTTGGTTCCAAGAGTAGAATACTTGATGGTTAGGTATGTAAGGATAAGTACTATACCATGTTATGTGTGTGTTATCAAAACATTGTTAGGACAATAAGAATGTTTTAATGAAGGGGAAGTTTGGGGTTGGTTTATTTTTCATTGGGAAGGATAAGGATTAAATTTCAGTTGAGTTTTTTTAATTGCCTTTTTTTCTTTAACAACAGTAGCTTATATTTCCAATTACATTTTTGTTACAAAAGATACCAGCATTTAAATGCATATACATTTCATCTGAGAGTAGAAGTGTTTGGTGTATAATTGTTTTTTCGTGCCAAAACCTTTAAATAGATTAAGTAACTGTATCATCCTTTTAAAATCGAGTAAAATCCTTTTCCACGGATACAAAGTAAATTAATTTTAAAAGTAAAATTTATTTCATAATAGTACAAAACTTTATGTACCCCAGAAGTTATCCTACTAGATTTATCCTACAGCTCTGACATGTAGCAACTTTTCTCTGGTGTTGATATTACAGTTATGCAAAAATCTATTCTTAGTCTGCCCATTTTAAATTATTCCACAAATCTAGATATAAAATATAGCTGTGCTAATGTGTAAGCAGTGACAGTGAAAAGTGCATATATTGGACTGTAAAGGAAGACCTTACTAGGTGGTTTAATGTTGTAAGCTCTGACAAGTTAGGAATCCTTTGTTTGCCTTTTCAAATAACCTACCATTCTCTTTTCTCCTTTCCTTCTTGGAGAGGCTCTCTGGGTGAAGAATGACAGTGTGTTTGTAAAGAAGTGTGAACATTTAAGTGTATGGGGTTTTTTTTACCTAAATACTTTAATCTAAGTGTTTTAATGTGATTTAAATGCTTAGATTTTTAAAATGTAACTTTCCATACATTGTTTATATTATTGTTCTTTAAATTGGCTCCTTGGTTTAATGTGCTTAAGCTGGTTGCATGTGGGCTTTGAGGCTATTTTGTCTGTAGCTCAGAGTAATCTGCTGGTATGTTTGAGCACACAAGCTTTCCAGAATATACAACATGACAATTGAGACAAATCCTTTTTCTTTCTGTAAAAAATCCTCCAGGAACTTTCAAAATATAATCCACCCTGCTGTTCAAAATACTAAACCCTGTTGCTTCTCACTTCAAGCCATGATAGAACACAAAGAAAAAAATCTACTCGATCCTGAGTGTCTTTTCCAACCTAAGTAATTTTATGACTCTGTGTTTCAACTATTACAAGGTGCAGTTTCTGATATGTTTTGTTTACTAATATGGGTGCAGCTATTGAAATTTATTACATTTGGTTGCCTACATTACATTATTTACAGAAAATACAGCATTTTGCTAAACTATAAACACGATCTGGTCAGTTCTGGCATTTATTGCTTCATTTTTTCTTGGCCAGGTAGTGGAGTTTTGGGAATACCACTTCATTTGTTAATGACACAGCTTCTCCATTACTAAAATGCAGTTAATAATGTTAGCCTTTTTTTAAGAACAATGATTTTGAATGTGCAGACGATATCTACATAATATTTGATTTTAATGGAAATATTAGATTGGTCAGAGTAAATTAGTATGAAGAGTCATATAAAGTCATGATGTGCTACATTAGTGTTAATCTTTTAATTTGTTTTGGTTTTGAATGTAAGAAAACTAAAGCAGTCAGTTGCTTGCATATTTATGTCTTTCCTAAATGTATCACATATGAAAAGACATTTTAAGTAATTTTTCAATAACAGGTGAGCCAAAATCTTCTGGTTGAGAATAGCTTGACATAAAATCCAATGGAGATAATGCTACCATGAGTTCATTAACTGAACTTGTCTGAACTGGTGTACAGTGGATTACTGGTATCTTCTGAGAAGTAATGTCCTAACCATACGGTCCTTGAGACCATCTTGAACTATACCTGGAATTTAATAGGCACATGATGCAGCTTACAGTGCTGCCAGGTCACAATGCATCCTTGGAAGTTTGGGTTTTTTTTCCTGTCAAACCATTGTTAAGAATAACTAATTACAGCTATCCAGGCTGGAAGAGGTCAAAAAGCCATGCTCTGCTCTGACAGCTATGGTCATAATTACTGTGCAAAATGCGTGTGAAATAGATGAACTTCACAGTGAACCACTTGAAACTTCACAGATGATCACTGACCTTATTGAATTCCTCCTGCATGTGTAGCTCCCTAATACTGCTAACAGCGCTTGATACAATTTTGCTTTCATTCCTTCTTTTGAATTGCACCGATTATTTTTTGTGTAAACTAAAACCTAAATGTGATATGCCAAAACTCTAGCTGAGTGAATTGTATATATGTGTCTGTGTGTATGTATGTTTGTTCATAAATACATACATGCACATATATAAATATGAAAAGTCATAAATAAAAATGTATTATGCACAAAAATATATAAAAATATAAATGCCTAATAATAGATTTAAATCAAAGGAAGACCCAGAAGAGAAAACTTTCTGGCATGTCAGATGGTCTGTTCCATTTCTGTACTCAATAGTTTTTCTGGTGTGTGGAAAATGAAAGGTAAAAGGCTAGGTTTTTACTTTCCTTTTAAGAAAATGTAGCCTTCAGTTTCTGTGTCTCAAGATGCCACCAAAGGACTGTAGGAAAAACAGTAATGCTATATTTGTATATCTTTTCCTCTTTTGCTTGAGGAGCCTTATGTGATGGTCATGTGAGGAAATCTTGCTTGGCCGCCTGAGGATTACTGCATTTTTACCTGAGGGAGGAGCACTCTTGAGGTCCTTTTTCCACTAATTGCTGATGACGTATTTTTTCCATAACTTTTTGATGTGTCTTACATTAAAAGTTTCAATTGGTGAAGAAAATCAAGTTTCTTTGTGGTGTGAGAGAAAGAATGAAGGGGTCTGTACCCCTTGGTACAGAGTGGACTCGCCTTTGACCTTGGTATATCCGAAACCAGGCAGCTGGAGTATCGGAGTTTGGCTGCTGGACACATCCAGAAGCTGCTTTGTGCATAATTTCCTTCTCTTGGGTTTTATTGTGCTCTCTTTTCTTTTACTAAGTATGTTATAATTATTGATAATAATTTAATTACAATTAATAAACTGTTTTTATCTCAAGCCACATGTTTTACCTTTTTCTGATTCTCCTTGCCATCCCACTGGGGAGCAGGGTGGTGTAGGGATTAAGCTCAAGGTGTGCATTGAGCAGTGTGCATTCCACCATTTAGAGTTTGTATTAGAACCAAAATGTTTTCAGATATTGCAGATGTATCCTAAATGTAACAGCACATCATTACAATTGACAAGCACTTCAGTGAAAGTATATAAGTGTTAAGGTAAATTTGTGATGTGTGATTTATAACACAAGAACATGGCTTAGATACACTTTTGCGTTCAATATTTAGTTTAAACTTATTTTGCATTTCAGCAATGGTGCAGAAGGTTTTCCACAGATTAGGAGTTCTGTCATGTATAATCAGCTTGCTAAATAAACTAACGTATTAAATGATTTCCTAAATATTTTCATAGTCTGAGATGCTTGCAAAATTATGTACTAAATTGATTTTTTCTTAATTTCTATTATAACTGGGTTTTAAACCATCAGAAAACATACTCTCAAGAAAAAAAAGTGAACAAATAAAAGCCAAAGCAGTAATCTTTTAGTGTCTTTTATTGTAAGTAGAATGATATTGTGCATGATTCTTTTTAATCATGTACTTGTGCTAGCCATGCACATATATCATTTAGTAATAAATTTGCGTTAAACCCATAATGATAAAGTCATCATTAATTGCTTAAGAAAGGTAAGCATACAATTCTGAATGCGAGAAAAGTGATAACGAAATGTCATTTCAAGAAATTTGTTACAGAGACAGCATATATTGGCAACCATAAGGATTGGAAGTTATGCTTTTTCAATGTTTAGGTGTTCTGGTGGTGTTTTAGGGATGAGATTCTTCCAGATATGCGCAAGTAGAATAATCTTGAATAAGAACAGTTTTGGAAGAAAACTCCAAGGGTTGTTTTTGTTGTTTTGTTTTGTGTTTGTTTTTGGTTTTTTTCCCCTAGCATTGTGTGAACCTTTGAAATAACTTCTCTTGATGCCTTGTCAGTGGTGATGTTTTAAATCAGAAAGGCCTGTCCAGAAAGAATGACTAGTATTTTACAATCTGTCGCAACTTCATGTTGTGATTGAGAGATTTCATACTGTTATAGGATGAATGAGTCACTCTTTTTGACAGTGAGAAAAAAAGATCATGTCAAGCACACTGGAAAAGCTTCAATGAAATATGAATCTTGGAAATCTATGCCTGCCAATAGCATAATGCATCCTTGACAGATGCCCAAATACAGCTGAGAAGCCCAAAAATTAGTGGGCATGTACACATCAATATTTTAAATTAAATTCTCCATCATAGCAAATCTTGGCAGACATCAAAATCATTAGCAGGTGTATTTCATTAATAAGAGTCAGTCTCAAACACAATGTACCTAATTTCGTGATATATGGTATGCAATGATTGCAATTATCCAACAGACATTTAGTAGTAACTGTTATATTATGGTCTCACAGTCTACACAGAAGATATACTAGTTTGTTGCTCTGTTTAGTAGTAACTCTTGTTTTAGTTTCTGGCTGTTAATATGTGATGATAATGAATATTAGGATTGTCAAAATGTTTTGGAAATAAAGAAATTGTACTTCACTGTAACATGCATAAAAAATACAGGTATGCTGCCTTAATCTTTCATGGTGAAAAGTTAAAGGTCCTCTCTACNCAAACAAACACAAAAAAACCCCCAGGTCTAGTTGGGAATTTACTGATGTGGAGTAAAGTTTCGTGACTTCTAATTGGAAGTGTCAATGTTTTTTTGATAAGCCATGAAAGAAATGCATAATCAAGCAATTATTCTTAAAGTAATTATAGTTAACATTACTTCTTGTTGAAAGAAAATATTGCATGTTGTAAAGTGGTAGACAATTTATCTTTGCTTCGGAATAAGAAGATTGGCAGAAACCTTTGTGTTTGGTTTACAGCACTCCTAATGAAACGTGGGATAGGCTTACAGGGATTGATTTGTCTGCTAAGTCTGTGAATGCAAGTTGCTTATGTGCAGGAGGAAAGCTGACAACAAAGCTCTCATAGCCTACAGACATTTCTGGCCAAGAGACTGAGCTATAACACTGCCAAGTTGTCACATTCTGCCCTTAAGCATGTGTATGGTAGTTTGATGTGTTCCACTTACAAAACCTTTTCATACAAGTTAGATTTTTAAGTGATGACTAAATGAAATGAATTCCACAATTAGGACTCGTTAACTATGCATTTTGTAAACTACTCATCCCAAGCATCAGTTTCAATGGTGAAAAATTGTCATATCT
This sequence comes from Hylia prasina, assembly GCA_013397195.1. Taxonomy (NCBI): domain Eukaryota; kingdom Metazoa; phylum Chordata; class Aves; order Passeriformes; family Sylviidae; genus Hylia; species Hylia prasina. Next base: position 429,304 of record VYXD01003420.1, on the reverse strand, counting down.
ATAATCATTCTTAGAGGTAGGCTAGTAATTACAGCATTAATGCCTTCTCTTTTGTCTTACAGCTGCCAAAAATATGGCACCATTCAATCATGACTGGAAATGGCTTTTCAGCAAAATAATCTCAAGCAAATAAATGGATATGGCAGTGGATAATGCTTTCCATAGCTAATGAATATTAGCTGTTGAATTGAATAAATAATGAGCCTACCAGGGCAGTGCACAGGACTAGACAGTCTGTACTGTACATAGAACTATTTTAAATGTTTCAGATGTGATCAGTTACTTATAGTTGGGGGTTTTGTTCTGGTTCTTTATTTTCTTTTTTTAGTATTATTTGATTTAATTTTTTAAACTAAGGGCAGGATTTCCTTTTCTGCCCTCCCCCTCAGACTTCTGATATGGAGGAATACTCAGGTAGCAAAAATTTTGACACACAGCAATAAACCCTGGGAGAATAAACCTACCATGTCCCTTCTGCTGACGGGAGATTACAGTAGAACTATTCAAATTTGGGGACAGAAGTGAACACTCCCAATAAACTTATGGACTGAAAGGCTTCTCAGAGATACCCTATGCTAGCATATTAATTTGGGTTCTGCATGAAACATGGTGAGGTCAGACATGAATTGACTGGTTTTGTTCCACCAATATGAATTAGTTGTAATAAATTCACTTTGATTATATTAATATGTTTGTAGCTTGACTAGATTTAAACTGATTGAAGAGGAGTCTTAGTTCAGCCTCTATATTGCTGTTCTATAGATTACTGAATTTGATTTGTTGAAAAAGCAAATTTTATGTAAATCTATATATCTGTGCAACAACAGCTTTTTGGATATTTAATTAGTTGTAATGCTTTTAATTTGTTTTTATTTAATTTAATTTGAAAATTTTGAAAGTGTACTAGAAAACTCTGGTGAAGACTATATATATATCCATTTGAACTGATGTAGTAAAAAACCCCCAATCTGAATATGAATTTAAAAGACTGTGGTACCTACTTGATTACATTTTTCATGACCTTTGACTGTTTAATCCTAGAGGGATATTGGTAGTAGCTTTCTCAAGTCTGAGGCATAATAAACATACTCTTTACAGTAGACAGGACTTTCTATACCTTCTGAGCCATGTGAAGGAACATTCTAAATATATTCTTAGAACTTTATTTGTCTAAGTAGGATTACTTTCATCTAAATAGGCTTTAAAATGTCATTTATTACTGAATTCGGTTAATGTCTAGATTCAAGCTTAAAAAATAATTTAAGTCACCTTTGTACTTAATTTATTTATTTATTTAAGCACTCAGATGTGTTTTATTGTATTTGCATTTTATCCAAAGAATGAAAAAGAAGTCAGTGAAAAGCTATCTTTCTTTCTAATCTTGGGTACAGACATAAATAGTGTTTCAGATATTTTTAAAGTGGGTTGATTAGTGGGTACATTTCTGTTCTCTGCTTTTATATTAATTTTCCAATTTCTACTGAATTAGATTATTAGATTGCTCAACAAAGACTAATAAATTGTAATATTAAAATGCACTGCTATATTTTATAACATTTTAACATTTATAACATTATAACATTTTTATACTAGAATATTGTTAATACAATGTATTTTAATACCTAGTATTGAGATTAAGAGAGTATTCATGGTTATAATTCTAAGATATTATTGCACAATTTCAGATATTTTTCTTTTAATAAGTTGTATAACTATAGAACTAAGTAAAGTTATATTCTACAATCAGTGGTCATTTTTAAGTGTGTTTCCAGAGATACTGGCACTGATGGATATCACATTAATTATGTTGAATGAGTAACCCATAATAAAAGTATTTAATTGATTCATGAATGATCTAAGAAGTTTGAGAAATTATTCTGAATTTGACTTTGGCAGTCATATCTGGATGCTGTTTGATAGCTTTATAAAGGTTTCAGGGGTTCTTAAAGATGAAACATTTTTAATCCTTTTCTTAATGAATAATATGAACTTTAATTTTTGTCTTTTCAAGTATACTTGAACTAGATAAGTATAAAAAGTCTGTCTGTCACAGGTCTTAACTACTGTTTGAATAGTACTATAATTCACAGCTACGTTATTCCATGTAGATGGAGCTTGATTCAGATAGTCAGGAAATGGAAGGCTCTGCAAATTATTTCATAGGCACTGAAATTAGCTTGACATTTGAAAACACATCTTTAGAAAGCAAAAGCAAGTACATGCAAGAAAAAAATCAAGTAGACTTTAGACTTGACTAGGCAGACACTTTTTGAGATGCAAACAGTGACAGTATAAATTAGCCTGGTTTATAATTTGTCTGATTAAAATAAATCTTATTCTAATCAGTAGGTGTTAATTTTGAAATGTTGTGGGGTTCACTGAAGCTAGTTTAAAGTGAATGCTTACAATTCTGTGGACCTGAGTGATGCAGTCGGACACGAAATGATCACACAGAGACTTGGAATCTTTTGAGATGCAGCGCCATGCCGAAAAAAANTCTGGGTGATATCTGAGAAATTAAGGGATTACATATTTTGTAATATAAGTGATATTTTTAAAACATTTGACAAGTTCATGAATATTCTGTATGGATTAAAGGCAAAATATAGCCAAATAATCACTGCTACCATGCTTTAAAGCTGTCCTGACACAGTAAGAGAATTAATGCAATTTCTTTTATGTCCAGTCATCAAAGAAATGCAAAAGATGTGAATAGGTTTTATCTCTATGTATATGGCCTGCAATTTGATTCTTTTCTTCTCTATCTAAATATAAAGTGGGAAAGAAAAAGAAAGAGAATGGCCTCAAAACAATTGCTGTGATGTAATAGCATAAGAAAAACAATGGGAAGCATAAGCAGCAATCAGTGTTGTTAAAAAATTCTCCTGGACACTCCTCTGCACATACGCCAGTGTTACATTATATAGAATGTAGGCAGCAATGCAGTTGTTTGGAAATCTAGACATTCCTTTTGTCATCACTGGAGCTCAGCTTCCAAAGGAGACTGTTGCTGCAGTGTGAAGTATTGAAATGCTTAAGGATGAAAAAAGATTCTCAGGTTCCTTAAATGTTTAATGCAAAAGGCATTAAATGGAGATCCATAAAAGCCATCACACTTAGAGTCCTCATAAACTAATTAGTTTAGGGTAGGTGAAAAAAAATGACATACTTTTCTTTATATCTTGCTCTTTTTTTGTGTGTATTTCTGGAGGTACCTCCACCTGTGTCAGACTAGCAGGCAGGACTGTCTCATATCTGTATGTCTCTAAAGGTATGAGAAAAAATGCTTAAAATGCCTGGTCGCAAAGCTCTGGTTTCTTTGTGCTATTTGCAGTTAATTCTGTGGTCAGAGCACTAATGCTCTGCTCTTGATTCCTTCTCCAGGGAAAGGTCTTACTTTGGGTTTTACAGACTGATCTGTGAAGGAGAGAGTGAAAGTATTTCAGCTACTTCATCTTTCGAGAAAAAATAAGCAAAAGGCAGAGTGGTACAAAGAATACTTTTGCTTTAATGGAAAAAAAAATAATTCCATGTTTTGTTTTTATTTTTGTGTCACACTTTGGATTAAAAAAAAATAAATCACAGTCATTTTCCATAATGTGGAAAAAATAACATTGGGTTGGGTTTTTTTTTTCAGTTCTATGAGGTAAGCATTAATTATGCCACAGGTTGCTCTGTAGCTCACTGTAACTGTACATAATATTGAGGCTTTGACTGGAGGTTTCATACCTACAAGTTTGCAAATTAAGGGCAGTATTTAATGTGGATGCATGTGTACTTACCTTTTTATTTGACTCAGTCTAGCATATCACTCTTATTGCCTGATTTCAGCCTCTCTACATAGTAATTTTACAAATACTGCGGTAGACAAAAGAAATATTAATGGCTAGGTGTTTGTGCTACCATGCATGCATATGAAAAATTCATTAGACCTTTTTCATATTGATCATAGGATGAAGAACACAGCTTGGGTTTGTGCTGGGTTAATGAGTGGTAGCTATTATGAAATATGTAGATTTTAATTGCTTGCGAGTTGAATTCACAGTGTTGTAGTGATCCTGCAGTGTAGAAACCGAAACCATCAAATTAATCTTAGACAGGATTCACCAAATTGTCAATTTTAATTGCTGTTTTCAGGATTAGCAAAAAAAGTACTGATACTTCAAAACAGCAGGGCAAAATCATGTAGAATTTATTTCTGCATTTCAGACATATCTTTCTCTCTGATTTACAGGTGCTGTGAAAATTGTGAGAGTCACCAAAAGATATATGATACTTGATAGATCTGTAACAAATAGCAGGAAAAGATGGTATGGTGCTTTGCCCTGAATGCTGTGCAAGCTCCATAAAAGCTTGTCTTGCAACAGGACATGGGCTGAATCATTCATTCAGTTTACTGAAGGGTAGCACGTGCACACGTGTGTTGTGATCTCCCACATCACCGAGTGCAGTACTTAACTGAACTAGAATTTTAATCTGGGAATTTTAAAGATGCATCTTCCAGTGGTCTTTGACATGATTTCCATCACAGTCATAATGTGTTTTAAGCTCTGACATGCTACCTATGCTGTAGAATATCAGCACATAATATAGTAGCACAATGAAATTTTATTGAAATGTATACTAAACTCAATATTCATAAAACACTTGATTATACTTTTTTGAATGCCATTGCCATCACTCACATTTATCATTTCTGTTTATATAAAGTCCCGGTGTCACAAATTAAATGCTGGAAGAAAATGTCTCTTAATAAAAAAGAGATTTGCATCCTTGTATGTATTTGTGCACACACTGAATAACTGTCAGCTAATTTACTTTGTTTATCTGTATAAGTATGGCCATTTGTCATGACAAGATAGTTAACACATGACACAAGCACCACTAAGGCATAATGCAGTCCATCCATTCAGAAAATAGGGCACTGTTACAGAAGGAAGCAAAAGCAGCTCTATTTTAGGTGTGTCCCTAGTAAATCCAGCACTGCTCTTTTATAATCAGAAGTGGCATTGTTGTGAGTAGCATGGGATAGAAGAGAGCTTCTATGTCAGTGGCACTGGCACTGATTTTATGAAGTTTTAAAGTGGCAGTTCTTGGAGAATTACACACTACTGTTAGCAGCTGCTAATGGAATTATAGCCAGACCTGCCTGAAGGATTATGGGAGTTTTCCTCCATAGTATATTGGAAAACTCTCCTGTGTGTAGAGTTGGCATAATCTGTTTTTGAATGTACAATCTTTAGTGTGTATGTTTGTAAAAATCTCATTCTCTTTGCAAGTATATGCATAAATTCTGCGTGGTGATATTTAAATGATATAGGAGAACTACCTAGTAAAGTTATTTTTGACCACTTAAGTAAACCACAAAGGCTCAGCGCAGTTTGTCATCTGGAATAAGATGTATTAACAGCTGGGCATCAAGGATACTGAAAGTCTGTGCTTTGTGAGAGCATGAAGCCTGTGTTTTTGCTGGCACTGCTCAGCTGATAGTGCACCATGGTAGGCAATACATTTCTATGAATTTCTTGAGCTATTAAGAAAAGAAAAGGAATTTCTCTCATTTTCACTATGGCTTGGTTTTCTTCCTCTGCTTGTCAGGCAGAGGAATGAATAGCTGTTGTGAACATTACGTCTGCAAGAAGACCGGGAAATACATCTCCAACCTCTTGCATTTAACTGCTCAGGCCAGTAATATTAGCCACCTGTACAACAGTCTTTACCCTTCATCTCAGACTTCCCAGATGATAGCTCCCACTGGGAGGACTTCCACTTCTGTAGGGAAGCTGAGGTTAGGTTAAATTAAGTTTTGAATTTCTGAGTCCTAATAATCTTTTTCATTCAACTTTCAGTTGGTAGAAATGGGAAATCATAAAATGCTAGAAAATATTTAACCAGAGTATTAAAAATGTTTTATGGTGTCAGTCTGTCTTCATAATGGAGCTGGTGTATCTTCATTGTATTTCCAACTGGGTAATTAAAATATGAGTGGACTATGAATGCATTGTGACTTCTTGATGTCTGTGATGAATGCAGGACACTTTCCTGTTTTATGTAGTTACTTGCCATAAGAGCGTAAGAGGTTTGGAAGACAATAAATCAACTTTGTTTGTTTGTTTGTGTTTTTGTTTGTTTTGATTTTGTTTTGTGTTTGTTTGTTTGCTTGTTTTTTAAATGAGAAGCAAGCAGTTTCACAAATATAGGGGATTTAACTTTTGCAGTGGCACAGTTTATTTATTATTTCAACTCAGAGTCAAAATCTTCATTAACTGGACATGCCGAATGAGGGCACTGATTTTGATGGGATTGGGAAAGAATGCCTAAGAAGGAACCTTACTTCTAAAATAACCTTATTCCTGGTCTAAAGCAAAGTTTTCTTTCAGCAGGAATTTTATCTACTGCTATGACAGTAAAAGGAAAGAGGAAAGCAGAGCAGCTAGGTTGTACTTTGATGAAGCAGGTTCACTCAAGTCTTGAGCTAGAAACAGAGAAATATTACTGTCAGCAACTTAAGAAAAGGTGGTTGTGCTTCTTGGTTGTTCTCCAACAGCGTATGTTTTTAAAAATTGGTTTCCTGTGACATTTTTTCTGTATTGTGTTTCAGGAAGAACAGGTTGCCTCCTTTCAGGAAGCAGCTTGCTTTTTACTAAATCTTTACTAAAAGCATGCTTTGGGGAATTTTGCATAGCATGAGCAAAACAGTTGCTAAAAACTTTTTCAACTGGAAGGGTTACATAAAATGGATATTTTCTCAATAATGGCATCATTTCTACCTGGGTTGTCTTTCATTTTCCCTCTCAGAATACATAAACTGGAAAGTAAATATTCCCGTTATTACAGACCTGCAACTTTTCAATGGTGTAGGTTTACACGCACCTAGTATCTGTTTGCAGGGCTTTTATACTTGTAGGTTGTTTCCTGTATTCTCCATGATCAAAAAATAAATTCATACAGCAAGATCCAATATAATAAAAAGTTCTTTCAGCAATGTGAGTGTGTAAAATATATCAGCATATGTCCAAGTCATTAAAATATGACTGTGTGTAGCTAGGAGAACTCTAAATTACTCATCTATTTTCCAGGAACAGCTGGAACAAACTGCTCCCTCTATTTGGGCATGCAAAGCTGAAAAAGCAGTGGATGCAGCATTAGCTGTGTGTGGGAGAGAGCAGTCCAACCAGCGTTTTTTTCTGTTGCATAGCGAGACTCATTAGAGGCAGAATTGATTGAAGATATGGTGTGGGGGGCAGAAAGTGTAATTTTTCAAGGAAGTGTGATGGCTGCTAACTTATGACAGAGGTTTGTAGTGGTACCATTATTACTATAGCTGTCATGTGCCTGGCATGACCAGTATGATGAACCTTAAAAAATCATCTTTCCTTCAACAGTTTTCTCTGGATTTTAGGAATTGCTTGGAACTTGAAATAGGGTTTATAAAATGATCATTTTTGTGTTGAAATGAGTTTCAGAAAGGATGAGAATGATTTTAGATATGAATTTTCTGCTGTGCTACACTACCGTAAATTGTTGTATTTTAACATGGTGAAAGAAACACTATAAAATCTTAGTTACATTTCAAAGATACTCTAAGAAGCAATGGGTAGATTTGAAAAAGGTATGAACAAAAGTAAAATATTTCTTTGATTGGTGGATATATTGCAGAACACAAGAAAACAGAATAAAATATTCAGTCTTAGATCCTGTCAGGCAACTCAGCTATCAGACAGGAAAAAAAAGTCATTTAGGTTTTATTTGTATTTATCATTTTTCAGTCATGATTTAGAGATTTTGGATTTTCAGGGAAAAATAAAAAGTGAGAACATGAAAAAAACAGCCCTGCAGATGCCAAGGCCAGTGCAGGTGTGGAGGAGGTGCTCCAGGCACTGGGCCTGAGATTCCCCTGGAGCCATGGTGCAGCCCATGGTGAGGCAGCTGTGACCCTGCAGCCCATGGAGGTTCATGATGCAGCAGAAATCCACCTGCAGCCCATGGAGGACCTCAGGCCAGAGCAGATGGATGACTGAAGGAGGCTGTGACACTGTGGGGAGACCACACTGGAGCAGGGTCCTGGCAGGACCCGTGGAGGAAGGGATCGACATTGGAGCAGATTTCCTGGTAGGACTTGTGACCCCAGGGATCTCATGCTGTAAGTTCTTGAATGACTGCACCCTACAGAAGGGACCCACACTGGAGCAGGGCAAGAGTGTAAGGAGTCCTCCCCCTGAGGACAAAGGAGTGGCAAAGTGTGATGAACTTACTACAACCCCATTCCCCATCTCCCTGTGCTTCTGTGGGGAGACAAGGTAGAGAAACTGTGAGTAAAGTTGAGGCCAGAAAGAGTTGTTAGGGATGGTGTTTAAAATATGTGTTTTATTTCTCATTATCCTCTTCTTCTGATGGTTAGTAAATCAATTTCACCAAGTTGACTTGGTTTTGCCTGTGATCGTGATTTTTGAGTGATCTCTTGAGTCATACATTAGGTGTCTCAAAAGCTGTTAAAATGAGATCTGAAATTCTGAATTAAAACAAAGCAAAAGACATACACACAAAAGCAAACAAAAACACGCTTCAAAATACAATTATCTTAAAGGACCCAATTGAATCAATTATCATATGTGAAACTGAGTGAAGTCAGGTCCTTCTCTTTATTCTTAAACTTGCTCTTTACTAGAAGCATGCTTTGGGGAATTTTGCATAGCTCCAGCAAAACAGTTGCTAACAACATTTTTGACTGGAAGGGTTTTATGAAATGGATATTTTCTCAGTAATGGCACCATTTCTGTCTGAACTATCTTTTGTTTTACCTCTCAGAATACATAAATTGGAAAGTAAATATCCCCATTTGTAGCCCAGACCTGTAAATTTTCAGTTGGAAACTTCCGTATCAGAATACTTTTATGTATTACATCTTTGCAAAAATTCATAAGTGAATAAAATTGATAAAAACTATCCTTATAAGTATTTTGGTATTTCTTTGAAGACAGTTTATAGATGTAATGTAAAACAATATCAAAATGAAACTTTTTTAACCTTGTCTAATAAAAGCATTACAATGTGGCATTTTTCAGTCTGTTGAGGAAAAAAGCCCCACCATCCCAGTGCCCCAACCTCTGACTTAATTAAAAGCCACCTGGCCATCAAACTTCAAACTTTACATATACTTAATTTGTCTGAAAGTATTATATTATGATATTTTTTAAAGTTTGAAATCATTCTCTTGATAATTTTTAATGTTCACTATCAATCTTTATTTGGAAATTCCATTTTTTAAATATCAGTCTAAGCTGTGTTGGACTGCTGAGTCCATTTAGTTGTTCATCCTTGGAATCTAAATTGCTGGGAGCTGTAAGTATTGCAGAGAGTTGCTGAAAGTAATATTGACAGAAAGTGGAGCACAATATTGGTGGGGATACTAGTAGAGATGAGCAAAAGCTTACACTATTTTTAACACTGGGCACTCGACTGTGGAGAAAGAGGAGAGGAAATAGGAAGCTTGAAGTAGTTGTTTAGAAGACTGTAGAGGATAAAAGATGAGAAAGTACAAAGAGATAAAGGATCAATTGAATACTTAAAGAATGAACCAAACATCCTAACAGGTTAAGTAGTTCATAGGACATGGAACAATCTCATTTCATCAATAAAACTATTAAATTCTGGAAAAAATGGGGGAAGACTGAGGGAAGCTAAAGCATTAGTCATCAATATTACTGAATTCTGTAAGTAATTACTTTCAGAATAATGAGACTTTTAGTAATTGTTCATTAATTTAATTAATTTTATTTAACATTTTATTTTTACAACAACAAAAAGCAAAAAATAAGACATTTTAAAAAGAACTGAAATCTAAAAAAACCCTGGTATTTCAGGAGGCTATGGAATTTTTATATGTTGGTTTATCACCACTGTCAATAGAGAGGTCTATGCTTGTGGCTTAGGTTAGGTCATTATCTAGTGAAGGATCATAGATAAGAAAATATCTAACTGAGAGTGTTTTGAACTGATTCTCCCTTTCCCAGGAGAGAGTTCTCCATGAAATTCTCCAATGTAAGTCCATCCCACGGGCAGCAGTTCTTCACAAACTGCTGCAAGGAGGTCACTCTTCCACAGGCTGCAGTCCTTCAGGCATAGGCTGCTCCAGTGTGGGTCCCCAAGAGGGTCACAGGTCCTATGAAAGAAAATCTGCTCCAGCATGGGCTCCTCTCTCCACAGGTCTGCACATCCCTGCCAGTGCCCTAATGCAGCACAGGGCTCCCACAAGCTCACAGCCTCCTCTCAGTCATCCACTTGCTCTGGTGTGCGGTTCCTCCATGGGCTGCAGGTGGATCTCTGCATCTCCTGTGGATCCCAATGGGCTGCAGGGGCACAGCTGCCTCACTATGGTCTGCACCATAGGCTACAGGGGAATCTCAGCTCCAGCACCTGGAGCACCTCCTGCCCCTCCTTCTCCACTGACCAGAGGTGTTACTTGTTTCTGGTTTGCCAGCCTTGGCCAGCAGCACGTCTATCTTAAAGTTGCCTGGAATTGGCTTTGGCATACATGGAGGAAATTCTAGCAGCTTCTCACAGAAGCCACCACTCTATCCCATTCCCACTGAAAAAACCTGGCCACACAAACCCAATACAACTCCTGAACAAGGGAACTATTTCTTCTCTATAGAAGCAGTTTGGTGTGGTACAGTAGTCCCTTCTCATTGTCCTTCCCATGTTTCTGAAGAGCTCCTCAAACAATGTCCAAGATCACACAGTGAACTGGTAGCTAGTATTTTGTTTCTTGTGTCTGGTAATACTCTTAAGATGTACAGAAATACAGAAGAGTAGAGGATTCAGCTGTATTTTTACTGGGCACACAGATGTCCTATGACTGTATTTTGCCTTAAGGTGTTTGAAGAATGAGTTACATACAAGTATCTTGATTCACAAATTGCCTTTAGGAGGAGACACCTTTGTAAAGTATACATTACACAGTTTTATCTATAGAATGACTTTATAATATGCACTGGATTCTTTTTTTAAAAAAATTATTTTACATAGAAAAGGAATCTCTGAGACACGAGCAATACATCTTTGAGAGAATCTGGTAAAATTAAAAAGTTCTATTTGATATTCTGATTATTTTTTTATTTGGTACTTCTACCTGCAGAAACTGTGGGCAGAGCCTGTAGTTGCAGATATGATTGCTGGTAGCAGAATGAAAAGCATAGCTTTTGTTCACAAACAGAACTTTAGCCTTGCTGTTGCAGTAAGAAAACTGTTTAAAGTCTTTATAAAACTCCCTCTTGCCTTTTTGCAAGTGATCACTAATGAGAGCCATGACTTCTGACAGTCCATCTTGGATGGTGCAATTCCACAGGCTATTGATTTTTAAGCACTCAATAAGTAATTTTTAGAGAACGAATTGTGTGAAGATTTTTTTTTTTCACTCTTACATATGGAATACTTCTTCTGGTTTTGCAAGTTAAAAACAGCAAAGAAATGTTTCTTTCACTGAAGAAGTGGATATATTTTGTTTCTTGACTATGTATTTTGGATATGCAACCAATAATATACAGTAAATTAAATTGAACAGGTTTTGGATAAGTTTGCATGATCGATCCTGCATAAATGAAAACTGAAAAAAATCTGTCAAATACAACAGGATTTAATATTCTAGTAACAGCAAAAATATATGACATTTTCCGGTTAAAGAGTTCTTTATTTGGGGCCAGTGCCTTCAGTGGAACGAAGAATAAATGTATTCAAATTGAGCATTTAAAATACCTGAGTACTCTGTAAATTTTTCTGCGGTATACAGTGATATAAATCTTCTGTTTTCTGAAGCTCTATGAATATAATTTCCAGAACAGAAACATTTCTAAATCTAAGCCTCTGTTTACACAGAGAAATGTGGTATAGTTTCAAGTCATATGAATTCTCTATTTCTAAGTACTTATTTCTTTTTTTTTTTTTTTCAGGATTTGGTTAAACTACTGGTTTTACTAATTACTTAAAAAGAAAGGTAGCTAAAGCTGTGTGCTCTTTAACTTCTCAGCAACATTACTGTAAGCTAAAAGTTTTCATTTCTCTAGTCTTCTCTAAGCCAGTGTTTATTTTTTCTTGTAAAAGAGGAGCATTTTGGAGTCAGATGTTTTAGATACTGTAGGTTTTTGTTCCTATTTACACTATTTTAAGATCTGTAATGCCTCAAAGACTGGATTTTTCTCTACAGCTTCAGGCTCTTTAATCTTTTCTCTTTTAAGTAAGAGCAGTATGCTGTTCTTAGCACTGAAAATAGTCTGTACAAACTTGCTAAGTGGATTTTTCCTTTTTTTTTTTTTAATTATGCAATATGCACTCAGTTTGCCATTTCATAAAAAAACCTTTTAAGATTATTGGTTATTTGCAATGTTGATAATTTCTGTGAGCCATTTAGTATTCTCATTCTGCAGTATCACTCTTCAGAAGAAATACTGTAATCTTGAGAAAGGTTTGATTTCCTTATTTCTGTGCTATTAACTAAGTAGTTTAAAGGGCTTTAGTCTGGACAACTACCAAATGTTTGAAATTTCCACATTGGGTTCGGGTTTTGTACTTGCCAGCTGAGGAAGATTATGGAAAAAGTCCACCTGGAGTCTGTCCAGTTCCCTGATTACAGGATTTTGAGGTACACAAATGCTGAAAAGGGTTTTGAAAGACTCAGGGAATTTTCAGTCATATTTGTGTTGGAGTTGCTGCTGAATGCAATCAAAAAGCCTCTTACTCCATTTATGGTTTGATTTGCTTGCACCTAAACAGGAACAATATATGTAAAGAGAAAATGTGATTTTCATATTGCTAATTGGCCCTGAGTATCTATATATGCCTTTCACAAACTGATAATTGGTAATAAATGGTAAATAAATGATAAATTTGCTTTAACTAATTCCTACTTTAACAAGTTGCTATCTTATTTAAGGCATTGATTATGCAGACAGAGCATTTATAATGAAACAGAGATAGCTCCTGAATAGAATAAGTCGCAGGCTTTTTATCTGGGTTTTCTTAGAAAATAAATAAAAGATTTACTTATTGTCTTCTACTAAGCTTATTACTTGCTATTTTTCATTATAATATTTAAAATATGCTGGGCCTTTGGTGGCTTGCTTTTGACTGACTTGCTAAGTGACATATACTGAGTTAGAGGGTAGAAAATGTTGCTTATAAATGGCTAGCAGCAAAGAGAGCAAAATTTGTGGCAAACATTGCCTAGCAATTCAAGAGCAAAATAGACTAAGCTTATTACAGTCCAATCTTACTTCACAGGGCCAGCATAAATTCAATCAGGGTATTTCTCTTTTTATGACCTGGAAATGACAGCATTTTGAATATCCAAAAAGATTTGGGACTAGTATCCTATCTATTCAAATGTAAGCTGACATAGACCTACCTTCTGAACTAACAAATAGTATGAACCCATTAAAATCTGCTCATTCCTGTTACTTTCATTTCTCAGAACTGCTGTTTATGTCACATCTAAATTTCCCAGAGAGGAAGAAACATGTCTGTTTAAACCTATAAACCTAATTTATTAGGCATTAATTTATTTCTTGTAAATTACTTGACATTCTAATTCTCCAGTAATAAAACTAAAAGAATCTCTGTGTTGCTACAATCAAAATGAAATGGAAAAAAAAAGGAAAAAAAAGCTGAAATATCTCCCCACTGCCCATTCTAATGGGCTTAGCTCTAGCATTAGAGTTTTATGGGAAAGCATCTGTTGATCAAGCAAAGATGTGAAAATAAACTTGGATTTGTGATCAACATGGTTTGAGTCCAGATTAGATTAGATAGGAACACATAAGCAAATTATGTCACTCACAGAATGAACATGTGTTTTTATCCAGGAGGAAATATCTGGCATGAAGTACTGGACAATACATCAAGATTAGCTATAACAGAATTAAACAAATGTTTCTTTCTAAATCACCAATTCATAACTGTTTCTGTTGAGGAATCATATCTAATAATATTTTGCCAGCTCAGTTTCCTGTAGAAAGGCTCACACATATTGTAACCTTTGTAGCGTAAAAATAAAAATATCAATTAATTTAAACCAACTGATAATTTTTTGCTGTCAAACAATGTTACAAAAGTGAATTTACTTATTTTAAAGTTTAAGTAAAGTGGAGTTACTTAATTTTAAATGATAACTCATTCTGTTAAGTTGGTACCTGTACATGGGCCACAATAGGTGTTGGGGCAGTGAGATAGAGATGTAGCTGCATTGGTTCCCTGTAAAATTATCTGCATGTCACCTTCAATTAGGCAGGATTCCAGCTACTTTAAAGGAGTGCTGTGAAGCCGAGTGATTCCTGAAACAGGAAGATGGACCAGCCCTTCCTCCTTAAACCTGCTAGACCTTGTACAGTGACTGTAGGACAATATGTGGAACACTTTTGGACAAAAAATGATTCAAAAGCAAATTGCTAGCATATCTCAAGTATTAGGTTTGAGGTTTTTTGGTTATTATTTTTTATTTTATAATTATATTTCATTATGATTTTTAAGAATTACTATATTTATGCACTTTTCAATTTTTTTCCCAGCACCAGGAATATAGACTGCATTTCCTTACATGTCTTTCAATATCATTTTTTGAATGCAATACCTACTGAATTCAAACCTTGAGTAAGGAAACTGTTGTATTATACTGTAAATAAAAACATTTCTTATGTGCTCCTTTATATTTCAATAGAATATATAAAATGAGATTTATTTGAATTAATTTATAATATTGTTTCATATAATGGACAACAATATGTCTTCCATTGCTCTTCTATTCATTATGTAAACTCTTTTGTATATATCTAGTTGAAGAAAAAAAAACCAGCTTCATCTGGGAATTCCTTCATTTTCAGCACTACAAGTCATATATATAATCTTTATGTTCTCATCTGAATCCCTCTCATTACATATTTGTAAAAAAGGATACTATGTTGAGAACTATTTAGAAATGCTAGCATAGTTTCCTAGTTTCCTCAAGGACTAATGCTTCCTGACACTGTCTGATTTTCCACAGCAACACTGAACTGAGTAACTTCAAAGTACGAATAAATAGCTATATAAAGAAAAAAACAAACACATTTTTCTCCTGTTTATTTTGCCTTTTTTTTCTTTTAAATATAGACATCATTATCTTTGCAGGCTACATTCAATTTTTTTAATAAGTATTTTGGATAAAAAGTAGGTATGCAATTTTTCATTGTGAAATTAATCAGAATTCATTACAAATTAAGTCAATTAGAGTTTTATTTTTCTTTCCCAAGGGGTGTAAAATGAATGAATTTGACAAAGTGAACTAGAGTAGGTGCTCAGAATCAATGGAAAGATAGGATTGCTTTTTCCATTTCTATCCCAATGCAGTAGGATTTTTCCCTCTTGTACTTACAGTGATGAGAACAGGGAAAGGATGCATTGATTTACTTGTATCAGATTCTAGAAGCTGTGATGGAGTCAAAACTTGGTCACACCTTGCCAACATGGAGTTTCTCTTGTGGTTTACAGACTGTCAGGAGCCAGCCACTCCTTGCCACCCCACTGTGACATGGATTCATGTAGCTCCGAGGAATTCTACCAGGCTGTTCACCACGCAGAGCAAACCTTCAGGAAAATGGAGAGCTACTTGAAGCAGCAGCAGCTCTGTGATGTTATCCTGATTGCTGGGGATCGCAAGATACCTGCACATAGGTAGGTGATAGGCATAAAATATTGAAATTACAAAAGTAAATGGTTTGAGTATGTGTATTTCTTAGAACAGTGTTTCCTTTTGCTCATTATGATTCTTTCCTCTTGTTTTAAACACAAGTGTAAGTGGCTGAAAAAGGTGGGTTTGAAGGTTGGGGCTTTGATGTTAAGGGTTTTTTGTACAGATTTCAAAAGTTCAAGTAGCACTCAACTAGCAAACTGATGGTGAGTGTGACTAACAATTCTCCCTGCTGTGATGCTATTCTTATGTGAAAAGAATGGAAATTCCTGAAATGGGATGCTGTATAGCTACACTGAACACAGCATCATTTCTAATGTAAGATCCTGATCCTCTGAAAAATCTGCTGTACAGGGTCTCTCAGACACTTATAGTAGAACACTGAACACTTTCTTCCTATGAACTGTGCCTTTCAATGAACTAAGAATTTTCTTTTACTCTTAATTATAATTATCGGGATTAAAATTATTATTACATTATAATTTCTAAAATTTATGAAAACTACATGAACTTTATGAAAAAAATTATGAAACTATACTTGGTTTTGGATAACAATTAGGGCTCAAAATAGTTATTCTTCATTGAGATTTTGGTCTCAGGAATAGGTTTTAATTTAATGCATGAAAATAAAAATATGATCCTAGAGTTTAGATTAAAATACAGAGAATAATTCAGAATTTCCAGGTGAGCAAGTATTTTTTGCATCTGAACTCTACATACGGCTGCAAACCAAGGGTAATCTGTTCTCTGCTTGTGTCCTGATTTCTCTGGTGAGATACTAAATTCAGAGCAGGATTATGATTCCCCAGCAGGAGCCAGTGCATTTCTGAACTTATAAATTAACTTCCTGGTGCAGAGGAATACTCTAATGGCATCTTGGCAACTTGGACCTTACAAAGTTCCTTTTGCCCTGAGTGAATATGGACAGAGAGACTATTCCTGTTAAACAACGACACTGGATAGTCTATATTCCAGCTCCTATAACAGTAAGTAAAAGAAAAAAAAGATGCAATATACAAGACTACAGAGCCGAAGTTGTTGTCCAAATGCTAAGAAGTAAAACCAGGCAGAACCGTCATTAAAATATTTAAATCATGGGGGTTTAAAATTTGTTTATACCAGTTCCCCTACTGTTTTTAATACAGCTGTTTATAATTGGATGCGCACCTTTTAGTAGTAAATTTAATTTCACATTTGTCATTTCAATTCTACAGTATATATAAATCCTTTCTGAGCTGGAAACATGCCCTAACAAGAAGACTAACCATGAAATAATACCCATAACCTTATTTATATTTTCTAATAAACCTTCAGAAACCTTTACATTTAATTTTCTACTTCTCTGTGGTCTGCAGTCAAAAGTCCAAATCTCAAATAACTGAAAAAGTTTTAATAGTGTTTATTTGATGTTGGTTTAGACAGGTGTGGCTGGACAAGCACAGTGAGATATTTATTTTACTCTAGTCATTACAATCCTAGAAATTACAGATTCAACTCTCCCTGCTCAAAGCAGGGTCAGCTGCAGGATTAGACCATTGAGGTCATACCCAGTGAGTTTTTAAATATCATGTCTTGTGGACATTCCTGTCTTCTTAGCCTGTCCCAGTTTTTATTATCCTCACTGTTTTTAGTGATCCAGAATGTTTCATCCAGGCAAATTTGCTCCATGATCCTGGTGAGGCAAACATGTTTATAGGTTCCTACATCTTTCTTCTTAGGGATTGACATGGAATTTGACTTTTTCAGTCCTTAGAAATCTCCTGCAATTATCATGATCCATTACCGATAGGACAGAGTGGCCTTTCAGTAACATTGTAGAGCTTCATCCACTATTACACCTTAAAATTTGTCCTCAAAACACACCATACTAAAAAAAAAAAAAACAAAAAACCAAAAAACAACCAACCAAAAAACCAAAACCCAAGCCAAATAAAGCTTTTTTGAGCAGTACACAAAATCTTTCAAAAGTTTTGCATTTGCTTCCAAGGTATTTACAAAAACCCTTCTTTACTACCAAATCCCTTACTGTCTTCATCTGTACCTGGCCTTTGGGCCTAATTCCATTTTTTTATCCTGACGTAATGTTTCTATATTTCTCCCACATCATTCATCTCTGCTTTCATTTTCCATGTACTTCTGTTATGCATTCGGGAAGTAAATATTGTTCAGAACTATAGCAACATGATCAGAGCAGCAGTTGTTTCCAAGGTTAATGAAAATTGTTAATCAAGCAATTATCACATTGGTCAACATAAAATTAAGAATATATGTTTGCCATCAATTATTTGGTTGTTTTGAGTGAAGGCAGCTTACATGAATTGCACTGGTTTTAGATACTGTTCTTGAAATGCTGTATTCTACAGCTGCTGAAGAAACATCAAAAATGCTGTGAAGAAAAAAGCTAAAGTCACTGCAAATGATAGATAGACCTTAATATTTGTGCTGGAGAGGTCATTAAAACTTCCATCTAGGACTGCATAAATGTTAGAGCATCTCTAAACTCAGTCTGTAGTTTAAGACATTTTAATTAGTAATGCTGCACAAAATATATGAACTCTACGCTGATAGGAAACAAAAAAAAAGAACAAATGTGATATAAGGCTAAAATTCACCTACCCCTGTCCAATTAAAACAAAACACTCCCATATAACAGAGACTGGATTCAATAAAACATGAAATTCAATAAAACCAGCAAATGCAAAGAAGATGTAGAAGGGGACTTAGATCCTCAGCTTACAGTTCTGCCTTTCATTGCATTTGTGAAACCAAGAAATCTACTTTTATTGTTGTTATAATATAGTCAAGTATAGTTGAGTGTATAATGAGAAATCCAAATTTTTATTTTCTGTTTTCTCTTAATAATAATAATAAAAAAAAGTTGTGTTTTTTTTTTCTTTCCAAAACTCAAGAAAAGGGTCATAGAGGACTCTTACCATGGCAGAAAAGGTAGTACAGAACTACTGGAAAATTACCAATAACATATAAAACAAAGAAATACTTAAGTAAGGTTTCCCAAATCTTTCTACAAGTATTTGACCATGTGATGATAAATTTAATAAAACTCCTTCAACAAAATGCAGCTAGCATTGTCTGTTTAAGTGCTCTGAGTGGTAACAACTTTTTCAATGCATTTTGAATGCTACTATAGAGAGATAAAGTTAAAAAAAAATTGCAGTAGTAAAATGAGGAAACATTAATAGAGAAAGTTTAGCTGAAAGACAAGAAGAAAGAATAAAGAGCTAGGCAGAAAAGAAAGGAGAACGAGGCAGAGAAGGAAGGAAAGTCTAGAAGCAGGGAGTGAAAGAAGAAAAATGCACATTATATAGTCTGAAGACTTGTTTTCTGGGACTAGTCAGTAACAAATGCATGTGGAAAACACAGAGTAAAAGCAATAGAGCAACCCTATGTTATTCTCAGATATCTATAAGGTTTGAGGAATTCCCCATCTCAATTACTGTATCTGAACAGAGCTGACTTACACAACACACTGTCCATGAGTTTTGAAACAATTCATTCAAGTAATATGATTTGGAAAGAACAGCAACAGCAAAAATTCCTGCTATCAGAGGAGCAGAAAGGCAATGTAAATAAGCTTTTAATATTAACCTTGATTGATAATCTTGATATGGGGGTTTGGGTTGCTGACAAGTTGAATATGAGTTAGCAGTGCCCTGGCAGGAAAGGGCCAACCATGTTTTGAGGTACACCAGGCACAATATCACCAGCCCATCAAGAGGTGATTGTCCCTCTCTGCTCTCTGCTGGTACAGCCTCACCTTGAGTCTTGTGTGTGGTTTTGGGAGCCACAGTATAAGGACATCACACTGTTGGAGTGTGTCCAGAGGAGACCATCCAAGTTGGTGAAAGGTTTTGAAGGGAAAATGTGCAAGGAGAGCAGCTGAGGTCACTGGGCTTGTTCATCCTATGGAAAACAAGGCTGAGGGATGACCTCATCACAGTCTACACCTTCCTTGAGGGGAGCAGCAGAGAGGGAGGTGATGATCTCATCTGTCTGGTGACCAGTGACAGGACCCAAGGAAATGGGTCAGAAGAATTTCAGATTGGATATTAGGAAAAGATTCTTCAGCAGAAGGTTGGTAAGTCACTCCAACAGGCTTCCCAGGGAAGTGGTAAGAGTCCAGGGAGCATCCGATCATGTACTTAATCACATGGTTTATTTTTATTTTAGGAGCCTTAACAGTCCTTTTCCAGCTAGTGATATTTTTTTAGTGGTATTAAACCAGAATACTAATGCTAGTGCTTTATGGACTGGAAGAAGGTGCAGTAACTGAAATGGACTTCGAAGGGTGAAAGAACCTACTCTCTTTTGTTTTGAAACCATCCCCCCTTGTCGTAACACTACATGAGTAGATAAAGAATCTCTCCACCTTTCTGGTAGGCTCCTTCAAGTACTAGAAGGCAGCAATTAAGTCATCCCTAAGTCTCCTCTTTTCTACACTGAAAGAGCCAAATTCTCTCAATCTTTCCCTGTGGGAGAGGTGCTCCACCCCTCTAGTCATTTTAGTGGTCCTGGACTCACTCTACCAGGTTGATGTCCTTTCTATGCTGTGAATTATACTACAGTTCATTGAATGTGAGATTTTATTCCTTTCAGAACTCAGAGCTTAAAATAGCAGCTTTTTAAAAGAAATAATACTTATGAATGCATATGTATGAGTCTATAGATATATATATATATGCATACTTTCACAAAGCCATCTGTCAAAAGGTAAATGAAAATTAAAATGTAGTGTAAAAAATTCTAAATATTACCATTTTTTCCATAGAACCTTTGTAAATGGAAGCTGTTCTTATGCAGTACTCCAGGTAGGGTCTCATCTAAGTAGAATAGAGGGGCAGAATCCCCCCCCTCACCCTACTGGTCACCACTGTTTTGATGCAGCCAGGACACGTTTGGCTTTGTGGGCTGTGAGTGAACATGGCTGGGTTGTGTCCAGCCTCTCATCCAGAAGCATCACCAAGACCATCTCAGCAGGACTGCTCTCTATCCATTCATCCCTCAGCCTGGATTGATACTGGGGGTTGTCCTAACCCAGGTGCAGCACCTTGCACTTGATTTTGTTAAATCTCATGAGATTCTCATGGACCTGCTTCTTGAGAATATTCAGCTCCTACGTGTACTAGGATAATAAATGTGGAGAAAAAATAGTGTCTTGCCTATAAGTTTTCAGTCCAAGTAACATCTGATATTCTACTCAGTTGGCAGTAAAATATTGCAAGAGTTTTCCTAAAGATTTTAAGTGATCAAGGTTTGTTTTCTTCTTTTAATTAATAAATGCACCACCAGTATTGAGGCAATTCTCTATCAAAGGTGTATATGAAAACAGTTGCAAAAGTGGCAAAGAAATATTCTATAATAAACTAAAATAAAATCTGATTTTATCAGATTCTTGAGAAAAAAGGTCACAACCCTAATCAGTCATATATATGGGTTACTTATAAAAGAAACCAGAAATTAATCAGGCTGAAATTAGTTGTAAAAGGAGGGAAGTCCCTTAATCTGGAGAAAATCTTTCTGGGTTCATAAACCCATTTTAAGCCATGAGTTACCTGCGATAAGTCTCAAGGATGAAAGAGTTTATTATGTATTCTCATTGCCAGATCAGAAGTTGAAAAGGGTGACATCCTCATCCACCTGACCTTTCTTGATTAATAGGTCAACATGCCTTTAAACCAAGATTTAGGGCTGTTTGGAGCCTTCTGATCTACAAAAAGCAGCAGATCATTACAAAATAATTGATCCCTTTGATTTCTCACTTTTGATCTTCCATCTCAACCCTGGATCACAATAAAGATTTACAAAAGGTGTCACCTTTCAGAATTAAGTGTAATTAGGAAGTTCCTCTCACTCCAGTTCAACTTGCGGATCACTTCCCAAGGTAAAAATTAGTGTCTTTAAATCAGTTAACTTTTTTTGGTTGTAGTAAGTTGATGAAATAGCTGATCCAGTATTTCTGTTAGCTATTGATTAACATAAGACACTTAAAAAAAAATCCTGTTTTTTTCATCACTCTGTTCAAAAGCTTGTCTTGCTTCTGTAGGTGAGCTGCTACATCACAGAACCCTTCTGCTCATATAAGCCACCTTCTTTGATAGGTGGTACAAACCAGTAGGGATAAACCTCTAAGAAAAATGGATAATGCTGAGGACCTGACATGTGTCTTATTTTTCTTATTTTTTTTCTACATTAGACTAGCTCCTGTGTGTTCCTGTAGACTGAATGAATGCTCCTTTGCAGATGAAATACATTAGATAACTTTACTCACCCAAATTGTGGAAAACCACGTATTTTTATGGAAGTTTGTGAAAGGTTTAATTCTTTCTGTTATTTATTTTCTGCTCTCACTTTGTTTTTGTTTGTTTGTTTGTTTTATATTTGACTATATATATACACACACACACACACACAGAGAAGATTATATAATAACTAACTGCTGGACAGAAATTATGTGAATTTAAAATACAAGATATTACTGTTTGAAAATATTTCCACTGATCATTAACTGGTGTATTATAATTTCTCTTCATTCATTTGTCTCTTTTTTTTTTTTATGCAGCCAAAGATTTTGGCCTTGCTTTTGGCAAGTGACCAAGTTGAATGCCCATAGCTAAATTTAAATGATGGCTAGCAAATCTGAAGCAACAGCTAATGCAAAATGGTCTCAAATCAAAATCTCAAACACATACCTAAATTGCATCTCTGCCATCTGTGAGAATTTTTATCTCATAGAAAATCATCAATATTTAATACTGTTTTTCCTTTCTGTGATTTTTGGGATGCTTTTATTAAAGCATCTATGAACAATAAAGTCACTTACTTATAAGTGGTCAGAAAAAGTGCTAGGAGATTTACAAAGACAATAGTATATAATTAAGATAAAATACAATAAATAAACAAACGTAGAAGTAAATGTTCCTCAATGATGAAAAAATAATAAATTTGGATTTTCTGGTGGCAGTACCAAAGTCTATTTCTAAGTTTATCTTTTTGCAGTCATCCACTGTCTTTTAGTCATACATAAATATAAATGTGAACTGTTTATGAATTAGGATGTTTACTTCTAAAATTCATGATTACTAGAGATGAGCACAACATGAAAAGTGATACTATACCTATTTAGTCATTTCCCATCATTAGAGACAAAGATCATATATACGTCTTCAAGCTGCCCTACTTTCTGGTAAAATATAGCAGCTTAAAGCACTGTAAAATTATGAAGTCAATTCAAGCTGTCATATTTTACTTAGTTATTAGGATGAGCTAAGAGAGCAAAGGAAATCAATTTCCATGGTAGCAGATAAGAATTAACTTGTTTATCTTTGCTAATTTTTTTTTTAATAATAATTTGCCCTGAACAAACTAGATAACAATATACAAAAGGCTAATTGTTTTTCTCTTGGTTTCCAAGTTCTCAAGTTGTGATTGTGGTGTCTTTTATTAATATCTTTGTATATCATGTTTTCAAATTAATCCAGAAATGTGGCCATCTTTATGGAAGCACATGGTACACTATTCATAGCTGTACCACATTTCTATTTCAAGATCATCTGTGAATATTCAGTCCTAACAAGATCAAAATTTCACTGTAGATGGTATTTGGAAGAATTCCTTAACTTAAAGCCCCAGTAATTACAGTCATACCTGATACTTGCTGTGGTATTGATTTATCTAGACCAGATCCCTAAATAGCTATGCACATTTTGTAGGTATTTTCAAATTATTTTTCTTGGACAAGTTTATTAACAAAAACATTGTATTACACATTGATTCTATTACTTATTTCTTGTGAGTATCATGTTAAGCTACTAACAGTTTGGTAGAATATTTATAGATTGTCTAAAGTCACATGCTGTTAGTAAAGTTTGTGACAAATAAGTCTTTAAGAACAAAGAAGAGTACCTCTGGAGTATGCAATGCCTGTCATTATTAAGTTGTCTTTGATACAGAGAGATTATCTGATTAACAGTTGGGACATCTGCATGATTGGAAGATTATCAAAAGACTGAGTGCTAATTTCTATCTGTTTTATAGTCATATGCTAAAGTACTACTTGGTTCATATCACAGGAGACAAAACCAAATTAGAATTAAATGCCATTCTGTGTTTTGCTGCCAATGTGCATTAATAATGTATTCCTCCTAATAATTTTTGATTATTATGAAAATAACTTTAAAAGAAGTTTATAAATATATGAAATTTCTAATACATATATCCAAGCAAATTATACCAGTTTCTAACTTTTTTTGCAGACTTGTCCTCAGTTCTGTCTCTGACTACTTTGCTGCCATGTTTACAAGTGATGTTTGTGAAGCCAAGCAGGAAGAGATCAAAATGGAAGGCATAGACCCCAATGCACTGTGGGACCTTGTTCAGTTTGCATATACAGGTATTGTGGTGCATACATTATATACTTCCTATAGATGAAATGTTGATCTTTTTGTTTGCTACATTTCAATTAATTGTATTTTTGTTTAAACATTTTTCTTTTTTAATCTTAATCATGCAAAATGTTTATTTACCATTACTAGGGATGAATTCAGATTGTTATCTCTTTAGTCAAAGCTGTCCACTATTTTGGACTTGTCAAGTTCAATAAGACAGTCAAGAAAATGATATATTTTTCTTGGTTTTTAAATACTTAAAAAGAGTGCCTCATATCCACATAATTCAAATTACATAAGATCACTGAAGGAACAGTTGTATTTTTTGAAGAGTTATCCTATTTTACTGTCTTAATCAAATCTCAGTTTAAATAATTGCATAAATCTTTAAAAATTTGAAAGAAAAGAATAATTTGAAATTTAAGTAAGAAAATATTTTAAAAAGTTTTATTATGAGCTAGATGCTTTCACTTTCATTTCCTTTCATATGCTGGTACTCTGTTTTGAAGTGTAAACTTATTAATAACTCACAATTCAGAGTTAATAACTCAAAGCTCTCTTCTGAATAGTTTTTACATTTTAATGCATTATAGATTTGGAATTTATACTTCTTAAGCAACTTGTTATGCACATTGTAACTGAAGTGCATTAATCTGAAAGAAAGAATGTTAGTGTTACAAAATAAGCTAATTAAAAGAGTGGAAATGCCTATAAGATTTGCCTCCAGTCGCATAAGTATAAAATATATACTCTTTTCTATTTGTTTCCTAAAAGACATCCTTATATTGTTTAAATTAACCATATTTTATCATGATGATTCTATTGCATATTTGATTTAGATGCAATTTTAAATGGATACCCCAAACCCTGCAGTTTTAATCTGCCCTAAACACACATATAATAATTTAATCACAAGTTGCTGTTCGCTCTGATATATTTAATCAGGATATGTTCCGGGTTTTTTATGGCATAATAGCTTTACCATCTTAATAGAAAACAGAAACGACAAATAAATATAATTTAAGCTAAAAATATTCTTTTTGAGAGTAATGTTTGAGAAATAAAAGTTCTAGGAATGTAAGACTGTGATTTATGTAGTACACTACATGTTAAAATGGTAATGACTACTCCTGCCAGCTGTGGCTTTGCCACTCAGCAATGTGCATCATCTGGAGGGTTTCAAGCTAGGCATCCATGAAATGAAATAGTTCACATAAGAAGGTAAAGTCTCATTCCTTGGTGAATGAATGGCACAGGAATACTGGGGCCAAATCAGGAATACCTTGGCACATAACAGCAAAAAATACTATGGGTAGTGTTAAATCATTTTGTAGGAGGAAGGTTAAAGAAAGAGGAGGTAAGAGAAGGAACAATGTTGTTCCCCTGGAAAGACAACTGTGGAAATACTCAAGTACTGTATGGTTCTTTTGCCTCAGTTTTCACTAAAATATTACTTTGAAAGATACAAGGGAGTTGTTATTGACAACAAGAGATAGCATGTAACTGTAGATTAAGGAAAGAAGAAGATTCAGAAGAAAGGGGGAAAAAAAGAAACATTTTTAATATGAATGAAGCTATCTAAGAACTTTATGGTTACCTCTGAGAACTTTTGAGACTGGATGAGGCAATGAAAAGGTAGAAGAAGCAAACCTCTGCTTACCAAAAACATTTAAGATTCTCAGATCTTATATGCTCCTTGATTTCTCTATGCCACATGATTTTATATGTGATGGTCATTATATGAGATGTAAAACTTGAAAGTTTCTTTTTTCTGTAAGGTAAATGAGGGCCAGACTTCACAAATGGATGAAAAGAGGACTCCACAGATAGTATAATTCACATTTTCTAATTTGTCTCATATGAATTTGCATTTGTAATATTTGTTCATTTAAAAAGTCCAAACTGCCTCAGAAATTAATTATGTACTATTGTAACATCATCTTGAAGAATTAGAAGCTTAAGATGATAACCAAGGTCTCTAATGTCTCTCACTTGCAGTGGTAATACGCCATTATTCTTTCTTTTTTAACTAATTTTGGAGACCAAATAAGACTGTAAAATATCTTAAGTTTACACTTGCAAGTTTCACAAATACTTGCTGACAATAGAAGAGTGATGAGAGTTGGGAAACATGAGACAATTTTACATGCTAAGAGAGTAAATATATTTGATGCCAGATATCATTTTGGTTTTGATTACTCTGTCTTGCATTTCTCTTCCATCATGTTCTTTATCCTGACTTATTCTGTTTTATCCTTATTTATTCTTACCTTGTGTCTTTATCTCCTGAAGTTCATGTGGGATTGTTTCTTTCTCTATTCCTTTTCTCTGCATCAGATATCTTAGCAGACACCTAAATTTCCTAGGTGTGATTATGCTAATAAACTAAACAGCACTGGGGAAGGTTTGCAGGCACTGGAACACAATTGTCTCTATTGATCCTGGCAAATCTAGCCAAATCCAAATAGCAATCTCTCTAAAAAATGGTGGGTATACCTTGGATACACAGCTCATAATTAATGTGGCCAAACTTGCGCAGAGGGTAAGAGCTTTCAAAAGCGTTATAGAAAATTCAGTGATAACTTGGGTGATTCATGAATTCCTAGAAAATAGTCACAAACTTATTCAGTTTATTGAAATTAAATAAAATCTAGGCTTCTCAGTTAATCATTCTGTTTTCCTTTAACCTTGTCAGAGCAAAACCTTAATTTTTTTCCCATTTTGTTTTCATCATCTCACATGATTTATCTAGATTCATAGTTTCTTATCTCCTTTCTTGCACTCTGACTCCTTATGTACCACCAGTCTAGCTCATGTCCCCTTTCCCTTTGAGTCAGTTCACTTTCCTTGTGCTACATGGATGTGGATAAGTGGAAATTTAAGAAAATAGCCACTGTTTGGACACCCAGAAGCACAGAAACAGAGAGAAATTACCTTTCAGACTTTCAGTCTCTAATCTAGAGCATACATCTGACTAGACTTAGACACAGTATCTGGAGAATCTGGCTGCCAAATTCCAATTACTGACTGCACGATGTGTGAAAAAGTTTTCAGCAACTCATGTCTGTCTGTGACCAGTTTAGCTCTTTGTTGATTTATCTCAAGAACAGAAAACAATTTTGACAACTGGGAAGTTATTTACTCCTATTCTCTTTTTTCTGTCCCTACCTTCTTAACTCAAGGAACTTAAAAAAAAATCACATATAGTTGCTGCTGTTACAGAGAAGATTTTGCTTGGGGACAACTGAATTTATCAGAAAAACTACAGCTGAACATGGACTTGTTTCCAAAAATGTAGAAATTGAGTATTACCCTGCAAATATGTTTATATGTGATTTAAAAAATGGAACTATTTCCACATCTTATTATGTGTAATTCAGTCAGGTTTATATTTTTTTATAATCTAGTGAAATTATTTCATTTTTACTGTGAATTGTACCTACTAAGTAGGAGTTTAAGAAGGACAAAATATATATGTCTATGAAAAGTATTATTATACATGAAGATATTGTAAACTGATACCAGACCCTTCACCAATATAATCTAATATGGTTGCAAAATATCAGAATTAAAGGTCAGCAAAGGGGAGATTTTGTACATCCGGCACATAAGGGAGAATAGTCCTGGGATGCATCAGGCACAGCATCGCCAGCCAACCGTGGGAGGGGATTGTTCCACTCTGCTCTGCACTGGGGCAGCCTTAACTTGAGTTCTGTGTGTGGTTTTGGGCACCACATTATTAAGAAAGACATTAAATTATTAGAGAGTGTCCAAAGGAGGGCCATGAGATTTCTAAAGGGGCTTGAGGAGCAACTGAGTTCACTTAGTCTATTCAGCCTGGGGGAGACTGAGGGGAGACAACATTGCAGTTACAGCTTCCTCATGAGTGGAAAAGGAGGGGCAGGCACTGGTCTCCTCGCTGAGGTGACCAGCATGGAACACAAGGGAATGGCCTGCAGCTGTCTCAGGGGAGGTTTAGGCTGATATTAGAAAAAAGTTCTTCACTCAGAAGAGATTGGGCACTGGAAGAGGCTCCCCAGGGAAGTGGTCACAGCATCAAGACTGACAGCATTGAGGAAGCGTTTGGACAGTGCACTCAGGCACATGGTGTGACTCTTGGGGATGGTCTTGTGCAGGGCTTAGAGCTGAACTCAATGACCCCTGAGGGTCCCTTCCAACTGAGCTGATTCTGTGATTCTATGATTCTATGATTCTGTATGCAAATAGATTTCTAAATAATTGGCAAGGTAAAATCACCTAGTGACCAGCAGAGCACCAAGTCTTGTACAGCCTTGATTAGAGCAGCTCCTGAATGAAGACACCTGCCAATCCAAGAGTAGATCAGGAAGGCAGAAAATTAGACAACCAAAATACTGATTTAAAGATAATTCAGGATGTTGAAGTTTCTGTGAAGATTCAACTTGATTAGTTATGTAATTTTAAAATTATGTGATCAATGTGCCTATAAAACAGAATTTGATAAAAGCTGAAAAAATTGGCATATATTAAAATATGTACTATAAAGTCTGTGTTAGGTCAGTCTTGGGGTTGTTTTGGAAGTCTTTTGGGATTTTTTTATATATATTAACTTATTTTTAAAAACAAATTAATAAGGTAGCGACTACATATTGTTTTATCTGAAATAAGCACAAAGTTTTCTAATGACATAGACTACATTACAGTGCAATTACAATTTGTATAATTCAAATTATGTATATGATGTAAATTTATTAGAAAAGCGGCCCATCAAAATTATATGCTTCTTGTTCTATACCTAGGCTCAGAAGGATAAATCAAAACAGCTTTACCGCTATTTTTGGTGAAGGATATATTTGACCAGTAAAAAAATACACAACTTCATTAATCTATCTACAATTTGCTGCATTTTGTTGGTTTATTTAGACAAAGTATGTTTTGTCAGTGATATAGCAGAACTGTAACTTAAGAGGAAACAAAACCTTCTCCCTTGCATATCTGCTTCTTGTGAGCCAACTGAGGAAATCTGAAACCAACACATAGGTGCAATGGCTATGCAGAAAGCATGTTTCATTTTTCAAGCAGTAAAATGATTGATAGCAAAAAAATCTGTGATTGAGATCTCAGTGCCCTGGAATAGATAGATATGTAATCTTTGATCTTTAAAGAATCCAGTATAAGCAGTTATACAGAAGAGTGTTTTGTCACCTCATTTTCTTAGGCAATGCTTCTA
This sequence comes from Hylia prasina, assembly GCA_013397195.1. Lineage (NCBI taxonomy): Eukaryota > Metazoa > Chordata > Aves > Passeriformes > Sylviidae > Hylia > Hylia prasina. Next base: position 399,978 of record VYXD01003420.1, on the reverse strand, counting down.
TCTTGATCTTAAAACTTGAGTTTTCATTATTTTCAATTGTGCTTCAATAGTTCAGAGAAGACTGAAACTATAGATTGATATTCTGTTGCTTTTCTGCTATTGGTGACTGTGGCAGCCCTCCTTTGAAGATACAAAAGAGCTGTGAAGTTGCTATAGATTTCCTATATTGGGAAATCTAATTAGCATTGGAATATCTAATTAGCATGCATTCCCGACAGTGATCAGAAGAGTAGGTTGGTGCTTTCATAGTGTTAATGAAACCAAAAAAACAAAACCCATCTAAGCAATACAAAACTAAAAATCCTTGATTTATTTACACATATGTGAAAAAATATAGCAAATGGATCATACATGGAGGTTCAAGCCCTGCTGTGTAGCTTTTAATTAGATTTTATTTAGGGGATTCTTTAATTAAAGTTCTGTCAAGTGCCTTTGTCAGTGTTATAGCTAATAACACAGGGCAGACAGCAGGGATGTAGGAAGTAGAAGCATGCCTTTAAGAACAAGCACCCTTAGGTTCTTGCAGCACAGAAACTATATTAATTATATATCCCAAGGAGGTTTCTTTCTTGGTTCTAGCTTGGGGCCTTTTTTAAAAAAAAAATTTGTGAAAGTCAGTTGTCTATATGAACAAACGTCAAGGACAACTCTTAGCATACTTTTGGCTTGTGCCAATTAGTAGTGTCAGAGTCCAGGCGTTATCACAGCCACTGGATTATGCAACAACATGCTGTTTGAATGTGACTGCCATTATTTGGAGAATGACAGTATTTGGAGTAAAACTGAGGCCATTTCGTTCCTGTTAGTGCTAGAGGGAAGTCCCAGACAAGCTTAACTCAATGGATACAGTGTAAGGGATTTTATTAAAAGGTCGTGCTCAGAGCATGAGCCTGGATTTTAGGTACTGGTGGCATTTTTGCAGTGTTTCAGGCTACTCCTCTCTAGTATATATTGTCACATTGAGAAGTGGAGTTACCCTGATACTGTAAAGGTCCTTGCCTCTATCTCTGTGACATGTTGAGTTTGTTCAAGAGTTATTTGTTCTGAAGTATCATGTTAGAGATCCCTGTGAACATTGACTATGTCTAAGTAGCACTTTTTGAAGGAGACTATTACCTGCTGCTGTCCCACTAAATTTTCTTTGCCATGTGTTTGATGGTTGACTTTGGACTTGCAGAGAATAGGCCCTTAAATTTCCATTTATTTCGGATAGATGATCATTTGTTCCAGAAACTCTGGGATGGGTGATAAAATGACAAATTAAGGTAAGTGAATATATCTGAAATACTTCGTCAGCTGTTGTGTAGTGGAGAGTACAGAAAAATGTTCATATATCATACTAGATGCTCATAGATCTTGAATAAACTTGACTTCTGGATATGGAAGATCCCCTATGACACTCTTTTAGAAGCAGATACTTGTCATACTTTTCAGGAGTCAATAAAGAGAGTCTTGCAAAGAGAGTTATCCAAAGATTCCCTTATGAGGGTTGCTCCAGTTTAGGAAGTAGGAAGTGGTAGTGATGGCACAATCTGTAGAGCCATAATTCAGATTATTTGTCCATGGATATTCCACTTTGACTACACTTCAAAGTTCCTATGTACCTTTGTTCTAGTTACATTTCAGATTGACTTTTCATATATAGTATTCATCATAAGATTCTTATTTATGCACCTGGATTAAATTCTCAGCTATACTGCCCATGTATACAATGCAAGAATCCTTCAAAGTTCCTCAGTGTAACCGTAGGACTAGATTGTTGTCTTCTGTCCTCTGTGAATGTCAGCCTGCTTGGAAAAAAATACCGTCCTTCACCCAATATTTTTTCTGATCCTAAAACAAACTGTGGGCTTTCAAATAATTCAAATCTTCCTGTCACTGAAATACAAAGTCCTTGCTCATTCCTGGAGCTCCATATCCCAATGAATTGTTATTCCTCCTTTTACCCTGGATACTTCATTAAGGGACAGAATTGGCAATTATGTATTAGGAACCAGCTGTTGTCTCATTCTTTTGGCAAAGTACATGAGAACTGCTTAGAAAAGAGCTCAGAACTGGATATTCATAAATTTTGAGTATTCAGAATGATCTAGAATATTATGGAGAGATAGTGATTGTGTTTCTGTGTACTGTGATACAATCTGCTATTCTGGAGAAGTCAATAAAAATAAATTCAGGCAGACACAGGGAGCCAATGAGTATGGAGGGGAAGAACAGAAAACTGGGTGCAGGGTGCATTTTTAAAGCTGTCCCTTGCCAGTCTCAAAGTTCTTCATCTTGAAAGAGATTAAAACAAATACTGAACATTAATACAAGGACATGGCTGGAAAGTGAGCATTCCTTTAAATGGAGTATCCCTCTATGTTGCCATCTGGCGCATGCCAGCCTGTTGCTTAAATGGCATCAGTGAAGTGATTGGACAGGCTGCTGTAGGGTAGTCTGCCTCTTTAATATGTTTCTTTCTGGAGGTCCTACATTGGAGATGTGTACCCACATCCACTCGAGCTCAGCTGCCTAGCTGTGTATCTCCAGTTCCAAAACAAGAGCAAAGGAATCATGAAAATTGCAATGGTAATTTGTGAGAGAAGTCCTCACCTTTCAGGTGTTTACTCCTGTTCCTGCATTGTAAAACACCTTCACTGCCTTTCTGCTCTGTGCCTATCTGACAGCAGCTGTGATGAAGTGTACTCTCAGAAGAGGATGTGACTGGAGTACTCACTTCTCCCAGCAGTGCAATCCAGCCCAAAGAAAAGTAGATTTCATTAGGCTGTAAGGTGAATTCATAAGCAAAACCCATTTTTTGGGCGATTCATGCCTCCATTTCTGTAACTTTTTGTTCTCTAAGCATGGGTTTGAACTGCTCTGTGCTGCCGTAGCACAAGCTGCCAAATTGTTGCCTGACACATTAAGAAGCTTATTCTGGCAGAGGTGAGTGCACCTGCTTCTAAGCTTGTTTCAGATGTAGAGAGTAAAATACTGCTCCTTCAAAACTGAAAACTGAGCTCCTTTGTCCTTGAGACACTNGAATATTTAATTATCATTACCTTTTTCCTTTTTTTTTTTTTTTTTTTCCCCACCAGAGGCCAAAGCTTGACTGTTCAGTGTAATAGAAAGGCTGTATTTCTCTGCGATGTACTCAATATTTGGTACAAGTCTTGTGAAGTGAAACACTCCCCCCATTCTCAAGCTGAGGTTTGATTTGTTTACAAATGTAAATTCCTGGAGTGGCTTTTGATGTGTGCAGCATGATGAGCAGAATGTAGAGTCTGGAAGCAAACGTAAATGCTGAGGTTCATTGACTAAAAACAGTTAAGGGAAACTAAGGCCTTACAGAAGAAATGAGCTTTTTGGAATAATTCTTGTAATTTCCCAGCCTATTTTGTGAATGAGTGCAAAATTTGTGCTGTTTGAAATTTAATTAGTAAGTGCTGTTTTATATTTTTGAGGTAACTTTTATTTTGGCTTTTTTTTTTCTTTGTTTTAACCAGTGAGTTTTTATTACTCTATTTATATACATAATTAAGCTTAAAATTTCCAAATGCAATGCCTGTATATTAGCTGAATTATTGGTGACAAAATTACTAGGATAATGGTCATCTGTGCAAGTACAAACCAGTAATATTTAGCATATAATCCCAAGAATGATGTTCATATTTTAACATTTTTTCTATAACTAATGCAAAAACATACCTTCTGTCTCAGAGTGCTAACATACCACTCTTCACAGTTGATAAAAAGATTTTATGAAGATGAGGCTCACAGCTAAAATGATTTGCTGCTTTAGCCCTCTTATTTGTATGTATATCTTACAGATGACTAAGTTCAAGTATATAAAGTGAGCTAAGGCACGTGAATGGCATAAGGAGAAAATAACATTTTAATGTGTCTCTCTAAAAAGCTGATATATATGAGTCAGTGGACAAATTTTCTTTAAAACCTGACATTTCAGTTAGACAACAGAGGTACATAGTTTAGATGTTTGTATTTTTGAGGGTTTTTTTTTCAGAGCAGGAGATGAAAAGGTAACACATTGTGGATTATTTTAGTTAATACAGTTTTCTGATCTTTAGCCAGAAATTTGCAAGAAATTTCCTGCTCAGGGGGATTTTAATTATCTAATAGCATTCCTTATCACTCTGCAATATTGTAATTTTCCATGCTATTTAAATAAAGGGGAGTGGCAGTACTGATGAAGGATCATGTGATTAAGCCAGTTTAGTCCACTGACTGAAAGATATATCATTAGGGAAAAAATGATTGTATAGTATTTTAAAAGAGTGAATCTAGTAAATTTATAAGAATTTTCATATTTCTGTGATGGTGGCTTTTTCATTTTTTACAAGCTGCATATTTTGTCTCTGGAATAATTTGTGAAAATATTTTATACATAATAATACTTAAATGAAGGGAGCCTACCAGAGAGATTCAGTGGCAATATATACAAGAGCACACAGAGACAGAACAAAGGCTTCAAACTGAAGTACAGTAGGAATAGGAAGAATATGTTTACTGTGAGCATGGTGTGGTACCGCAGCAGGTTGCCCAGAGAAGCTGGAGATGCCCTACCCTGGAAGTGTTCAAGGCCAGGCTGAATGGAGGAAACCTGGTCTAGTGGGACATGTCCCTGGCCATGGAGGGTTGGAAATAGATGATCTTTATGGTCCATTCCAACCCAAACCATTCTATGATTCTAAATAAATACAATTCGCCATAGAATGCCTTCTTCCTCAAGTGCAACTGATTAATGTGGTCTGCAGCAAATAATTAATAGAAAATAAAACACAGTTTGATCAGAAGAAACCTCTGCTAAGTGAATATGTTGTGTCTTGTTTTCTTTTCTGAACACATCTTCACCTTTATAATAAGCATACAAAACAATACAACCTAAAATTTATCTTTTAAGGCATAGGTCGAACTGGAGACTAAAAGATGTTCTGCTACACAGAAGATACTTTTTATAGCATTCTTCATTGCCTGGTGTTCATGGGTAGATATAAAAGGTGATTTTACACACTATGTCACTACCAGGAATTGACCATAACAGAGAAAATTGATCATCAGAATTGAACCCAAAGAGTGTTTCATCACCTGAAACCTGATGGCTCTAATGATTCTAGTGCTGTGTTTGGGAGCAGATGAACTGAATTCATATCAACAAATATGAATATCACTACTGTCTTAGTAAGTCAAATGAAGGTGCTCTTTTGTAGCTGAAATCAAGAAATAGCCATTCATGAAGTGATTAATCTCATTCTGCAGTACATGACTGAAACACAGCAGGTGAAAACTGCTCTAAGGCCTCCTGTTTCTCTCTGTGGACTGTAAAAGGAGATCTTGGGTGATTAGGTCAAGTGGCTACCTCAAAGTACCTAAGATTTGGAATGATTAAGATAAGCAATGGCAAAAAGGTGAAACAGCATGAAACATGGCACCTATTTAATAAGCTTCTTCAATTCTCCAATGGAATTAGATGCTGTTTCAAGAAAGCAATTTTTTTGTAGTCAATTAATTTATTAAGTATAAGATGAATAAATATTATCTTGATACCATTTACTGCCTTTAACAAAAATAATAATAATAATAATAAAAAATTAGACCTCCTAAAACTGATTAGCCTATAGAAATAATTCCATTCAGCAGCATTTCAAAACTGCAACGCAACTGATCAAGACACATGAAATACAAAGGTTAAAAAGATAAATACCTGATTACAAGGAATTAGTTTTAGCCTTTGTTTCTAATTCTTTGACACTTCCCATGATTTCCCTTGTACACACTTACAGCACTCTTAGGAATGTTGAGGAGTCTTGCTATGAATGGGTAAGTGTGTAATTACAAAAGAGAAAAAGAAGTATTGTGCACATGATGTAAAATTGTATTATCATGTGTTATATTCAGGTTAAAATTCATTGCTTATACACAGAGCAAATGATCTGTACCTGCTGAGTTGTCCCGCCACAGGTCCAATCTATTGGACAATAGCTGTGGGAGGCTATTCCTGTGATACACACTCACCTTATTAACATCAAACAAAGGTGGGCAAAGGTGCAGGGATCCCCTGTAAACAAAAATAGTTCTAAAGTATAGTCAAGAGTGTAGAAGAGAGAATAAAAGAAAAAATAAACAAACAAAAAACAAAAAAAACCCTACCAAAACCAGCAACAACAAACAAAAAAATAAAACAAAAGAAAAAAACCCAAAAATACCCCACTAACCAACCCCAAGTCAAAACTGTCCCTGAAATTGGGAAAAGGTTTGGCAACAGAACAAGAATATCTGAGAATTCTTATATTATCTCTGCTTCACATTTGGTAATGAGGTAATAAAATTTATGTAGTCATTATGAGAATGCATGCTAAAGACAGGCATTTTAATTTCTGCATAAGCAATGCACATAAAATTTTTCACAAATGCAGCTATAATTTAGAATAACAGTTAGAATATGTTAAAGTTCTTTTGATTGTTTTTTCCTCATATTTTTTATCTTAATTAATGTAATACAAGAGGAGATTTTAAGCTCTGGTTAATTTGTTTTTCTCAGATTAAAGCACTTGTGCAAGCTTCTTATTGCATAATAAGTGTGAGGGGGAGGTGAATTGAAAAAGCAGTAATCTTAATGCCCCTTGAATATCCCATTAAATATTTTTAAATAGATGCTTGGATCTTCTAATTGCCAATATGAAACTGTCTGAAGATTTCATATTTTATATACAGACCCCCTTAACAGCTTTCTTTTTTCAAACTCTGACTGTGCTAAACACTTGATATCCCAGAGGAATTTGCATTAAAATGTCATAGCACTCTTCTGAAAAAGGGAATACAGCCCTTGTGAAGGTGTCTTGATATTTAAAAAGAAGATAAGTAAGATTTGGAAAACATTTAGATGGATTAAAAACCTATCTATCGCTGAAGCTAAAGAAGGAAAAACAATAAATTCTTTAACTCATATTAAGTGTACTTTTCTAGCTTTTATCATAGATATATTCAGTAGTAAATAAGTATTTCTGAATTTAGTTAAAAATTAGTCAAGCTATAATATATTCATATCCCCAGATATCCCAGAAGCCATTGTTTACTTCCTCTATTAAAATGTAAAGCAGAAACATGTTCACACTCTTCTATAAAAATGTGAAGCACCTTCTTCAAAATGTCCATGTTAGTTACATAAAGAAATGGATGATTCATAAAAGAGATAATATGTTTTATTGATTTAAACTTAGTTTAATCCTACTATTTCCCTAATTTACCAACTAATACTGTACCAGGACTAGCGTACCTTAAAGCGAACAGAAAATATCTGAATTTGAAAACAAATAGATTGATGTGGTTTCAGCTGATTCCTTTGGGTTCTTCTCCTAAGGGCAGCTACCTTTAGTAATAAAAAGGCCAAGCCATGAGACTGTTATCTTTCCTCATAAAGTTAGGATATTGAAAGTGATTCTTTCTATACTTAAATCACTTTGCAAATGCTACCTGGATCACTGTAGGGCCAGAGACTTTTTTGAGCACATTGAAAAATAAATAGCGTGTAAGAAAAGGAGATTTATAATTCCTTTTTTGTTGTTTTTGTTTTTGTTTTGTTTTGTTTTGTTTCCATTTCGCAGTTCATCTGATTTTCGAAGGTATTTTGCACATGTTTAGTTTTTTTACTTCTCATACCAGGATGGTCAGTTTTAACCTGAAAACAACTATCTTTTGAATGTTCTACTTTACACAGTGTAACTCTCTTCCAGAGAATAGATTGTGTGTTAAGCCAGCCATTACCTGCAGGCATGCAACAAATGTGGGAGTGTCATTGATGAGTAAATGGGTCAGCCAAGAATCTGCTGCTGAGTGTGCCTTCTGACCACATTGCATAAAGATGTGGCATACACAAATTGTGAGAAAAGGTTACATAGCATAAAGAGAAACTCATGTGACATTAATAAAAGAATAAAAATATGGCAAGGAAACCCACTGAAATTAGGTTGTGAGCTTGATCTGATGCTCTGACCTTTGCAAAAGTCTGTATTATAACTAAATCTACCAAAGTTTAACTTCACAGTTTCCATCTTATATTAAAAGCTCCAGATACAGTGAAAGGAAAAAAGATCAGATGTGCAGAGTTAATGTTACTGTATTTTGAGTTTGGTATTGCAATATAAAGTGTCTTTTCAATGGCATGCTGTTGTGAAATTGAGGACTTTAGAACTCCTTAGTGCCATGCAATAGAATTATTAAGATTTTTAGATTTTTTTTTTAATGTGACAACAAGTACAAAGTTTGTGTGGGGAAAGAATGAGTTTATCTAGGTGTTGAACTCTACTTATAAAAGAAAGATCAATATACACTTAATCCTCTTATAGTTAGAAATGATTTTTCCAAGCACAGCACAATAAAATCAGAAGGGTTTTTTTGACAATTTGTATTAAATTTGCACATTTTATTTTCCTTTTTTTTTTTTCAGTTCTCTAAAACATCATTGTAAACTTTAGTTTGTAATTTTTAAAATAATTAATGTAAGAAATTTATAAGATTCTAATGTAGAAATTTGATATTATGGTTGGGGGGAGCATTATAGCAAGAATTATATATTCCAACCTAAAATATTTTTAAAGTTTATTTTATTCTATTTTACCTTTTATTTATTAAAAAGTGTGTCAGTCTGCAAGGTAAAGATAATGACTTGTGAAATTACAGAATTAAATGCAATATAGATATTAATTAATGGTTCTTTTCCTAATATAAATTGTTTTAGAGGAACTATGTGTTATGAGAAGCTGCCATATGTTACTCAGATAACATTAATCCGAAAGTCACATTACAAATAAGCAACACAACATCTGGAAACAGTTAAGCCTTGTTTTGAAGATGTATTTATGGGTTTATTCATACTATAGTAGGCATTTATTTAATTCTTTTCAGAAAGTAAATGGCTGTGAGGTTTGCTCTGTGGCACTGAAGATAACACACGTTTTATCACAAATTTCAATGAAAAAAAGAAAATAAATCCAACAGAAAAACCATCCACAGCCTGCTTGATGTAGAGATATTCCAAGTCTTCTCTCCCATTTCACACAGTACAGTCTCTCTTTTTATGGCTGTTATATAGTTGAATTAATAGTAGTTTAAGAAGAAATATTTCTAACACTGTAATTTCCAGGTCAGTGGGGTGTTCACTCAGGGAGATTAATCCTTTTCTTCACTTTTTCTGTAGAGTTATTTATATAAAGCTACAATTATTTATAAAAAAAATCTTTCAATAGTGTATGTTTGGTAAATACTAAGTAAATAAGTTTGTATTTTTCATCAATACTTTTTTTTTCAGGCTGCTTGGAATTAAAAGAAGACACCATTGAAAACCTCCTAGCAGCTGCCTGCCTCCTCCAGCTTCCCCAAGTCGTAGAGGTTTGCTGCCATTTTCTAATGAAGCTTTTGCACCCATCCAACTGTTTGGGAATACGAGCATTTGCTGATGCACAAGGGTGCACAGAGCTTATGAAGGTGGCTCACAACTACACCATGGTAAGGCAGTTTTGGAATATCTAAATTATAATCTTGTGAATCCTATATATCCTCTACAAGTAAAAATTCCTTTTAGTCTTTGGATTGAAATTATTCTGTATTATATTTTGTGTTTGGAACTTTAGATCGTAAGTCATCCTTTTGAAACCATCAAAATGGTGATTCCTACGTACTTCAGTGAGGTTATGATAATTGGCCTTCTATGATGTATTGCACTGTTTGCTGGGTGTTTATAACCTCTTTAGATGTATGGTCATATACAGGTGCTAATAGTAAAGTGTATGTAAATCATTATAATACTTTTTAATCACTTTCGTTTAGCTTTAGGGAAGCTTTGTAATTGTCATTGTTCTGCATGGGAACACTATGAAGGGAAGTTCTGTTGGGTGGAGGGTTTGGGGTATTTTTGGTCAAGAATTTTAGGCATCCTTTTAGTCATCTGTGAAGTAGATTAAGATAGGAAGTTCTAGAAAGAAGGAATTTTATCTGATAATATTTAATATTTTTTCTAGTTTCATCTGACAGAACAGGTATGGAATTAATGTCAAAGTTTAACCAGAATATGAAGCAAAAACATGCTACTTTTTCAGAAATTATATTGGTAGCCATTTGATTTTTCAGTTTGACAAAATTAAAAACACCTGGCTCATGAAATTAAATTTACAAAAAGAGTAGATTATGTATCATTTATGAGAAATAATGACCCCTTTAAGTCTCTACTGAAATTATTATTGAAGTAATAGAGCACATCTCAATGAATCTCATTCTCTTTTTCAGCATTTTTGTCCGTATTCTATTTATTCTTTTCATAACTAATAACACATTACAATTCACAGGTTTAACTGTGTTTTTTACTACTACAGTTCAGGTAGTTATACCCATGTTACACTTCTGGAGTGAGATATATGATTTCTTTGTATTACAGGTCCAAGCTAGTCAGTTAAACCTTCCTCTGTCAGCAGAGAGAAATAAGCTGTCAAAGCAGCATTCATGTGATCTTCTTGCAAATTAAATTGCATTAGGATTGAACAGATGTGTTTTGAAAAAATCCAACCTTTAATCAATATATTTCCTAGATTTATATGTTACTTTTATATTTTCAGTTTGTTTTTTGTTCAGTTATATGAACATGAAAAAAAATAGAGACAAACATTGATTTCAAAAATTTTTAAAACTGCTTATGAATCTTTAGAAGAACTTATTGAAATATTTTTTGGGTGAATGAAATTATTCATTATAGTACATTTTAAGAATTGTGACTAATACATATCTAATATATTACAAAATTCACAAAGATCTGTGCCATGTCTCAGATATTGGGTATATAATTTATTATTCTTTTAATGCTGAGTTCTAAAATCTCAATTATGTGTAATGGGAAAATCACCACAAAAGATGGCAGATCATAAAGGAAGTCAATTGTAATTAAAAGCAAGCTCTAATTTATCTTCAAAGGCATTTGCAAACAGGCACAAGTCATGCTTTCTCTTTGTGAGAAAAACAGATAATCACCATGAAATGACAATATTTTTTTCTGACCCACTGAAAACATAACCCTAAAAGATAAGCTTCATAGTGTGTGATATTTTCATAGGCATTGTGTTACTTCGTTTAGGTGTGAGTCAGCTCGCATCTATTCGACTTACTTTTTTGTGATAACATGTGTGGAAGTGCAGTTGTGAGTGGGGAAGAAGTGCCTTATTGCCTATCCTCAGTACAGCACTTTCAATCAAAGAGAATGTACATAAAAGAAAAATGATTAGTTCTTCTACATGGATACATAACCAGGAAAAACTTACACAGTTCAAGGAAGATACCCTGGGGAGTGTGATAGAGGAAGACCAGAGACCTGGGAATATGAAGAAAGGAGGAGGAAAGTGATGAACACAGGCAAAGAGCAGATGCTTAATCTCTGAGGTGACAGAAAACATTATTTTTTCCTTCAGACTCCAGGACTGTGATGAGGACAAACATTAACAAACTCTTCCAAGTCCTATGCAGAGGATTTGAGGGAAAGCGCTGGCTAAAAAAGGATGGAAAATTCACTGTTTCCTTAAAAAATAGTTCTCTTGTGTTCCAGAGAACTTCAAGGCCCTTTCTTTAAAGCTTTTCAGGGTGCTTTTTTTAAGAGTTCAGAGTGGTGTACCTCAAGTTCAAGCTCTGTGAATCTTCTTCCACAATGTTATTGCAAAAGCTTGTTGTGAATAGGAAGTAATAGTACCCCCTTAACTCTGGAATCTTGTGCAATTGTTTGCTTGAGATAAAAAGCCTCAAAGAAACAATAGTTCTATACTGGTGTAGGAATGGGGAGCAAGACAAAGTTTTTCAAAAATCTTACAAAAATAAATTTATAGGTGTGGCTTTTATGATAGATTGTGTAATAATTTTGAGATATGACTTAAATCTCACCTTTGAATAATTTTGCTTCTTAGCTAATTACATAGTTGAAATTAAATATTCATTGATTCATTTGAAAAAAAAAACAAGTAATAAAATCATAGCTTTCTGCCTGCATTCTACCTGGCAAATGTTGTACAGCTTTTCTCCACCAATTTCTTTTAAGTAGAAAGTAATTCACAATTGTCTTCACAATAGAATTTTAATGAAAATCAATATATTTTCATGAAATATTTTGCTTTATTGAGTCTCCATAAATGTTTTAATCTTCATTTTTCAAAGCGATCTCCTTGCCTAGTCTCAGACTTGATGTAAGTTCTAAATTACACTGTTGTTATATAACTCACTTTGTGCTTTCACATAACATGTTATATGGGCAAGACATTTGAGCCTGTAAATTTCTTTATACTGAAGAAGAAAATGCTCCTAAAGAGCAGGCCACTTAACTTAAGAATCCTGTTTACAGGAGATATATAATTTCAAACACATTTTCTGTCACACCGAATAACTTCTGTATCCCTAACCATGAAATCTGTGGAAACAAAGAATACAAATTTTTATTTGCATAGTGCTTGCAGGTATGTCCTATCTAATGCAAATAAAATTTGTTAACCGTAAAGTTATATATGCCTTTCCATGAGCAGAGTTATAATATCCCTGGTGTTTACTGGGATATTTAGTCTTCAGTGTCAACTATCAAATTATTATTTGGAAATGCAAAATCTAAGTGAGGAAGAGCATATGTGTTCATAGAAGAGGGGAGAAAATGAGGAAATGAAGATAAAAAAAGCAGTGAAGGAAAACAAGATAATGTTTGAAACATCTTAGAAAATTTGCCATATAGGAAAGTATGAGATTGGTGGAAGAAAAGAGGAAGGTAGATTTTATAAAACTTTGGTGAACAATGAACATTGGAGATTTCTATGTTTGCATTCCCTGTACTTTTTAGAAATGCAACTTGGGTGGCAACATTTCAAATGAAAGCATTACAAGGAAGAAGTTAATACAAGGAAAAATGCAAATTGTCATTAATTTCCTTTTAGGCATGTCAGATTTAATGTAGTTTGTTTTATTTCTGAGGTATGAAGATGCCCTGCCAGTGTTTTATGGTGTGATTTTCATTTTTTAATTATTTTTAATGAATCTGCCAGTTTGAATGGCAACACAAATATCCATGTCTCTTGATTTAAGACTTCTGTACTTAATTGCAATCTGGGTTGTTACTAGCTTGTCAATTTCTGAAAGCTTTCAATCTGCAGAACCATATGTCTGATAAGTTTAAATTCCTAGTTCATTGCCAGAGTTAAGTTAGATGATAGTTGAGTGAAATTCATGTGTGATGTCTCTTTTAAAGAAACATAAAAGCAGCAAAATGGAACATTTTAATAAGCTGAAGCAAATTATTTCTTCTAGCAGGCATCTTTTGTGACAGTTCTTTATTCTTCTAGTTATAAGGGGCTTCATATGTAGGGGAGTTAACCTCCAAAGTGCACGATTTATCAGCCTTGTCATACTTGTCAGAAATTTAAGTCATACTGTATGGACTTACCTGTCTCTTTAGAAAACAGAGTAAAGTGTAATTTGAAATTGTGATGGCCACCTAGTTAGGATGCAATTGTTTTTAGAGAAGATGTTTTCAAATATGCTCTAATTTGAACCATTGTGTGTTTATTGGTGAAGGTTTGTAATAGAGCATACTGGATTAATGGACTCTGGCTTTAATGTACCATTTAGCCCTTCTTACAACAACTACTTTGCTAGATTGGTAAATACTGAAAGAGGAAAAGGAAGTAATATTTTTCCTTAAAAAAAAAATTGCAATTTGGTTTTAAAGCCTGGCAAATTATTTAAAAACATACTCATACTTGGTATGATTTTGAATACAAATTTAATTTGCTTTCTCCCTCCCAGTAAAGGCCATGGTTCTGCTTGTGTTACAATGTATAGATAAGGTTTAGAAATTGAGTGTTACCTTCCAAGATATAGTACCAGATTCTTCATTATCATGCCATTTGACTTAAACCTGATTGTTTCAAACAGAAAATTGAAATACCTCATAGATATAGCTATTGTCAGTGCTTCACCTCTCAGGAAACTTCACTTAAACCTCAGTGATCATTTTGCATCTTGAAACTGCAGTTTGAGAGTTGAAATGATAGAGCTTGTTCCCTATTTTTATTTCACCATATTTCAAAATGAATTGCTAAATATAAACTTGTAAAGTCTTCAAATTACTTTGATGCACTGAGCAGAATGGCCATAAGTAAAACTTCCTTGACCAGAAGAACATAAAGGAATAAAGTGATTGATGTGTCTGTAACCCAGTCATAATGTTAGCAATATAAAGGACCCTAGCATATGTTACAGTTCCAAGCCTGGGAGATACAGAATGTTTGCATGAATGAAGTGGTAAGAGGTGTTTTGACTCTCAGAGATGCAGTTCTGCACTTTGCACTGCAAGGGTCATTAGTCCCAGCACAACAAAACATTACTCAAACTTAATTATGAGCACGTAAGTAATCTCAGTGACATGTACTGACTCTATATGGACTCTAATTTACTGAGAATTCTGATTGTACTGCAGATGGAGAAACCATTTCATTTAGTTGAAGTGTATGCCTTATGCAAATTTTTAATGATCTTTTATGGTGAAGAGCTTCAGTGATCATTTTATTAGTTATGTTTATTATCTAGGTTACAAAATTTCACAGTTAAAACCTGTTCAGCTGGAGTGGGGGAGGAGTGATATGTAAAACCTTTCCTTTCCATTTACAACAGTTTATCCTGAAGCATATTGAAATATTGTAACATTACTCCATATTCAAATTCAGAAAAATATTTTTGATATGTTTGTAGATGATCATAACAGTTATTAATAAGTTGCAGTTGTACATTCAGACATCAGGGGTTTATTTCAGTGTTATTATAGCTTTAACTAAAGTCAGATAACAAGTGAGGCAAGAAAACTCCCTAGTATCGTAATTTAACAGTCCTTTAGTGTCACAGTAAAGAGTAGTATTTCTCAATTTAGTGCTCTCACTAAAGCACTCCAAACCATGCACTGCTCACTCACTCCCCCTTTTCTGTCCCCCTCCCCCTGCAGTGGGACTGGAGAGGAGAACTGGAGGCACAAAAGGTAAAGATCATAGGTTGAGATAAGAACAATTTACGGGAAACAGCAACGGCATAAGAAAAGGAACAGTAGCAGCAACAAATGACAAAGTGTACAAGAAGGAGGCAAATGATTCACATGTTCACCATGGGGCAGCCCCACACAACAATATTCAACTGCTTCATCTACCACACTACCTGACCTGGAAGGGAGCTTTTCCCAAGTACCTGGAAAATGGTATGAGATGGTATAGAATAACCTCCAGGTCCTAGCTACCCATCCTCTTGGCTACTGCAACATTAACCCTGGCCTGGCTGAACCCTGTCCCAGCTGATTAACATCATATATGTACAGGGTCATAAGGTTGCTGTCTACTATTTAATATAGCTGACCACATGCTGCTCAATAGATACTGATCAGATAACAGCTTTTTTAACTTCAAAATGTACTTTGTTTTGATGACTTTGACCTCTGGTGACATATGGATAAACAGACAATGAGATGGATGGAAAGATGGCTGGACAGAGAGGCCCAGAGATATGTGATGTGTAGTAAAAATTCCAGCTGATGACCAGTAAATAGTGATGTTCCTTCTTCAGGGATAATTTTGGGGTCCAACACTGTCTAGCAACTTCAGTAATTATTAGCTGATAGGATGGAGTTCTCTCTCAGCAAGTTTGCAGATGTCATCAAACTGACAGGAGGAGGTGGTTGATGTGTTTGAGAACAAGGCTGTTATTTAGAGAGCATGCTGAAGCAAATGGGCTGAAGGCGCAGAATCACAGAATCATTAAGGTTGGAAATGACCTCCAAGATCAAGTCCCACCTTTGAATAAATACCACCATACCTGTTGCCTGTAGCGAGCACTGATCCAGATTGGAACAAATGGAGACGAGAGATCTCTAGAGCCCGGTCGTATGTTACAGGGTTTATTGTGGGGGCCCTGCTCGGAGATGCCAGCCACAGCTCCCAGGCAGGCCCCAAGGAATGGGGGTAGGAAGAGAAAGAGCGAGAAAGGTTCGAGAGAGTAAGGAGATGGGGAGTACAAAGAGAGCAAAGATGGCAAAGAGGGCAAAGATAGCTAGGAAAGCTAAGAAGGCAAAGATGGCACCGTCTTCCCCGGTGCCCCTTTTCTAGGGGGCTTGAAAGTGGGTGGGGGAAAAAACTTTGGACCAATGGGATTACAAATACATCATACTTCATGGGGAGGTTACAAGTGCAAGATAAACTACATTTTTGAGGAATAAAGCGGAACATCTTATCAGACCCTTTGCTTTGTCTGTGGAACAGAAAAGGGAGTTATTTCCACCAGCTGCACCACTGCCCATCGATTGCTCAGCAACCAAATTCTGTCATCTCAAAGCTCGCTTTCATCTCAATCTGGTTTGCATTGTCTGCATTTTCCACATAAGGCCTTCTTATTTCATCTTCCCCAACACATACCCACTAAACCATGTCACAAAGTGTCATTTCTACTTATTTTTTTGAATATCTCCAGGGATAGTGACTTCACCAGTTCATTGGAGAGCCTATTGCAATGCTTCAACACTCTTTCAGTGAAGAAATTTTTCCTGATATCCCTTCGTGCAACTTGAGGCAGTTTCCCTCCCCTTGTCCTGTCTTTAGTTGCCTGGGAGAAGACACCAAACCCCACTCAACACAAGCTTTGTTCAAGTAGTTGCAGAGAGCAATAAGATCTCTTGTGGACCTTCTTTTCACCAGGCTAAACCACCCCAGGGAACTCAGTCATCCCAACAGGATTTCTGTTCCAGACCCTTCACTAGCTTCTTGGCTTTGTGACCACTCATCCCCAAGCCTGCAGTGTTGTGTGGGGATGCAGTGTTGTTGTGACCCAAGTGCAGGACCTGCACTTTGCCAAATTGAACCTCACACCACTGGCCTTGGCCCATCAATCCAGCCTTTCTGGATCCCTCTGAAGAGCGTTTCTACCCTTCAGCAGATGACATTCCTGCCCAACATTTTGTTTCCTGCAAACTTGCTCATGCACTTGGTTCCCTCATCCAGATCACCAATAAAGGTATTAAAAAGGCGTGATCTCAAAAGTGAGAAACATCACAAGGTTCAGCAAAGGGAAATGCAAAGTCCTGCTATCTAGGGGCAAACAAGCCCATGCACTGCTCCAGGCTGGGAAGCAGCTGTCTAGGAAACAGCAGTGTGGAAAAGGACACCAAGCTGAACGTGAACCAGCAGTGTACCCTTTCCGCAAGAAGTGAGAGTGAGAATCAGTGTGGGTGAAGGTGTATCAGTGAGAGTGAGAAAGTTGAAGAAGGTGATCCTTCCCTATTTGGCACCCATGAGACCAAACAGAAATTGTTGTGTCTCTTTTGTATTCCTCAGTACAAGAGAGACATGGATATAATGGAATTAGTCCAGGGAGGTCACCATGCTGGATGCTGGACCTGGATGCTGGAACAGTGCATGAGGAAGTCTGAGGAAGCTGGGCCTGATGAACCTGGGGTACTTAAGGAGACCTTACTGCTCTCTGCATCTACACAGATGATGGGGGGGATACAGACAAGAAGGTGCCAGACTGTTGTTGGGAGTGCAGATTAATAGGCAACAGACACAAATTAGGATACAGAAAACCCCAACTGGATATTAAGATAATTTTTTTAAAACATTGGGAGTAGTTAAATTATTACTAGGAAAGTAACAATCACCAGAATTTTTGGAATCTGTTCTTGGAGGTGTTCATGACTGAAAATGTTGCTAAGTAACCTGACCTAGTTAAGACATGCTCTGAGCAGGGACTATGACTAGATGAAGTCACTTTGAAACAAAATTGTTCTGTAAGGCTATTAAATATATTTCCTGCATGTGTTCAGTGGTCTTAGATATGAGCTGTGTATCCAGGGATGACATGAAGCAAAAGTGCAGATTTTTTAAAATATTTTTTTATTATTATTATTTTACTTTGCAAGCAACGTGCAACAGATGGGTTTCCTGGAGCTAGAATTTAATTGGCTTTTATTAGCAGTAAGCTATTTGGTAGCATGTTAGCAACAACTTAACATTAACACACTGAAATTGTAAAACATTCTGCAATTTTCTGTTTCTTATGCTCGTGGTAATATCTTGGAGTAAAAAGTTTAATTACATCTCTGTTTAAAATGCTTCATAGAGCTACATAGAATGCTTAAAAAAAAAAAAAAAAAGAAAAAAAAGCCCACAAAACTGGGTCCCTTCACTTGACTAGTTAAATTCTGATTTCTAAAACTTTAAATCTGTTATTCTGATACTCTGTTTAAAGGTTGTTTTATAAGATCCTTCCTCTCTCTAGCATCCCTTGGACAAGTAAATTAGGTTGAAAATACTCCAAAGACACAGAAGTAATTAAAATATATAATATTACCAGAGATACAGAAATTAAAATGAAAAACATTTGGGAGCTTGCAATGCAGTAACAGTTATGCCTGACTGGGAAGTATATTTTTTGAGATTTAGAATTTTCTCTGATTTGCCCCTTTAAAGCCATACTAGTTATACACAAAAGTGAACAATTGCAAAAGTGCAAACACAAGCAAGAGTCACGAAATCTTTGCCACTTTAAATTGAATCACAAAAGTTGATCTTTTATTTCTCTTGATAGGATGACTTTCTTATTTCAGTATATATATTTCAGTAGCTTTTTTAAATTTAAACTATTATTGCTATTATAACGACTCCTACTCCCAATTTCTTTTTTTCCTTTTTCTTTTATTTCTTGAGAAGAAATTGTACTTTATAAATCACCTTTCACACTTTCAGTATTTTTAAGAATCTTGTTTGAAAGCAATAATCAGCACTTAGCGCAGTGTGCTGCTTTCATTTTAAGTTCGCCTTAGTACAGCTGTGACATAGCACGTTACAGTACCACTCCATCAAGACACAGCTGGAGAAGAGGAAGGTAAGAGCATTTTAGGAACGAGCATATGGGCAGCAAGATAATTAATAGAAAATAGAAAAGACAACTGCTGGTAGTAAAATGCTGTGAAATCTACAAGAAAATAGTTAAGGAAATAGTCTATAGTGCTTTAATCACAAATTTATGTATGGCTTCTTAATCATCAGGAACTTCAATTTGGTTGCCTAGATGCTCCATTAATAAGGTTAGTATGGCAGAATTCTGTACTATTCCTAGAGAAGGCTGCTCTGAAAAGCAGTGCTCTCAGCTGAATAACGTTTTTACATTATACACGTCTCAACTCTTCCTATAGCTTTAATGTGTTTTGTTGTTTTTTTTTTTTTCTTTCCCAAGTTTATTCTAGTTCCAGGAAACTGAATATTCAGCAGCAATGTTGATATCCCATTGAACTAATACCTTCTATGCCTTAGACATTAAATTGCATACTTAGGGTACTCTGATAGGTCTCATTCATATGGTAGTTATCTGTAAGATCAGCAGATCTACATCTCAATCTCTCAAGTGAAGAATATACAATTTATAAATCCTGCTTCATCTGGCTGACTGTAGGCAGCAATAAACTACTGCTCTTAGAGGCAGCTCAGGACAAGCAGACTTAACCTAACAAGCATTGGTGAGTGCCCAAAATCAGCATGAATCTGTTTCAGTATGCAAACTACAGAACTGCAAACATTAAACTAAAAAAAACACTCCAAAGACAGTGAATCTTGAAGGATTTTCTTGGTATTCATGGAAAACAATGAAGACAATAAACAAGGTAGCTGAATTTTGTAGCTGTAAATTCAAACCTTTGAGTCTGTGTACAAATGTAAAATCAAATACTTGACATATTTGCATGTCTTTGGTAAGGTTAAAGGATGTGTCCCAGTACTGGGGATAAGCATTCTTTCTTTGTTTTCATGAAAGTATTCAAGAGTGGGTAAATAAAACCCTCACATGAGTTCTTAGACTGTGTAGAAAATTAGTTGATGGCTAAATTCTCTGAAAATGTAGTATGCAGTGAATTTCCAGGGCAGGGGTACCAAGAGAGCATGAGCTTTAAGTGCATTTTCTCTCTAGTATTTCCAGGACTTTAACATGGAGGAGGAGTGCTTTAGGGTGGAAAGAAGACCCACTCTTGCTTTCTATGGGCATCTCAGTCCAACTGGAATATGTATCTATTGGGAAGTGAAAAAGAGCTAACAATGGTCAGGGTGATTGAACTGATACTAGTATGGGGAACTCTGGCAGGAAAAACGGAAGAAGGGAAAATACAGGAATGAGACACTATAGAAAAGAGAATCTTAGTCTTTGGACTGTGGTTGAAGTAAACAGAAGAGTATGACCAATAGAAATTTTACTCTGTAGAAACTCTATAACCAAGATTCTTTTCCCTATTCATTGCTCTGCTTTCTGAAATCATCAGTAGCTCATATTGTTAAAATGGCTTGAAAATATTCAGTCTGATCTTATCTGGCAATAATGTGTTCAGTACAATGCAGGGCAGACATCTCATTTCTCTGTTGACTAAGAAAGAATTTGCAATCATAAGACAAAGACAATGAAATCTCAAGGAATGGTATGTTTTTTAATGCTTCTAGCACTGGGGAGAAAAAAAAGATAACACTTCTGAGTAGAGGTTAGCCCTGGTCTTTCCTGAAGCAGTATAAGAAACTGAGGCTTTACAATGTTCTGACAATGTACAAAAACCCTTCAATACAATAATGACAGATGTTAGAGAATCTTAATACAGAGATACTGAGAAAGAAAAATCACCTGCAAGTATTTCTTCCTCACTGGAGCCAGGGGAACAAAAAAGTGTATGTTCTTACTTAACACCATTGATATTTAAAAAAAAAAAAAATCATTATAAGTAGACAAGATTTGATCTCTCCATTTCATTGGCATGTTACTCCATCCTGAGACTTTTTATATGCTGTTTCATAAAATATTTCATTTTATTCATGTTCAGAAAACTTCTTGTGGTATTGCAAACTTTCACAAAGTTTTTTTCTGTTGTGGAAACATCACAACCTTGTCCTAATAAAGACTTGGGTGACTGGATATAATAAGCTGTAGCAGACAATACAATGACAATACAACTCATTCTAACAGAGACAGAGTATGACAAGCCTTGGTACAGGCTGTGGGTCAGCAAACAAGAGAAGAGCACAACCTGAAGCTGCCAAAAAGTTACATCATATCATCAAGGACTGATTTTATGTGTGGCCTGTGTGACACCTCCACAGTAACAGGGATTGGGACCAGAGGGGCAGGGGAAGGGGCATATTGTTGTACAGGCATCCAACACTGAGCTGCAGAAATTACTGCATTTCCCTAGGTTCCACTGTGCCAGCTCACATTTAGGGCCAGCTTTGGTAGCTGGAACTATGTGTGGGCTGCATGTGTGGGAGTGTGAAGTTTTTCCTGACACAGCTTACCTGCTGCTTTGGTTCAATTATTAAATTGAACCTTGCAGCTTCACACTGTTGGTGCTCTCTCTCCCTGCCCCCCCTCCTCCTTGACAGCTATTCATGGTGGGTTTTTTTTCTTAGCACCAAGAAATGACAGGTCATCTCCTATTGACTAGAAAACATTCTTACCAGAAATACGTTCTTTTTTTTTTTCTTCATGGAAACATATAATTTAAAAACTGTTACATTTTTGTAACTCATTTAGACTTAGATGTTTTAAAAACATTGTAGTACATGATAGCTACAACAGAACACTATATATCTACATATATAATGTATGTATGTATTCTAAACCATGTACTTTTATCTAAAAATAATGAAAGTACAACTAAATCTTTATGGAAAAGCTCATCAGCCACACTGGATCTGCTTTTTTCTTACAACTTGTTCTGAAAAAGAAGCAACAAAACTATACAGCGCCAATAATGTGTGTTTTTTATATAAGCAACATGTAAAATGCAGGAGGCTAGGCCTGGAAATATAGCTGTATGTAATGAATTACATAATTTCCTTTTTTGCCTCTCCCTGTCTTTCACAATATGATTAATTTCTTTCATTTTCCCTGTATTCTTCTTCTCTTCTTCCTCCCTCTGTTCCTTCTGCTCTCTCTCCCTCCTACTCCCACATTCCCTATGTCCCTTTCCTGTCCTCCCCTCTTCCTGCTTTCCTGCCTTCATGTCCTCCCTGCTTGCTGCTTGCTTTCCATCCTTCTTTCCTTCCCCCTTCCTGCCTCTTTGATTTCCATGCTTTAGTCTCTTTCCATACATGATGAGTTTTACCTCTTGGTCACTTAAAGTAGGCACACCCTTAATACTTGTCAATAGTAATTCTGTTCTACACAGAGAATACATTATGGAAACCTTAGAAATTAAGCTGGAAAGGCAGCAAATATTGAGAAATCCAAATGGATAACTGGAAATGACAATGTATGTTAGCCTCACTGTTCATGCCTGCTTTTCATTCATAAGTATATATATAATATATAAATATGTAATTATGTACATATATAACAAATAAGCTGTATTATATATAATTATGGCTGTCAGATTCAATGTAATGTAATTATAATTATAAAGGTCTGGATGCTGTGTAAGCACTGCTCAGCAGCAGCAAAATCAACCCTGTATTAGCAATGTTGCCTTCAGCATAAATGCAAAAGTAATCCCTTACTAACTACTATGAAGAAATATAGCTCTATCACTGACAAAATCCGTACAACCAAGAACCTTGTTAGTTTCAGAATGAGAAACTGGTTGACCTCATCACTTGAAACCTTCATAATAATGTTTCCCAAATTTTATGAAAATGTAACTAATGCTAAAATGGAATGAAAGTAATAATTATTGTTGCAAGTGTTGAAATTTTCTAGGGAATGGGAAACTTCTATCATTTCAGCATTCCCCTAGATAGAGAAGACTTTTTTCAATTAACAAATATAGATGATCCTCACTCTCATGAGCATTTGGAATCTGGAGATTCTTTTTCTTTTTTCATAATCAGGCTTGTCTTATTACTCTATGATCCCATTGTACATAACCCCACTTTCGTGGTATCCAGTATACTTGCAACCCAGCAGCAAAGAACAACTGTTCTATAGAATAAGATGAATGGCTCAAAAATTAAAGGAAAGAAAAGAAGGGAGGAAAGATGAGAAGAAAAAAAAAATCTTTGTTTGAGTGATTCCTTTAAATAACTTCTAATCTTTCGGAATTTCATTTCCAAAAGCCTGTCTGAAGATGACTGCTTCTGGATTACTTATTAAACATGCTTCAGAAGAAGATGAATCAGTTGCTTCTTAGAAGGAAATAGCCTTACTTGATTTTGAGATCATTATCGCATCTAGTACTTTAAAAAGTATTTAGAGTAGCAAAAAAAATGTAATTTAAATGGACAAAACTTCAGTAGAGTCATTAAAGCTAATTAATGCTTGTTTATACCAGCTGGCAAACACATATACTTCTAGAATCACCCTATTAAGATTGTTTCAACTTTTTTAAGGGTGTTGCATATTCCTTCATGACTCTCCTTGTTTCTTTGCTTTCAACCCCTGGAATTATTTGTTCAAAATGGTGCCGTATTAACATCATACCTGATGTTAACCTGTTTAGCCAGGGTGCTTTAGAGGGTTGAGCATGTTGGTATAATCTGAGTGTCCTCCATAAGGGAAACATTACTGAGAGCAAGATGTAGAACATTGTGTGGATATTTCTTGGGACTTTTCTGTGGGATGAAAAACTTGGAAAATCTATCACTTAACAGTGATGTTGCCAAAAACAGATTTTACAAGGATATTCTGTAAGACTGAAGTGCTCCCAATAAAAGACTGACAGTTGACTCCAGGTTAAATATAATTTACTTCAATAATTACTCAAAAATACTCCAGGCACTGAAGATTAGACTTAATATCAAGTAGCTGTGTTTCATTCTCCCCTATATCATTGTTTTGGAACACTGGAATTTTCAACTTTAGTATGAATCCATGTTACTAAACTCTCAATTTCTTGTCATAGGCTTGAGTTTTAGTCAATTGTTCAAATTCTAGTGCTCAACAGAAAATGTAAGTCATGGCAGTTGCATATTTAAATTCTTTTTTTTTCCAAGAGTTCATGTTTGTTGTCAATATTTCTATTTCATTCTTAGAACTCCCCCTGGTGGATTATGTAAAATATAAACAGACAAACTCTAAAGAATAGCCTCTAGAGGCTAATTTTACAGCTTGCAGTACTAAGAATATTTCAGTTAGTGTTTTATAAATATATGTAATATTTATCTTGATAGTGGCTATATATATTACTTAACTTGATATTAATTCTTAGAGAATCTCTGAGATTTTTTGCTTCTCTGTAATGTGGGTATGCTCTATCATGAAAATGAGATTTTATTAAAAAAACCCAAACCCAAACAAAACCCAGTTCAAATAAATTGAACAGTCTAAAGTCTGTCAAAGATAAAAGCTTTGTCAGGGCATTGATGAGAAATACCAACCAGGAGAATTGCCTGGGCTGGTTACTTAACACTAATATTATTTTTAATGTGCCCACAAGTGAGTTAGTTACATATCCTAGGGGAAAAAAAAAATGCTCTAAGTAAGAAAGACCAAGAGGAGAATGCTAGAGCACAGGAAACTGTA
This sequence comes from Hylia prasina, assembly GCA_013397195.1. NCBI lineage: Eukaryota > Metazoa > Chordata > Aves > Passeriformes > Sylviidae > Hylia > Hylia prasina. The sequence goes on along the minus strand of VYXD01003420.1, from coordinate 375,456 downwards.
ATGGACAAGAAATATCATAGTGATATGTAATTATTTATGCACTGAAGTTAAGACAGAGGAGCCAACTGGAGAAATTTTTAGTTAATGTGTGAAACTGGATTTTATACAGATGGCAACAAGTAGATTATTGTGAATATCTTCCACAAGTATAAGAACATATGGCTTATTCCTTAAAGGAAGAAAGTGAAAAGTAGTAGTGGTTAATGGAGTGGCAGGCAGGTAAATAGTAACAATTGGCTCTTTTCAAAAAAATTCTGATAAATTGAAAATGGAAGAAAGAATATTAAAATAGTGAAAAGTGTCTGTTGGAGATTTGTAGAACTAGATTTTTAAATAAATGCTGTTGTCTTTCAGGTTGTAAAAGTGAGAGATTTTACAAGGGATTGTCATTATGGAAGATTTGAAGATGTAAAAAATATAGTAACTAAATATTGCTAACAGAAGTTGGGGCCAGTAATTTTTTTTTCTTTGCCAAATAATTACTAAGCCAAAGCAAATTCATGACTTCATGGTTTGAGAGCATTGAAATATTGGGTCTCAAAGATAAAATTGATTCATGTGATGACTTTACATAAAAAGGATAAACAAAAAATGAGTAGCATTTAGCAGTCTTGATTGCAAAAGTAAAAAGTTATTATAATAAATTAGTCAGCTTGACCAAATAGTTATTTAAAACTAAGATATTGAGGCTATCTAGATCTTTAAAATCAAAGGTATAACATAATATTAGGTATAAAACTACTTAGATTTTGCATTCTCATAAAGAGGGGAAATGCTTACGTAGAGGATTCTAACCAAATAAATAATCTCCTCAAACACAAACCCACAAACACAACTTAAAAATGAGGTAAGAAAATACAAGTAATGAAAAAAACAGTGCAGGGAAAATTGGAAATCAGTAAATATAGACATACAGTGGAAAGTGCCAAGAGCAGATTTTAATTATTTCTTTTCAACAAATGCAAGAAAAAAATAGAGGATTTTAATTGCTAAACCAAGAAAATAACAGTGTAATTACAGTGAGATGGTGAGTGTATCTACCACTAATTGTATAAATGTCATGAAACTTAACAGAAACATGAATTTGCTTATAATAATTGCACTAGTTTCTCACATGTAGACCAGAGCAAGATGTGCTTCAATGAAAACTGAAGTTCTTGAAAGGAAATTTGCCACAATTAAGATGAAAGTGAAATTTGGAGTTCAAAATATATGCTGGTGATACAAGTATGTGTACTTTTATATATCCATATCTATATCTATATGGATATAGGTATATACTCAAATATATATATATATATGTGTGTGTGTGTGGAATAGATAAAGAACTCTCTTCTGTGTCAGTCTGGTTCTGTGGGGAAAAAAAAAGCTAATCTCTGGATGCAGTGGTGGATTTTGGAATATTTTGTATAATTCTCATGTCACCATTTTTAAACAGCACTTGACATTTTGAGGGTGTGAAGAGGGGAGACTCACAGGATTATAGGACAAGAGAAAATGTCTTGCAATAAATATCTTAGAGTACTCAGGCTGTTTCAGCTTATTAAAAAGAAAAGAAGATGAGGTTCTTGATGACAGCGTATCTCCACAGGGAGAAACTAGTGTGAACTAAAGAGCTCTTTAATCTAGTTGAGAAATCTTAGCAAGAGCCAATTCAGTTTAGATGGATTGGAAATAAAGTACTTTTCCATCAATAAGATTGCTTAAGCACTGGAACGACCTGGGACAACTGCAGAGAAAAGCGTTGAATTCTCCATCTCTAGGTATTTTCATCTCAAGATTAAATATGTTTAAATAAAATTGAGACAAAGCAGAAATTATTCTTAGTCACAGAGTAATTGGTGAACCGTATATGCAGAATATATTTGATATTCAAAAAAATCCCAGATTAATTACCTAACTAATTTTCCTGCCTTTAATTCTAAATATCTGTGTCATGCTAATCTATTTGTTTTTCCTTGTTAGTGCTTGATATATCCTGTTAAAAAGCTGCAACAGAGGAGCAGGCTGCCATTTTGTTAAGTCATGAATACTGAAAACCAAGTGAAGAGGAATTGTGTGGGACAAAGGGCAAGTTCTCTTTAACAGGTTGCTCAGCAGGGGGAACATTTTAGAAGTTTAGAATGTTGTTAGAGAAATTTTGCTAAACAAGGAATCCATAGTATCAGAAAAGATAGGAAATTCCTTAGTTCAGGAGGAAGCTGTAGCTTAGAGGTAGTGGACTTCTTTTCAGGCAATTACAGAATATTCTGAGTTGGAAGGGACACACAAGTATCATCCAAATTCAACTCCTGGCCCTGCACAGCACCATTCCCAAGAGTCACATCATGTGCCTGAGAGCACTGTCAAACACTGCTCAAACCCAGACAGACTATGCTGTGACCACTTCCCTGGGGACCTCTTCCAGTGCCCATTCACCCTCTGGGTGAAGAACCTTTTCCTGATATCTGATCTAAACCTCCCCTGACACAGCTTCAGGCCATTCCCTTGGGTCCTGTTATTGGTCACCACAGAGAACAGACTTCTTGCAAGGGATACATAGAATTTGTTGCAGCACAGAAACATGCTGTAGTTTAGTTAACAGGAGTAACAGCTGGTTGTGGTGTGCCTATTAAGAGAAAGATGCAAGGAATTTACCTTGGTGCTCCAGAGATTCTGGAGCCTTTCCTAATATCTAACCATCCTTTTGAAACCTTAATTGTCAAGTGCCATGAAGATATGACATGTACACATAACTCGTGCAGTCTTAAATAAACTTAAATAGACCACATATCTTAGTTTGAAAAACACTTTAATATATGGATTTAAAAATGTGAAGAGAAATGTGTGAATTCATGTAAATTCCCATAGGGATGCTGGCTATCCAGGGAATGAAGAATTGATTTATTTAAGTAAAATGTCAGTATTTCTGATACTAGAGAAATGAGCTACTTACATGTTACACATTAGAAACTATGCCAGTTTAAATTCAGATGATTAGTAGTTTACATGAGATGCAATATTTCTAACTGCTGCCGTATATCTCAGTGATAATAAAGAAGAGTTTCCTTTTTGTTTAGGAAAGAGCAGCAAGATTTCTTCACAGTGAAATGTTTCTAGGAAGAATTTATAAAAATACATCCAGGTGGTTTCCTATAAGAATACCAAAAACTTCCTTTTTTTCTTGCATACTTAGGAATTTATCTTTCCATCTGAAAATACAACGACAGGTAAAATGTGTACAATATGCAACATCTCTTAAACAGAACTTTAATCCTTTTACAGAATTCAGATAGTAAATTTGGCTTATTATTAAACTAATGGAAACTATGATTCTTTTTTTGTGTGTTTTGCTTCTATTAATGTCCTTAAAATACTGTATCTGAAGCTGAAAACCACTGAAGAAAATGAGACAATGTTAGACCACCAAAATACGCTGCTACTTCTAATATGTTTAAATGACATGGCATTAAAAAATGCATACAGCCCACATCTAATTTCAGTTTTCCTTGTAAACGTAATTATCAGTAATTAATAGCTTTATCCCAATTAAAAAAAATTCATCCATGAATTCATACTTACACCAGTGCACACTTATTATTCACCTTTTAAAATTCATAATATAGATGAAAAGCCAGAATTAGCTTGCATGACTTGGTCACGTTAATGTTGGTTGCTTGGTTTCCAGGCCTCTTCTGTCATCAGTGGAGAAACAGAAGGTTCTCCTAAGGATACTTAAATGTCATCTGTCTTCAATGCAGGGTAACATTGAACTTAGAGATTTAAATATGAAACAGTTTTTTATAATGATTATATAAAATGTGGCTTCCACATTTATGGAGATGAGAGAGCAGCACTTGTTCCTTTCAAAGATTAATTCTCTTGCTCGTGGTTCATTCAACTCCAGCATCTAGATCAGGGATATGTGACCAGTCACTAGCCAGATGTAGCCCCATCGCTATAAGTATTCAAATTCCACTGTTTAGATTATTTTGTAAATGTAGAAATCCTAAGCAAGCTCCTGAATTGTGCTCCAGAGACCAGATACTTAAGAAGTTCTCAAAGTATTAAAAATATTTAAATTATTTTGGTGCTTTCAGATTTCAGTGGAAAAGTCATCTTTTCAAACAATGACATTAAATTCTTGTGGTGCCTAAAGTTCCACATAAACAAGGATAGTTACTCTGTTTTCATTAGTTGAATAAGCAGTGATTTCTTATTTGCTATAGTGATTTAATATTTATTCAGCACATTTATTTGTTTTGTTAGGGAGCAGGTTGGAATTTCACTCATCCATTCCTTTCCTAATGGAAAAACTACCATAGATTGATTTAAGAAAAGTGATGTATAAACATTGTCATGTATAACATTTTCTTCATTGATTAAGTGTAGAACAAAAAAAAATCCTTTTCATTTCCATTTAATTTCCATTACATATCCTTTATATATCTTTATGCAACACACTCCTGTGAATAAGAAGAAAAGAAGATAAAGAAAATAAAATAATTGCACATTTTTCAGATTTGTTTTATTCTAGGCATTGCCTAACATTTGTATTTATTTAGCCTATATCTTCTTTTTTTCAGTATGATAAATGTTATATGCTTTATAATTATGCAAATTTTATCTGACATGTTTCTAGCCTGCTGAGATTAGAGGTGCCCAGGTTGGGAAAGCTTTAAGAAGGAGACATACAGGTTTATTTAGCTATAAATGCAAGAGATAAAACACTGTTTGTTAGTTCATGTTAATGTAGATTTAACAGATAAAGGTAAACAAGAACTTCCTACTGTTTCATGACTTTCTTTCTTGTGTTTTAGATAGTGATCTGTTCTAGGTAGTGCTGCTTTAATGTGATGGCACTATCAAAACATTTATTTTTACATTGTCCAGTGTTTCATTTTCATTTCTGAATTGACACCAAATGAAATTTTAATTTAATCAGATATGTGGAGTATTCTGTGCAAGATTAAGGGTGGTTATTTGTAAGTAAAGGAATGCTGTTCAATTTTTTTTTTTCATTTAACTAATTATTTATGTAGTGCTATGGAAACAATATGCAGTCTTGGAGCAGAGCTTAAGCTTTTCTGTCCCCTGGAATATTTTTTCATCATTAGAGTCCATAATGAAAAAGGACTCAAATTCTACCACCTTGTTCTGTGACCAATCTCAGTTAAATTATTGATTATAAAAACTACTCCTTGGGAGGTCACAAAATTTCTTTTAAGTTGTATTGTTATTTTAGCTCAGCAGTTAGTTAATTAGGCTTTTTTATTTTGATAAATTAATCATGAAAATGTGTATGAAACTCAACTCATCTTTCTGAACCTTCTCTCATCAGCACATTTCCATCAATGTCTGTTATGTTTTATTTTTTTACGTCTGTGTTAGAATTCTGTAGTCTTCCCTGCTGGCAATGAGTTGGCTAGACAAGGCTGCTCAAGAAATTAATCTGATGTGATTTATAAAATAAATCCTACTGAAAATACATTATATCAAAAATCAAAAGATTTTTCACCTATTTTCATTGTATTATTTTGAGGTCCTGTCAATTCTGAGATGTTATTTTAAACTTCTTATGATTTAAACTGATCTTTCTAAATACCAAGTTTCACAGGCATACTGTACCCTTTGGCATAAATACTGCTGTTCTTGTGTACTGATGATTAATAGAATTGCAGAGAATCTTTTCCATTTGTGAAACTAAGCTGCATCTGGGCTTTTTATGTATCACTTCCTATTGCAATTAAGGAGTTGAAATATGATTTGTGTTTATCCTAGTAAAATTTAAAAAACAACAAATAAAGAAATTATGTAAATTTGCAAAATGTTTTTGTTTAAATCTGCAGTTTTGCAAAACCAAATTTTGCCAGTGGCACTGGTAGTTCAGTATAGCCTCGTGCAAAATCTTAAATAGGTCTAGACCTGTCAGATTTTTTTATTGTTTTAAGAGCAATGTTTTGTGCTTAGCAGTAAGATAATTTTTCACCTTGTGAAAAAGTAAAGAGTTGTGCACAGCTAGCATTAACTAAAAAAAATCCGTCCCCTCAAACCCTTTCAGCAGGATTACATCTAGCCAGTATAGCTGCTGTTTGCAGTAGGGTTAAACAAAATATAGTAAAGCCTGAGGACACTGCTATCACAGCCAGGCAGGTAAGGAAATTGCTTTTCCTTTAAATACAAAGGTTAATGAGAATGAATAGTTTCACTTGTGTTTCATTAAAGACTTTCCTAAAGGTAATATAGTGTTATTCCCTCCTTCTGTATCCTACGTTGAACTAGGTCTTTAAGACAGTTAAAAGTTCAAAGGTGTTTCTCAGACAGTTGTATCCTTTTCATTTTCTTAAACTTCCAGTATGTGCCAAGAAGGTGCTGATACCTCATTTCCCCACATATATAATTTATACAGAAAGCCTCTTCACCAGCATGTAGTAATATTGTAGTTTGCTATGAATAAATTCAAGCTGTGTCAAAGCTGGTTTTTTTATTGTATCTCAAGTGCTTTATGTTTTTTATTGTTGGCTTTGCTGTTGTTTGAAGGGGTGGGGGAAGTTGTTTGTTCTTTTTTTGTTTTCATATAGGGTGCTTTGTATTTTCTGGAATGCTCCTAAAGGTTAATCAGTGCTCTTGCTTCATGTGTAAAACATACCAGATTTTGGATTTATCTTGGTCTATTCTTACATGAAAAAGTTTTCTCTAAGATTTATTTTAAAAAAGTTATTATACAAGTCTTTGGCTTGCTGAATGAAGAGCAACACACAGTCTACACACCATCTGAATGACATGCAGTTAAAGTCAACATTATTAGTTTTCAATGTGTGGACTCTCTACTGAAATTATTAAAATATTCTCTTCTGATGAAGGTGTGTACAGCATCTGTATAAAGACCAACCATATACTCAGTTGCATTAGCCAGGGGATTGAAAGAAATTTTTACTACTCATGATGCTGTAATGGAATGCATTTTCCAGCTGGTGGCATTTCAATTGATGAGCAAATTGAACCAGCTATGAAGCTGAAACAGGAAGCACACAATATATGAAGAGAACCTGAGGGGGCATTCACAAAGAAAAGAGCTAAGAGAGATGATATCTTCAGCTGCCTACCAGGGGTTATGGAAGAGATAAAATCATTCTTTTCTCGAAGGCGCAGAATGAGGGAAAATTGGGCATCAGTCCTAAGTTCCAAGTGAAAAACACATCTTCACAGTGAGAGTGGTACTCATTGTAGCCGTTTCCTCTGAGGGGCTGTGGAATCTCTGTACTTGGAAATATTCCAGGCTACACTCAACAAGGCTGTGAGCATTCTGTTTCATCAGCCAACCTGATGCAATTTCTGAATTTCCTACATTCCATTGCTGTGCAATCAAAGGAAAATGTAATATTCACATAACACATAACACTCAGGTGTAATTATGTGTAGCATTTTGCAATTTTAAATTTTCAGTAGCAATTTAATGAGAACTATGATTCAGATCAGATTCAAAAGTCTGTGGTATCTTATATAAGTGCATGTTTATACATTTACATGCTCATATGCACATACATTTGTATATGTATTTATTTATTTGGAGCATAACTGGCTGAGTTCCAATTATGAAAACCACCATTTAATTGATAATACCCATAATTATGGAGTTGCTACTCGTAATTGAAATGAAGATATTTTAAAAGAAATGTGGTAATCCTTGTAAATTATTACTAAACAGTAGCCTCTAGACAGGTGACTTTATGAACTAAGCACATTCTGCACACAAATTTGTGGTCAGAGCAGTAAAAACTATATATGTGGCTCAAAAAGCCAAAACTATCAGCTAAGGAGGGTAACTGCAAATTCTATTGCATCCTGTAATGGGCTTACTGTGGAGTTAATAATTAGTGTTTCACACAGAAATTATGCCACATATTTAGAAAATAACAACTTATACATGCATAAGCAAAATCTTCACATAAGCAAAATCTATCAAAACTGTGGAAATCACTAGCTGTTACGAAGTATCTTCTTCTACTTGGAATTGGACCTGTGACAAGATTGTATCCAAACCAAATCAATTTTCCATCAGTCTTTTGCTTTTCATAAGACTGAACACACTGATTATTTTGATTCTGAAGACATGAGCCATGTTCTGACACACAGAGCAGGAACTAAAAAAATTGATAAACTTCTCTGCTAGTTTTCTGAGAATCTGTATTTTAGAGACATCCAACCTTTTTTCTTTAAATCAGTTTAATACAGCTGTAAAACCTATACAGAGTTCATTATGATTGTTGTTAGACAGCTTGGCATAGGTTCAGACAAAATCTGAGCTAGGCTTGTGAAGTTCCTAGGGGAGTAAATAAACTTTCTGTTAATTAGGATTTGATAATTTTAGAAATATATTATCTTAAGAATTTGTTCAGTACACCTGATAGTTTAGCTATTTGCTGTGACTCTCAGAATTTTCTATGGTTTCCTCATGAAAGTTATCACAATGTACATCCACAAAAAGGATTTTGCAAACTGGTTTTTAAACACTTTCATTTTTCTCATTACAAATTTTACACATATCAACATACATTCATAAATCCTGTAGAATAAATTCCTGAATAATTTATTTTTTTTTTTTTACATTTTGGTAGCTAAATTGTATTTGAATAACATATGTTCTAAACATATGTTCTTAAATCTTAAAATTCTTAATCTGTTACATGCATCAGGACCTGCTGAGATGTATTGCAACTGATTTATTTATTTTATGCTTGGTAAAACCTTTTTCCTTTTAAGAAGTGAAATCCAGAATATGTTTTGGAAATACATAATTCAGTACCTCTCATTGAAGATTTTTGTCAAGTACCTGCTGGAGAAAGTGTATATATATATATGAAAATACAGATACTTTGATTCATTTTCATTCAGAATGTTGCTGTACAATGAAGCAGAAGTGCAGAATAATATCTACTGCTGTCTGTTTTTATGTTTAACTGAAATTGATAAGAGACAAGAACTTCCAGGGTTTATCAACACTTCCAGGTTTTCAATAAAATTCAAAGTTAGCTGAAAATTTGCTTGTTTTAAATAAGGTTGTATTTGCTATGTAGTATCTTTCTTAGTAAGAAGAAAAAAATTATTAGAGAGGCTTCAAGAGACACTTAAGACACAAATGACCTTGAAAGAGAGAATAGGATGTTATTTCCTTCAAACCCAGAATGGAGATTTCATCAAATCTATTTCAGCCGCAGGATTAAAAGTGAAACAGCAATAACAACAACAACAACAACAACAACAAAAAAAGAATATTTGCCTTTTATGGGAATGTGCTTAAATTATGTAGTTGGCTGCAAGGGATTCTATGAAGGCAAAACCTAAATAGATTCAAAGTGCTTTTAAATAAATTGAAGAGAATGCTGCAAAGATCTTCTAAGTATCTCATACAGGAAATCACTAAAATCACAAATTTTCAAAATCTCTGATACACAGAGAAGATAGAGTATTCACTATTTAAACTCCTTCTAATCACTTTCAAAATTACATCTGGTCACTGGTCACAAATGTACCTCTTGCTCTAAGCCCGCGTAGCACTTTTCATGTCCCATAAGCACTTAAACACTGTGTATCACCTAGATACCTAAATTCTGTGCAAGACTATATCAATAAATTCATCTGAATAAATACATTTTTAAATATAATGGGTAGCTTCTAAAGCACAAGAAAATCAGGAGATCCACTACTAAAAATTGAACAAATTCTCATGTTATTTCAAATTCTTCATTTTAAAGAATGTTTCTATTTCTATTCTGCTGTTTTAACTAGTGTGATTTCAGGTGTAAATATCATGTGATAGTTTCTGTTTATTTCCAGAAAAAAGTTATGTTTATTTCTGTCAGGTCTTGCACTTGGGTCACAACAACCTCACTCAGCACTTCCATCTTGAGGATGAGCAGCTGGAAAGCCGCTCAGCAGAAAAGAACTTGGGCCTGCTGGTTAGCAGCCAGCTGAACATGATCCAGTCTGTGTCCAGATGTCTGAGAAGGCCAGTGGCATCCTGGCCTGTATCAGCAGCAGTGTGGCCAGGAGGACCAGGGCAGTGACTGTCCCCCTGTGACTGGCACTGCTGAGGCCCCACTTTAAATACCATGTTCAGTTTTGGGCCCCTCACTGCAAGAAGGACACTGAGGCCCTGAGGTATGTCCAGAGAAGGAGCTGATAAAGGGTCTGAGGTGCAAGTCTTATGAGTAGTGTCTGAGAGAACTGGGGTTCTGGAGAAAAGGAGGCTCGGGGATACCTTATCACACTCTACAGCTCACCTGAAAGGAGGTGGCTGTGAGAAAGGGATTCATCTCTTTCCACAGTAACAAGTGACAGGACAAGAGGAAGTGGCCTCAAGTTGCACCAGGGGAGGTTTAGATCAAGTATTATGAAAACATTCTTCACTGAAAGAGGGCTCAAGCATTGAAATAAGCTACCCAGGCAAGTGGTGGAATCATCATCCCTGGAAATGTTCAAAAGATGCATGGATATGGCTGCTGGGGATTTGGTTTAGTGGTGAACACATTGGTGCTGGGTTAATGGTTGGATTTGATAATTTTAGAGAATTTTTCAATCCTTAGTGATTCTGTATTTCTATGAACTTGAACACAGGCTAATGAAAAGACCACCTAAACAATCAACAGCAAGCCACAGCTATAAAGTTCTCTTTGCCTCCTTCCCTTTCCAGCTAAAGAACTTACAACTAAGAAATTAATGCATATTACAGTTAGTTGACAGCATGAGGTTATTTGATGTTAACTTACACTCTTAGAAAGAGTGAAACATAATATCTGTTCCTTCCAAGTTTATAATTTTCAAAGCAACAATAAAACAAGAGTAACTGTCAGTAGAATCAATATTATGTGCAGGTTGACAAATGTTTTATAATTTTATTTCAGTCTGAAATTTGTCTTTTGGGATTTACACAGTAAATTAATATATTTTCAGCATTCATTTTATAGTTTTTTTTAAGTGTTTTATCAAACAACCTAATGTGACAAGTTTTCAGCACCCTTGTATCTTGAAATCACTTAAAATCTACAGTGCTTGTTTTACGTTATATACCATTATTTTGTTGGAACAAGTGTGGAAATTCCATTGTTAATAGTCAGATATCTTTGTGCAAATCATTATATTTTGTGAAATATTGTGGAATACAAAAATTTCAGTCACCTAGAAGAGGGCCTATATTAATTGAATTTGTATCATGATTCTTGAGCATTAATCTGGATTTATAATGTGCTTGAAGGTTGTAAGTGTTGTCAGAAATTGATTAGCATATGAGTTTCTTCAAACTTGCTTATAGTGTGGAAATCTTTGGAAGTCCCATTCCAGTTGATAGGCGTTCTTTCCCAGAATCATGTTTGTGTTTTGATGTTTGTCTAATTTGAAATATATTCTCTTTTTCCATACTAAAATTCTCAGGAATGCTTCAGTTTATGCTGGATGCTAGTTGAAAGGTGAATCGGAGTTCAACAATGGAAAAGAGAGTATAAACAGAATGATTCAGGCGCATAACTTGGGCCTTTCCTGAACTTTGTCTTTTCCCTACGATGGATGGTTTTTTTTGTTTTCTAGAATGCTCTTGGCTGGTATATACTTTTTCAATACAATAATTTACTATAAATAATTCAGAAATGCTAACATTTTCATATGTCTCTGGTGCAGTATTTTAAATATTTGGTTTCAGTTAAAATGACTGCTGTATAAGAAATACTAACCTAAACTACCATTTGTAAATATTTCACTCTTCAAACAAAACTTTAACTGAAACATTCTCCAGAAACAGCATACAGGACATGACACAAAACATATAAGCTTTTAGATGCATAGTGAAGATAGAAGAAACAGTATTGTTGCAAATCTTTATGGTGTGGAGACTCATAGAGAAAAGCATTTTTCCACTGTGATCTTGCAATTACCCATGAATGCATTTTGATTTTAATGACTACCTGTTTTTAATTCAAGTTTGAAGAACAGGAATATAAAAAAAAAAAAATCATGGTATTGCTCTGACTGATGTTCGAATTACCTTTAGAAACACTATCTTAATTACAGTATTTGTTAATCTTTTTATTACAGATTACAGATCTGTTTACTTATATATATATATATATATGCTTTTTCTATAGACATGATCTTGCATATGCCTTCAGCCCTTGCTTTGTGCTGTATTCCATCACATTTCAAGGCTAAGTAGGGTCAGAATAGGGCATTGAATGATTATGAGATTACAAGTATATTTTTAGGTGTTACCACAAAGAAGAGTGTTAATGATTAAGTAACATGTTTTCACTCCTGAGCATTACAACAGTTACAGGACTGTGAATGAATTGTAAAAGCAAGGCCATAACCACTCAGCCCCTTTGAGTTATTAAAGACCCAAGAGATTATTTTGAGGCTTTTAAGTTTTGGTGCTAATGGGCTCATTAATCAGACTGAGAAATTCATAATAAGAACCAGTATGTATGAGCAGAAGACAGACAAGTTCAAATGGGGCATTAGACATACATTTTAATGTTCAGAATGATTGCTTTTGAAAGCTACTGTGAAAGTGGCAAATTATCAATCTCCTCATATCTTTGAATTGATGCCTTTATAGGAAGCAATCTTCAGTGAATCAGATGTTATTAGGCTCAACAGAAGGGTATCTGGTTTGAAACAAAAACTGAAAGGGATTCCAAGGCAGTTTCCTGCTTTCAGAAACTGTTTAAGGCAAAGCTGAAAGGAATTGCTGATACTGTAGAGAGCTGTGCAGCCCTTCAGAAGGACCTGGACCTGAACTGTCTGAAATTCATCAAAGGCAAGACAGGGTCCTGCACCTGGGAGTAATAACTCTGTGCACCAGTGGCGGCTGGGGACCGACCTGCTGGAAAGCAGCTCTCAGGCCATGAAAAAGACCTGGGGGTCCTGACGGACAACAAGCTATCCATGAGCTGGCAGTGAGCTCTTGTGGCCAAGAAGGCCAACAGAATCCTGGGGATGCATTAGGAAGAGCATTGCGAGCAGGTGGAGGGAAGTGATGCTTCCCCTCTACTCACCCCTGGTGAAGCCACACGTGGAGTGCTGTTTCCAGTTCTGGGCTTCTCATTATAAGAGAGACATGGCGCTCTTGGAGCAAGACCAGCAGAGGGCTCTGAAGATGATGAACATCTCTGTTACGAGGAAAGGCTGAGGGAGTTGGGCTGTTCAGCTTTGGGGAAGAGACGACCGAGAGAGGACCTCATCAGTGTATATAAATATGATAAGGGAGAGTGTCAAAATGATGGTGTCAAACAATAGGACAAGAGGCAATGGACAGAAACTGATTCCCAAAGTTCTCCAGATATGAGAAAGAACTTCCTTACTGTGCAGGTGACCACACACTGGAGCAGGATATCTGGAGAGGCTGTGGAGTCTCCCTCATTGGAGATATATTTAACCATATGAACACAATCCTGTGCGATGTACTATAGGATAATGCTGCTTGAGCAGGGAGGTTGGACTGGGTGACCATTCCAACCTTCCCTTTTGTAAACTGAATCCTATGTTATTACACTTGTTCTAACAGACATGTACCCATCCTATCCACTGAGAATCTTTTCCAGAGCTTAATGCTTTAACCATAAGGAATTTTTTTTTCTCATTTCCAGTTTTATTTTAATCAGATTTGATTTATGTGAGTTTCCTTTTAGACTTGTTACCCTCCATTTTCCTTGTTTTCCTCTTCTGTGACTGTAATCAGTATAAACAAGATAGGGGCTCTATTAGGACATAAATATGCTCACCTTTGTATAAATCAACAGTATTATAAATCAATGTTTTATCAACATAATTCTCATACTGAGTCCAAAAAGCAGCACTGCACCAGCTATTAAGAAGATAATGAGCTCCACCACAGCCAAAAGCAGTACAGTAGGAAAAAAGGAAAAGTAGTGCTGGGAGAGTAAGAAACTGAGATTGTCATGGTGACTACTTTCCTGAAATGTTATAATTTAAACCCAGAAAATTGTCATTCTGTTTTCTACGTGAGAAGGGTTACATTCCTGCTGTGAAAACAGCACAATTGAAACAGCTGGGGCAGCTCATATTTTCCATACTTGGGAAGTGCTAGGGGTAAATCTTAGACAAGTAACAGCAAAACCAATCACCAGAGTCAGTACCAGTATGTTTCCACACTATACAATACTGCACCATTGTGACAATTTGCACTGTGATTCTATATTTTTGCTACTTGCAGCCTTTTAAATCCAAAGTGCCTCTGGATGATTCACAGTACTGATCTCTTCTGCTATTTACTTGAAATTGTGCTGTGAACCTTTGTGATGACAAGTAAATCAATCTGGGCCAATTCAAGTCAGAAAACAGAATCACAGAATATTTCAAGCTGAAAGGGGGTCTCGGGGATCATCTAGTACAGCTGCACTGGATAGTCCCCAAGAGTCACACTATGTACCCAAGAGTTTCTTGAACTCTGTCAGGTTTAGTGTTTTGACCACTACCTTGGGGAGCCAGTTCCAGTGCGCAAACACTCTCCGGGTGAAGAACCTTTTCCTACTATCCAACCTAAACCTCCCATGATGCAATTTTTGCCTGTTCCTTTTGGTCCTGTCACTGGTCATCACAGAGGAGAAATCAGTGCCAGCCCAGCCTCTTCCCCTCATAAGAAAGTTGTAGACTGCAATGAGGTCTCCTCTCAGTCTCCTCCAGGGTGAACAGATCAAGTGACCTCAGCCACTTCTAATACAGCCTTTCACTCATTCACCATTCTTATTACCGTCCTCTAGATGCTCTCTAACAACTTAATATCTTTCTTATGTTGTGGCACCCAGAACTGCCCCCAGCACTGGAGATGAGGCTGCCCCAGCTCAGAGCAGAGAGGACAATCCCCTCTCTTGCCCAGCTGGTGATGCTGTGCCTGATGCCCCCAGGACAGGGTTGGCTCTCCTGGCTGCCAGGGCTCTGATGGCTCAGATTCAACTTGACAGTGACCAGGACCCCCAGTTCCCTATCCACAGCACTGCTCTCCAGCATCTAATTCCCCTCTCTTTACATCCAGAGTTACCCCATCCCAGGTGCAGGATTCAGCACTTCTCCTTGTTGAGCTTGATGCAGTTGGTGATTGTCCATTTTTGGTGATTTGTCTCTCTTGCAGGGCCTCCCTGCCTTTGAGGGACTCAACAGCTCCTCCCAGTTTTGTATCATCTGTGAACTTGCTCAGTATCTCTTCCAGTCCAGTGTCCAAATCATTTATGAAGAAGTGGAAGAAGAGCACAAGGCCTATGATGGAGCCATGTGGAGCCCCACTAGAAACAGGTCATCAGTCTGATGTCAAAGATGACATCTTTTCAAGTCAGCTGCTGTAGGACCTGTTCCATAAAGTTCTTATCCAGGCCTTTTAGGAACCTCCTTGCTTGGGTTATACCAGCTGTGTGATGCTCCCAGTTAATTCTGGCAAGTTGAAGTCTAGGGCAGTTGACTTGGAAATGTCCCTTAGAGTCCTCAAATGATAATCCATTAGCATCGTCCTCCTGACTAGGAGGTCTGTAATTGATTATCATGATGACATTTGAATTATCTGTTTGCTCCTTGATTTTCACCTAGAGGCTTCTAATTGTGCCATTGCCAACTGTGAGCTCCATCCGTTCTAGCCCTTTTGTTTTATACAGTGCCACCCCTCTGACTCTTCTGCCCTGCCTTTTACTCCTGAAGAGCCTGGAAACATCCAGCAGCGCACTCCAGTCACAGCACTCATCCCACCAGGTTTCACTTATGCAATTATGTCAAATCCCTGGGACTGGGCCAAAGGTGTCAGTAGGCCCATCAGATGTCAATAGACAAAGAGTTGAGTAGATCATCCCATCATCTGGGGGCTACAACCTCCAGATTTTTCTGCTTTCACCAACCTCAGAGCCATGCATTGACCTGACAGATCTGCCTATTGCTATCAGTATTTTTTAGGACCCCAAGCTGTGCTCCCTTATTAACTTTATTTTGGAAAGGTAAACAAGCATTAATTAAGACCTCTAAAAAGGGAAAAGGGGAAAAAAAAAAAAAAGAAAGATGGAGTAATTAATAATGATAAAATTGGTTTACAGGCTGCTAGAGTTTTTGGTTTCCTAGATACCATGGTAACAAGAAAATGTTATGCATACACTGAGGCCTAATGCCAAAAAACTCCAGGGTTTGTAGGATGCAGGACCTTCCAAGACAGTGTTGGAAGATTTTTTTAAGTCAGGGGGAGCAAGATGTGTACATGTCCTCATCCATCTAGCAAATTGTGCCGGATTTGTGTGCAGGTTTAGGCTGCTTGAATCTTAGATGTGAAAAAGAATATATGTAGGATGTGATACAAGATCCTTCACCAATACAGGAAAAAAATATTAATCATTCTGACATAGCTTGGAAGTTTTAGACAGTTTATCATAATAAATCGGCATATCAGCAAATATCTGTGAGCAACTGGTTGTGAGCTACCCTTAGAATGTGAAATCCCAGAATGCTGCATCATATTCACAATGAATTAGATTAATATGGCTAATTCTTCAGCCTTATATCCTAAAAGTCTATTATTATTATTATTTAATTAATTCAAAAGATGCAAGTAGAAAAAGAAAATATTTAGATTGTCAAAGTCTCAGTCATCGAGAAGTCTCGTACTAAGATTTCAGTACACTGTATGAGATGGTACCCATAGTCACAGTCTCTTCTATCCTTAACCTGCTGTCTGCTCTCCCCAAAAAGCAGCACTTGCTTATCTCTCTTCCACTGGCAAAGTTCAGAGGATCATGCACAGATACATAGCACCTCTTTCCACTGTCCTGTAAACACCCCAGTCTTAATACCTCTTTTGTAATGATGATACCAGGCTGACATCTGGTGCTGGGAGAAACATAGCTCTTTGGATTACGTTGGTCAGCTGGAGCTCACTCTCAGATAAAGTCTGAGATTTGGTTAGTGATTCGGGATCTCAGGTTCAGGTTTCCAGATGGAATCTGGGATATGGGTAGAGAAACAGACCATAAGCATATTAACAAATACTAATCCTTTGTCTAATGGGAGTTCACAATGGGCTGAATAGTCCATTTGCCTTAGGGGAGAAGTTACACAGGATTGTAAAGGGGGTGTAGTCTTATGTGATACATAACTGATATGGAAACCAGGGCATAAAACAAGAGGTGAGAATTCAATGTAACACAGCAGCAATATTGCCAGACTGAAATAGCTTGAGAATTGACCAAAATCAAAATTTTCTTTCATGTCTTATCACTTCAGAATGTATAGTATCAATATGATTTAATATGAAAAACAGATGCATTATTTATTCGTTTATTTCAATGTTCTCATGAAAACTTAAGTTTTAAACTAAAAGTAGTATGAGCTTAAAATATTATGGACATTCGTGATGTACTAAGTGAAAGCCTAGTATGTGGATATCTGGTTTTTGGCATTAGTTTATGTGCCTTTAATTTTTTAATTGTTAAGGTGACAGCATCCAAATCACAAAAATACAAAACTTTTTAAATAAGACTCCTACATCCAAAACCAAAAAACCTGCTAAGCATTTTACTTCCTTGATAACTCTGATGCAGTAGGTTCTGAATAGCACTGTCAGAATATGACATTCTTTGTCAACATCTGAAATTATTTAATATTTTTCAGGTTCTGCATTATAACTGATACATGCTGATTAGTGAAATCAATGATATAAACATCAATGAAAACTAGCTTTTTCAAGATAATTTGATTACATGTGGCATAATCATTGCAAGTTAAGATTTTAAAAAATCTAATTCAATTGTGTTGGTGACATCATTATAAAGATATATGGTATTAAAATCCATTTGCTAATAATTTAATTTTATTAGAGCCTTTATGTTCCTATGATGCACAATCTATTTGATACTTGGGCCATTGCTTATCTACCTTTAAATATAGATATGTTTTGTTTACATGGTTCTACTGTTCTAATACTTCATGCTTATTTAATGCTAACCTTGTGTACTGCTAAAAAGGTTTAAAAGTAAAATAGCTCTACCATTGAAATGCTATAACCCCACAGCAATGGTTACTGTGTGGTCATTTTGAGAAAGTGGAAGAGTAATCAAGTGACACAGCTTCATCCATGCAAGTTCAGAGACTTTCATACTTTCTACTGTAAGTTACATTGTCTGAATTAAAAGCAAGTATCTACTACTCTGCTTAATTAAAACATGGAATGTGATTGATGCATGCAGAACAGGCCCAGTGTCTCTCATATGAGACTTATGAGATAGTGAAGCGCGATCTACAAAGCCTCTTAAAGTACTAGAGTCAAAAATTACAGGTCCTGGAGACTCATACAACTCTGTCACATAATCTTTGGCATATTTAAAGGTTCAGTACGCTTGTTCTTATCATAAAGGTTTATCTGCCAGAGGACCTAGGCATTCCTGAAAGCACTTCACTAAAACAGGATGAGAGGAAGTGGCCTCCACTTATGCCAAGGGAAAATACCATTGGATATTAGGAAAAATTTCTCCACTGAAAGAGTCATCATATTGTGGAATCACCATCCCTGAAAGTATTTGAAAAGCATCCAGATGTGGTACTTGGGACATGGTTTAGTGGCAAAGATGCCAGTGTTAGGTTAATGGTTGAACTGGATGATCCTAAGTCTTTTCCAGCCATAATGATTCCGTGATTCTGTAACTGTGTACCTCAATTCCTATTTTGCACATTAATCTGAGAAGAATTTAAAATTTATTTAATGTGTCCTGGAAAGACATCACAGACATCTCTTATATCCTGTTCCCTAAATTGCAAAAATAAAGGCTAGTCACATAGAACAAACAAACAAACAAACAACAACAACAACAAAAGCCAAAACCAAAACCAAAACAAACAAAAACCAACCAACCAACCAACCAACAACAACAACAAAACCCAGGTAGATATTTTTCCACAATTAGTGTATGAGAAATTATTTCTGTTGTGGTTAACAGCTAGCCATTGCATTACGCTTTGCTGCTCCAAATGAAATAACCTCAAGGAATTAAAAATATTATCTGGGAAGATTTAACATTCATTGGTCAGGTCAGGAAATGCTAATAAGTTGAAGGAGAGAATATTTACCTCTGAAGAACAAAACCCTGGATTTTAGATATAAATCAGAATTACATATATGACATTTACATTATATATATGGATATATATGGTATATTTATGGCATATAAATGGTATATTATATATATAAAACATAATATATATTTGTTACTTTCTGCAGTACTCATGCCTGAGTAACATGAAATTAATGTAAGTCCATATGTTTAGAAAAAGAGATTTGAGCTTATATCTTTTGTCTGAAAGCTTTGTTTGATTCTGCAATCAGTACAGAGGCTGGAATAAGTTCTCTTTAAGGTTGTATGCAGAGAAAAAAAAATTAAAGATGACCAAAAATATCCTAATGAAATCTAAAATTATTGTTCTGAAGTTAAAGCTCCTGCTTGGAATGTTATTCTTAATGAATTAAGTTATGTGGGTTCATGAATTATGTTCTACCATCACAATGCTTCTCTATAATATTAGGTCTTTGGATTAATATGCTATTGCAAAATTCAATGTTGGTTCCTATTAAGGGGTAGAGTTATTTTTTTTTTCATAATGGGATTTAATGTCAGTTGAACCAGGCTTAATTAAACTTTGTCTTATAAATCATTTTATTGAGAAGTGCAATGAAATTCTGTGAGTTTTATGACTTTTTAATTAAAATAAATTAAGCCAGCCAGTGGTTAAGTGCCTGCCTACAAACTAGTTCTCTTACATTTTCAAGCTATTCTAAGATGCTCTATACACACAATTTTAAACTTTATCAGGGGATAATGGTTTAAAACCTCATTCCAGCAAAATTTACATTTTTAGGGACCTATTGACATTTAATGTAGTAATTTTAAAAAGAACTGAGTCATGTTTTGATCCAATTATCAATTGTGTTAAGGTAACTTAACAGCATGGTTAATATAGACCATGACCACATATACATCTTTGACTTTCTTTTGTGTCAGTATCCTATGTACGTAGAGTTATAAAGTAACTCATTGGAAGTTAAGTTTTACATATCAAAGCATTCACACATAATAATAAGCATCATTTTCAACTTTGTCTAATTTATTCTATCTGCACTTACATATTTTATCTGTAATTTCATTACACATTTCAAGGAAATTCTGTCTCATTATTTTGTCATGTCTATGTCTGCAATATCCATCTCTGCTGCCTTATATAAAATAATATGCAGTTAATTTTTAATAAATATGCTTAAGCAGTATATTTCAAAAAGTATGAAGTTGGAGAATTAAAATAAAAGTTTCCTTCTATTAAATAAGTCAGGGAAGGACAGCATGTTACATAGTAGAGCCAGAGTATAATTCTGATGTTGTAAATCTTGCACATTATTTTCTTGTATTTGTTACAATGTCTTAGCAATACTGCATTAATTCTGTTTCATTTTTGATGACCAGACAGTCTTTCCCCTGATCCGGACACAAATGAGCAATTATAGGCAGGATAGATTGGATTTTGATATACTAAAAACTGAATATAGTGGGTATAGTAGTGGAATTACCCACTTCTCTCAGTTTTGATGTTCTTACATTTAAGTCCCTGACTGATGTTTTGTCATTCTTTCCCCACTTGTCATCTTAAAAATTCTATCCAAACCAGCGTAACAAAATTCATTATTATTTTTCATCTATTTTCATCTCTTAGATGTTGCAACTTACTGTTCCAAATATTGCTTTTTAGATTTTCAGTTTATATAAAAATATAGTTCTTTTTCCTTGTGCCTCTAGTCTTCAATATTACTTCACTTTCTTCTTATAATTGTCTATGGATTGAGAATATGAAAACATGTTTACAATTTATCCACAGAGATATAGCACCCTAAAAGAAATGTTTGGAGAAAAATATCTGTAGAATTATGATTCTACTGTGTCATGTTTATGTAGAGTAGGTAGTTCAGAGAGTGCTTAATTCAGTCCTTAGGATTCAGACAACTAAATGTAACAAACATTTTTTTGTTTGTTTGTTCTTCTGTTTTATGCATTTATACGTTCTTTTTAGGGCTTTTTTAGTTATTCCTATTTTTATTTGTCCTGGTTCTGTCCAGGACAAGGTTAATTTTTTTTTTGCAGTAGCCAGGAATGGGGCATAACTAGGACATAGAGGTTAGTCTGTAAAACCTTATATCTTTGCCAAGAGTGGGGGGAAAATGTCTTTTCCAAGGGGAAGGAATTCTTTCTGGTGGAGTAAATGTAACAGAGGGGTTTATCTAGTATTATCTGTTGGGGATGGGGGGAGTGGGTGTGGGAGCTGTGGTTCTGTGTGAATTGTTATCTTTGTTGTACCCTCTGTCATTAGTACTGTTGCTGTTACTCTTTGCTTCCTTACCTCATTGCTGTTTCCTGTAAATTGTTCCTGTCTCAACCAGTGACCTTTACCTTTTGTGCCTCCAATTTTCCTCTCCAGCCCACAGCACTGTGGGAGGGTGAGGGGGAAAGTAGGGGAGCAAGAGAGTGTCAGTGGTTTGGAGAGTCTTAAGGGTGGCGCTGAAGTAGGGAGTACTGTTCCTAAACCACAACAGTATAATAGTTTTCAATACTGTGAGATCTTAAATGCTGTAAACTATTTGCATGATAACTGGATATTAAAAATCTGTTCTAAACAAAGTTAAAAAATAGTCCTTAATTCATGGTTTTGATCTTCCCCTCAGCGTTGTCATATGTGTAGACAGAAATCTAGATATTCATAATATTACTCCGTATGACTGACAAGTTGTTTTAGAAATAATGAAAGACAGACAGTGAAAATATCCAGGGAAATGCAGTATGTGCATGTAAAGACTTAAAATATATTTAGTGTGCTCAATTACAATTGAATTTATAAAAATTTTGAACAATAGCCTTTTCTTATTCTGACAATTTAAAATTATGATATTACCGTATAATCTTCATACTGTTTTCAAAACACATTTTTATATGAATTGCAACTATAGCTGTTGGACTCTAATCGTTTATGTTTTGTTTTTCTCATGAGCTGCAAGGCAGAGCATATCCATGTCTGGGTATGGCAGATAATGACTAATCCTATGCCTTATTAGCTTTAATGGTTATTTTTATTTTCTTGCAGTATTACTGAATCTGAAATACTTTTTTCTTCTCAGGAAAATATAATGGAAGTTATAAGAAATCAAGAATTTTTACTTCTACCTGCGGAAGAACTCCATAAACTTCTTGCCAGTGATGATGTGAATGTTCCTGATGAAGAGACCATTTTCCATGCCTTAATGATGTGGGTGAAATATGATATGCAGAGGCGATGCAATGACCTAAGTATGCTGCTTGCTTATATCAGATTACCACTCCTTCCACCTCAGGTATTTTAAAAATTATGTAGTCATCACCATCATAACAACAAGAACGTCATTGTTATTGTGTCCTTGTGAAAACTCTCATCAGTTTGCAATCTGCAATTTCTGAATACTCTATGTGTTTAAAAGCAAACCTGTTCAGAATCAGAAAAAATGAGTGCTAACCTTTCACCCAGGGTGATCTCAATAAACTTGAGGCTTGGGCCAACACATTAACAAGAAGGGCAGATTTGTGAAACTGAAGAGGAGTAACTGCAGATTTTATAACGTGCTACAAAAAAACCAGGCAGAATAATAAATATTCTTAGAAAAACCAGCAAGACCTAAGCAGAACAAACAAACCAACAAGAAAAAAATCCCAATCACACGGGGTTTATGACAGATACCAGGTAGAGGATGAGTCAACAGT
Organism: Hylia prasina; assembly: GCA_013397195.1. Classification (NCBI taxonomy): domain Eukaryota; kingdom Metazoa; phylum Chordata; class Aves; order Passeriformes; family Sylviidae; genus Hylia; species Hylia prasina. The sequence continues at coordinate 352,678 of VYXD01003420.1, read as the reverse complement.
ATGAATTAAGAAAAATCTGTATTGTTCCACAACACAAAATATTCTGTCACCAAGCAGTATGAAGTAATTATTCCCATAATACCTGGTGCTGCTAAGGCTGCACCTACACAATTGTTTCCAGTTTTATATTCCCCAATTTGAAAGGCATAGCCAGGGATGGGCTACCAAGATGGTATTTCTAGGAGAGGAGAAGGAGAAGAAGTGAGCTTGTTCAGTCTAGTGAAAAGAAGCCTAAGTGATGACCTAATAGCAACTTAAGACCTGAAGGTAAGACTGTCGAACCACATTCTTGAGTACACCACAAAATGTAAGAAGAGACTAACACTCTAGCTTGTAGCATGGACAGTTCACATTGGACATTGGCTTGGGGAGGAATCAGTTGGAATGCAGTGAACAAATGCAGCAGTTTTTTCAAAGGTTAAGTGACCTTCCTTACTGAAGGTTTTCCTGAATTAGCTAGACCAGATCACTACATCCAGTGTTGGCAGAAGCCCTGATTTGACGGAGCTGACCTAGTTGACCACTGTCAGTCATGTGAATGTCCACTCCTATGAATGCTTCTGTGAAGCTGTGATTCAGGTTTCAGCTCCTTTTGTTTGCTTTTTTTCTCCCCCAGAGAACTAAGTAGCAATTCTTTTACATAATTCCATAAATCAGTTATTTTCTTTCAGTTAGTGTACTGGGCCTCACTGAAGTGGAATGAACTTTCTTCGTGGCAGCTGATAATGTGTTGTGCTTTGCACTTATTGATAAAACAGAAGGTGAGAGTTACCCATACTGTTAATAGATCCCTTGGGGCAGATTAGAGTGAAACAACACTGAATGAGTGGTGTTTTTAAAAATACACATGTAGGCTTTATTGTACAACCGTTTGGTTGCACAGAAAAACAGGTATATAGCAATTTACAATGTAAGAGCATAAAATTATCACTTAAGAAGATGTATAAGAAAGAGAAGGAAGGGATAAGAGTAGAAAGACCTCACCACCCATAGGCCACAAGAAGAGACTTGTTTGGGACAATTTTGATGTCTGTTGAAGTGATGGTCACCATCTTGGTCAAAGTGAAAATTTCAGACAGGATCACCTGGTGATGGAGGAAATCCCAGTGAAATCCACAGCACACAAAGGCTATTTGGTTTATATTTGCTCAGGGAGGAAAGCTGAGGTACCTTCCTTGGACTGAGGAATTTCAACTGGATGATATAATGTGGATCATGGAACACTTTGGGTGTCTTTGACACCTTCTAAGATACCCCTGGCTCTTACATCAATGAATTTGAGTCCCTTAAGACCCATTATGGCCCATCAGCAGAGATTGATACCTTCAGGCTAGCTGTGAATGTCCCAGTACTTCCCCAAAGGGGGTTTACCACAGCTGAGTCACTTGAGCAAGGACAAGAAACAGTACTTTGCCTGGCAAAGTATTTGCATTTTCCTCTGTCCTGTTCTGGTTCAACACCAGTTGTAACCTGAAGTGTCAGGTGTGCTCTCTCACTGCACCTGGGGGGTTACTTTGCACATTGACAGCTTCTCCCTAATTGTTTGAGCCATCAGCATTCCAATATCTCTTCCAGTGTCACTTCTGGAGTGCCCCCTTTATCTTATTTCAAGTTTCCCTCACAGTCCAAATTCCATTTAGTAGACATATTTGGGGAGATGTGGGTATTGATGGTCATGGATGAACAGCTGGATCTTTGCAGTTTTCTACAATGGGTAAAAGTGCTCCAATGATTTTAGCAATGTTTAAGCCATTGACCATTTCAGTCTCTTACACAGTGCTGGTAAGACATTTTGTCTATTGCTGAGCTGCATTTATGTAGCAAGGAGGTAGGTGATTGGGGAGCTAGGTACATGAAAACAAAAAAGTTTAAAAACTGTTTATAATGAAACTTAGAAAGAAATGTTTTATAGTGGTATACTGGCAATTCTTTTGAACTTTCTGTTCTATGTAATCTGGAAATTAAGTCTTACACACTGGTGCTGGTCTGTAATTGAGAACTGCATCATAAATGTATAAACTGTAATGCTAAAAAATCAAGGTCTTTTCAAAAATAAAATTAAGATATAACAGAATTTAAGAAAAAAATTATTGAGAACTGAGTGAAAAATTACTTTTTATTACCAAAAGGGTATTTTTTTTTTGCTGCTGTGGTTTATATGTAAATATGTATCAAATAAAACTGTCATTTTCATTGCACTGAGAATTAATTGAAGAACTCTCTGGAAAGAAGCCAAGTCAAAATTAGGAGCTAATCATTGGACATTTGAAAAAAACCCCACCAAAACTATTTACATTCTTTCCTTTCAGATTCGCTTTAAAAAGATGAAGTCAAGGACTACTGAAATTACAGACTGCAAAGATTGTACTGAGGTCCACTTAAATGAAGGTTTAAATTTATAGTCTGAGTTTCCATGATACCTCATTTCACTCTCTCAAGGTGCAGTAATTTTATTGGCACTGTAGTCAGATGTAACTAGTACAATGTCAAACAATGTAATTCATAATCCAGTAGATAAATTTAGGAGAAGGCAAGCCAGTATTAACATGTTAAAAGGAAACTCTCATGAAGCTGAAAATTAAATAATAGAACCTGCAATGTTGCCAAAGAAGCTTTTTTGCTTCTTTGATTTGCCTGATACCATCTTCTAAACTAAAATGGTTCATATTTCTTCATTCAAGTCAAAAAAGAAACACTGGTGGCTTGGCCAACATCAGAACTTATTTCAGGTAAGAACTTATAATAGGCAATAATATAGGTAATAGGCAATATTATATAATAGATAATTAATAATAAGAACACCTTTCAGTAGGTGTTCCAGATATTTTTTGTTGATCCATACAAAAACATAATTTATGCTCAGTTTTTTTCTTAAGGGATTTGGGAAGAGTAAAAATTCTGTGGCATTCTGAAACCTTGTTAATGCTGAAGTATTTTAGATTATTTATTTGAATTATTAATTTACAAGCTTATCAAATATTTTCCCTGTGACTTTTGATAGCATTCTTTACAGAGAGTAAGTTAAGAAACAAGTTAAGAAACAAGCAAAAACTGTATTTAAGAGGACCTTTGGTCAGTTGTTCAAAAAGTATAAGAGACTACTTTTGTGGCTAAATGATGTCACTGTTCTTCTCAATTTTCAATTTTTGAATGCATTTTAAATAAAGCCATTTTAATGTTAAAACCCCCCTAATAATGTTAAAATAATTACATGTAAAACAATACAGAAACACTACAGACAGTTAATATACAAGGGGGTGTGTGTGTATGTCTTATTTTTACATGATGTAATAAACATATACATAATCACAGAATCAAAACAACAGAATGCCTGGGGTTGGAAGGGATCTCTGAATAACCTCTGGTCCAAGACTTCTGCTCAAGCAGAGATAACCTGGAACCATTTACACAGGACTGTGCCTAAACAATTTTAAGTAATTCCAAGGATTCTGCCAGTGCTTAGTCACCCTAACAGTATAAAAGTGTTTCCTGATGTTCAGAGGAAACCTTCTGTGTTTCAGTTTCTCCCTATTGACTCTGCTCCTCTGGGCACCACTGAAAAGAGCCCGGATCTCTCCTTTATGCACCTTCTGTTCAGGTATTTATGAACATTAATACAATTTCCCAAAGGCTCCCCTTGTCTGGGATGAGGTGACCCAGCTCTCTCAGCCTTCCCTCATAGGAGAGATCCTCCAGTCTCTTCATTGTCTTGTGAGCCTTCATTGTATTCTCTACAGTATGTTCATGTCTCTCGTACTGAGGAGTCTAGAACTGGACACAGCTCTCCTGGTTTGACCTCACTAGTGCTGAGATGAGGGGAAGAATCACTCTCCTTGACTTACTGACAGTACTTTGTCTAATGGAGCTCCAGATATCACCTGCCTTCTTTGAGGCAAGGCTCCTATTCTGCCAAGCTGCTCTCCAGATGGGTGGCCCACAGATTCTATGAGTTCATGAATGTACATTATACATACACATATGCATGGACATACAAATATACATATGAATTTATTTAATTCTTTTATAGTAAATTGTAGTTGAAGACTACTTTTCTTGGAAGTGAAAACCTATAGTTGTGGAAAGATATATCCATTAAAGTATGATTAGAACTGTTGAAGGTGTCCTCACCTCGTTCCCTGATGACATGTGATATAGTGATTGCCATTTCCACCTCTCAGAGAGCAAAACAGTTCATCCAAATCCTCACTAATTGTTTATAGACAAAAGTCTAATCTTGTCCACAGCTGAAGCTTTAACTTCTGGCCATGAAGGCAAATGGCATAGAAGAGATTATATCTGTGTTACTGAATTCTCCTTATCTTTTTCTCCACCTTTCCCAACACACTATAATTTGTTCTATGTTTGTATCTCCTATTCCCTGACTCAAGCTGTACCATGAAACATTCAATGCAATGCAGCAGCATAGTTGAGCCTCTGCCTATTTTGATTACTTATGATGTAATCACATTTACTAAGGTGAAAAGCTGGTTTCTGCTATTTGTTGGTGCACCGTGTAATGTATCTGTTAATGTTGATGCCACAGCATGAGCCAAGAATGTGTGCAGCTTCTGTTGGGCAAAACATTATTTTTATGGTGTTTTTTAAGAGTGTGAGAAGTTGCTAATGATACCTGAGCTGCAGAAGGAATTTACAAGCAAGAGAAGTTAACACAATACTGAGTACCTGGAACAGCATGACAGTAAAGATGAGGATGTTAGTGTTTTTAAGCAAAGATGTGCATGATGAAAAGAGCACAAATATTTCCTTATAGAAATGCTTATGTTAAAGCTAACTTGTATTCCACCAGTGCAATGGGTTTATAAAGGGTGTTATTTGCATCTGCCTGTAGCAGCAGATCACTGGTTTAACTAGGAAAGTTAAAAAATAGCATAGAGTAAAGCAGAGATATTACTGTCTTTTCCTCTGTAACACTTTTAATAATATCACTTTCACAGGCTTGCAAATCACATCAGTAGGATAATGCATAGTCTTTGAGTATTAAATACACCGTGGCTCAGATCCAGTGAATCTGTTATAGGCATCTAAATTAGATTTCTTGCCCAGGAGCAGAAACAATGCAGTCCTTATAAAGTGAAGTACTTAAATGCCATGTAAGCCACTGGAGAGAGAGTGAATAGATCCACATGAGTTCTCTTCTTATTTATATTGAGATGCTGTAGGTGAACTGTAGGAAGCGCTGAGTCTCTAAATCCCCTTAGAATTCATACATTACATCTGACTGTACATGATCTTAAAAATGTATATGAATTTGCATGTAATTATTGAGTAGAAACCTTTTAAATCTTAGCTTAGATAACTGACATGATCATGTAAACTTGTAAATTCCTTCCACAACTCAGCTGATATTTGACAAAGAAGTATTTCTACTAAAAAAAACCAATTAACCAGGCAGTTGTCAGACAGGTTCATTAAGTTCTGACCTTTTCAACATATATTGAACTAGAGGAAACAACTGAAGGTTCCTTTGCTTAGCAAAACTGGAGGGTATCATTCTATGTCAGTCAGTCTTTAAATTTGCCTTTGTGAGCAGTGTGATTGATAATATAAAATGAGAAACTCTCTGTTCTCTGTCTCCAGTATCACTAAACAAGTGCAGCGGATGAGAACTCACACCTGAGTAGAATTCTAGGCTTTTAAGATTGGTTCCTGCCTACTAGTTTGGGGTAAATTGTAAGAGTGTGTGTAATCTCTGCCAGTCTCTGCCTTTCAATCATTTCTAAATAATTGCATACCAGGAGATTATAACTTGATTCTGAAAAGACTGAAGGCATGATTCAGTTTCTTATTCACCTATGATGTGTGCAGGCTTCTCCACATCAGCTAGGTTCCTAACTTCTCACTATAGGCAATGAAGATCTGGTGCATTTCCCAAAACATAGGAACAAACCTGTATGCTGATTTGAGAAGTTCCAAGGATTATCATACTGCCTGGCTCCAAGTAATTTTTCTAGAAACATTCCCTTATAAATCCAGTACTATATTTATTGGCTCTGCGTGGATTCTTAGACACCCTGTGGCATCTCAGGTACTAAATGCTTGGTTTTGTGCAAGTGGCTTAAGAATCACTCAATTTAAATGCCAGCCTCTATCAAAATAATATAAATTTGGGAATGTGAAGAAATTTGACAATATTTTAAATAAATATTTATGTTAATTTCAAGTAAAGAAAGATAATTCCCTTAAGAATTAATAACTTCCCAGTCCCCAAAAAATGAATTTCTGGCAAGCTTCTATGATGATCTCCATATTCCTGTCTTATCCATGTAATAAAAATTTGGGCTTGAAATATCAGTTATCTGTATAATGACAATTTGTTGGGTATAGCCAGTAGAAACAAGATAAGCTGATATTTTTTTACTTTTCTTGTATAGCTCATACAGCAACGTTAACTTTTTAACTTTTTTATAGAGCTGCTCTGACTGTGGGTGTAGCGTGTCAGCTGATACTTTACCTGAACAATGATATGATACTTAATGCAGTGTGCAAGATACACTCCAAAGGATTTTTTTTTGCCTTTTAGATAGTTCTAAATTTGTCCAAAAGTCCTGTCAGTATGGCTGGGATTTTCTTTTTTTTTTTTTTTTTTTTTTTTTTTTGTAGATAGACGACAGATGAACATTTGTAAATAGTGAAAATGGTAACTGCTCAATACAGTTATGTGTACTGTTTATTTCGAAACATATTTTATTTTCAGTAAAGTTTAGTAAATACCAATAAATATAGTAAAGTTTTAGTAAATGCTTTGAAGCTGTCACAAGGTGACATTCAAATAAAAGAGTATGACAACATAATTCTATAATACTATTTCTTTATCCAACACTCCGGGAACTTATCTGATTTTTATTCAGTTTTTCATGATATACTGAACATATGTTTTGCTACTAAATATTTGGGGGTAAATTTATTTAATGGAAGACTGGATTGTCACTAATTAAATATAGAAAAATACTATACTTCTGTTGTTTATACTCTGCATTTTATGTGAAACATTTAGGAGAATGTATGTTTCATACTTGTCCCCACTAGACTGTATAGACTGTGTTCATGTGAAAACACACATTTATGGATAAATTAGATTATATTAACTGTCAAATCAATTAGAAGCTCTGGTCATATAAATAAGAGCATATCTTTCTTTGACCTTTGAAATAGCAGCATACTAAAATGAGTTACATTCATAATACAGTTACATTCATAATACAGTTACATTCACATAAAATGATGTCTTCAGTTTTGAGAAGACATTTTTTGCCTGTTGTTTATGTTTAAATGGTCATATGATCTGTAGTCATTTTTTGGCAGATTTATATCTTTTTCTGTCTTACTGTCTGTCAGATTGATAATCATATTCTTATGGGTTGACCCTGTCTGGAAGCCACTCTACCCTCCTCTCCATAAATGGACAGGGGAGAGGAAGTGTTAAAATCTCATGAACCGAGACAAGTTTTACTGCTAGTTGTTTATGCTCCACAAATCATGCCTCCAGAGGTCTTTTAAACATAACTTATTGAACAGAGATATAGGACAGAGATCAGTTGGTGCTGTCAGCAATTGTGAACAACAGGTAGTTTTAAAAGCAAAAGCCATAACTGCTGTTGATGTCATTGAAATCTATCACTCTTAAGGAAAGTAGGAAGGAAAAAGGGAGGGCTAAAAAATGGGTTGCACTTACCCTCCATAATGTTAAGTCCCTGTCTAGTTTGTAGTCTAGAGCTGTTATCTGCATTCTCCCTTGTTCCTTAGATTGATTCAGCATAATAGACAAACACAAAATAAGACACATTTTCTTTTCTAATTTTTCAGTCATCAACATTTCAGAGATTGTGTATGTCTTAAAAGAATTCTTCATATTCAACATTCTAACATTTAAACATAAAATACACTGTCTGGAAAAGATGCTTAAATACACTCCCCCCCTCTGTGATGTTTTCTTACCCATCTTTTTTGCCTACTTCTAAGACTGAAGGTCGTATTTGAATCAGGGGAACATTATTTATGGGGAAAAAAATGCTTGTTTATGTTCCACTTCTCTGTACTTATTCTCATATTAGAATTTTATGAAAATTACATCAATTTTAGTAGGCTACAGCTAACTGTAGTTAAAAGGTAAAAGAAATAAAAAGCCAGTAATTTTCAATATGGGCGGTTAGTTGTTATTGACTGAATAATGTTTGTATTCCATTTGTTAGCATCTGTCATGCCTTTACCTAATCTCCTATATATCACATTCTGAGGAAAAAAAAAATAAAGAATTTGATTCAGAAGAACTTCAAATAAAGACATCTGTCTTCAAACAAAAGGACACCAGCCGACCTTTTTCTTGCTTCTAGTGTTAGGGTATTTTTTATATTTTCTCCTTTTTTTTAATGCTAGTGGGGTTTTACTAAGTTTTTCTTTCAATTCCTTTTAAATGAAATTTGACCTTTTGAATGCAATTTGCCATTTTCTTATTTCTTATGTGGTATTTTGATACTATGGCAAAATATACATAGCTCTCAGAATTATGAACTTTTTTTAGGAATGAGTAGAGAAGAAAAAGTAAAAGGTACTCTACAAGATATTGAACTTGCTTAAGTTTATCTAGAAATTTAATATTTACTTTAAGAAGCAATTTATCTTGAAATAAAGATATTTTTCTTTATTTTCTGAAGAGTGAGCCTACCATGATGAACTAAAATGTAGATCTGTGCATCAGTAGAATTGTGTAGTAAGCCTGCATCTTAGATTTTGCCCTCCTTATTTCAGCCTCTCTGTAAAATACATAGATTGATAAAGTTGTTGTTAAAAGATGTCACTGGAGGCAGAAGTTGGGTGTGAGAGTTTAAAACAATTTCTCTGTTCCTAAACTCAATAACATTTGAATCAATAATACATCTGGTTGATAAGTCAATTGGTCAAATTAGTACCAGTTTCAAAGACAGACCTGATTGTACAAGGAATTCAACAAAAGTCAGTATGTGTGCCAAAAAACGTGAGCATGTTTAAAAATTAAGTTAAAATTTTAACAGTGATAATATGGGTTTACCTATAGAAGATAATACTGAAGATTATAATTAATGGGTTTGTTAAATCATAATCTTTGGAGAAGAGTTAATGTTGTGAAAGTGATTTCAATACCATAGTTTTATTGCCATAGATTCTACCAATGCATATTCCAATTCCATTTATTCAAGAGGAAGGGAGGAAAAAGTCAGTTTCTTCATCCTGTATCAAATGTACACCCTCAGGGAATGTGTGTGTACATGGCTGATTGTTTCTCTAATAAGCTCTTTAGGGTAATCTAATGATAAGTTAAGGAAAACAAACTTCAACTATGTTATATTCATTTTTTGGTTTGGATTTTATACTCTCATGTTGGGGAGGAATAGCGAGGACTTGGTTATAACTGAAGGGTAGAAAGCCAGTTTAAAATCTCTTGTAAATATGAAATAATTTTTAATGTGTTGGGGAAAAGGAATTACAAATCAATTAAATACTGCACACATTTCCTCTGCCAGTGACTATGGTCATCAAAAATGCAAGCTTAGTAGATGTCAGAATTCAAATAGCAGACAGAAAACACAATTAGGTTTTTTTTTCCAGAATTGCAGTCTGAGACTAATCACTATTACTGCTATGTGATTGATCTTTTTGCATTACATTATCACCTGCGTGCGTGCAGAGATCACAGACTTGCAGTCAGACTGATGAAAGTCTGTGGTGTCTAAGCAGTAAATCCTAATGTAGATTATTAATAATAGAAATGATTAGCCATATGTTTCAAGGAAGAACTGGTCTAGAGTATCTTTTAAGTTTGCTGCATCTTATTGCTGAGGAGAAAATAATCTTTGTCTGAGAATACAGAAATCTGAGGGATTTAGTATAGTCTTTATTCCTGAGTTGGTTGAGCAGCTGGCTTGACTAAGACATCATGAATAATTTAGTCCATAAGCAACACAAATATTGAATTTCATATACTGAATATTTGTCTTACTACAGAAAAATGCCTGGAAATCTCTGAGCTAAAAAAACCTTTACTGAAATCATTAATTAAACATGAATAAGAAAAAAAGAATTTTAAACAGATCCAGAATGTTAAATGATCTGAAAAAGGATGGTAGAAAACAAAAGGAGACATGCTAAATTTGACGTATTATTAATTGCAGATACTTTTCATTATTTTATTTTTAAGACAAAACATTGAAATTATTGTTTTAAAAGCTAGCAAAACCTCAAATAAAAAATTAGAAATAGGATTTAAAAAAAATCAATGTAAAGTTCCTGATTACCAGTCAAGTGAGTAAAGCAGATGATTATGTTGGATTTAGCTCAATACCTACAAGTTCTAGCAAAACAAAAAGGTTTTTTAGTAATATTGGAACGGTTCATATGAATAAAATGGGATTTAGAAATGGAGTTGAAACTTCAGATACATACAGATTCAGTATGAGACCTTGTATTCTCTATGTTTAGAAATTCCAAAAAAAGTTAACAACTTTTATAGTTTTCTCATTGTTTAAGACCTAAAGGGGAAATGGAGGGAATGTTTAACTATTTTAATTTTCTTTATATAAAATCTACTTGCAAATCAGGATCTGTATAATAAATGACACTATTGATAATACCTCAGAGTGCAAGAATTGGCAAAAAATAAATTTTATGACTGCAGTGCATTTTACTTTCTAGATATAGTAATTTAAAAAAAAAGAGTTAAGTGATAAACATTTGCAGTAAATTCACAATCTTACGATTCTTGATGGTGTACATTCTGTTTTGAAAAACCAAAGGGTTTTTGTGTACACAATTGTCACAATTTTTAAACTAATCCATAATTTCTGGTGTCTTTTTATAATGACTATTCAAAATTTTAGTACGAATTTTAAAGGATTTAAAATTTATTCTTGTTCTCTGTCTTAAACCTTGTAATAATGTATGCTTAATAGTTGCAAATATTTTCTCACATAAACAGTGCAAACACGCTGCTCTTCTCATTCCTGTTCTCTTAGGATTTTTTCATGAATACTTAATTTAGTATGTATAAAAATAAGATTGACTGTATATTTTTCCTTATTTGAAAATATTACTGATGATTGAAATATCTTGCTGATTTTACTTTTTTAAACATTATTTTTCTTAATGGTTAAGAATATTACTACTGGACACCACTTAAATGTCTAACGTAAGCATGTAAATTAATACTTTGCATTGTCAGGAAAGCCATAATGATCTGTTACTAAAATCTGTTCAAGAATAAATGTTAAGCAGAATATTTACTTAATATTGAAATAGCAAAAATTAAAGCAATATTGAAAGAAGCAAACCATACTTTAATTCTATTCCCCAGTACCTGTGATTAATTTCATAATTATCTTTCATTTTTTCCTTGAGCAAAGGAAGAAAGTTAATTTAGAACTAATCCATAGTATTGGATAATTTTGGATTCAGATATAATTTCATCCACTTTTACAGGGAGGTCAGCAGATTCACACAAATAGTATGTAGTTTGGATGCAATATGCAGTATGGATGTTTAAGACTGGAAAAGCTGGTGGTGTGGTTTAACCCCAGCCGGCAAATCAGCCTCACACAGCTGTTTGCTCACCCCCCACTCATGGTGGGATGGGGAAGAAAATCAGAGAAGTAAAAAGGAGTAAACTCATGGTTTGAGATAAAGACAGCTTAATAATTGAAGGAAAAGCCTGGTGATGAGCAGTGCAAGGAATTTTACACCAAGCAGGTGTTCAGCCATCTCCAGGAAAGCAGGTCTGCATTACATGTAACAGTGGTTTGGAAAGACAGACATGATCATTCCCAATGTCCCATCATTCTTCCTTCTTCCCCTGGATTTTTATGCTGAGCCAGAAACACCTTATGATCTGGAATATCCCTTTGGTCAGTAGGAGTCAGCTGTCTGAGCTGTGTCACCTCCCAATCTCTTGTGCATGGCATGGGGTGAGAGGCAGAAAAGGCCTTCATCCTGGGTAAGGCCTGCTCAGCAGTAGCGAAAACATGCTTATGTTATCAAAAGTGTTTTCAGCACAAATCTAAAACACAGCCCCATACCAGCTATGAAGAAATAGAACTAGAACCCAGCAAACTGGTAAGAAAATGTGCTCTAATTTTTCAACTGAAATGGCAGAAACAAGGAGATCTGTTCCGGTGTCTCACGATGAAACAAAAAGCCCCAAAAAATTAAATTATTTAGATCACTATTTGCCTATCCCATAAGTTCAAAGGTTTTTAACAAAGGAGTTTAAATACATTAAACAATAGTCATTCTACCAAGGGAAGTGCTATCCAACAGAAGTGGCTTAGAGTTTATACCTTCTGTAAAAAAAGAAGTAACACTTCTTGGGGGAGGTGGTTTTTTTTTTCTTTCATATTTGCAGTGAAACATAAATAGCCTGACTGATATTTCTTACAAGGGGTATATTTATATAAATTTCTAATCAGAAAAACAATTAATTAAAATTTGCAGTTTCAATAGTATTACAGGCATTTCTTTTAATTCTCTTATAGTCAGAAAATACAAAATTTCAAACAATTTATTCCTTTAGCCACATTAATCAGTAGAAATACTTGTATTATATGGCAATATTTTGATGTAGGAATCATGACCCCTGCCAGCTTTGGACTGATAAAAAATTCTTCTAATTGGAGTTTGTCCATAGAAACACAGCATTTCTTAACATCTAAAGCAGCTTGAGCATGGTAAGACTGTGAAAGTATACTGAGAACTATTTTTGTAGAAAGTTTCAAAGCAGTATATTTATTCTTGCCAGAAACTCATAGGAACCTTTTATTTGCTTTTCATTTTAATCTGTACAAAGAACAATCATGACCTTACATTTCAGAAGTCTATCCATTCCTGGTAGCAGCATTACTCTGATCATCAACAATAACCAGCCGTAACAAATCTGTACATGGAAGAAAACTCTTAAAATGACAATGATGGCTAATCAAAGTTCTTTCTTGAAAAACATTCAAAATGCAAACTTTAGGTCATTAATTCTTCAGATTTTTTGTTTCATATGGTAATGTGATTGTCTGACTCAAGGTTGTCAAGTGACTTGGGATATATTTTGGATCAAGGAAGAGACTTGTGGTCTTTTTTAAATGAAATGTGTCATGAAAATCCACAATTCATTTATTCACAATGCGTTTAAAGGTCTTTTAACTTTCTGTTCCTCTGTTATAATTATTAATACTATTAAGATAATTCTAATCCTCTGTTCTGTATGACATTGGCATGTAAGTTTCTAAGGGCACAGAACTTTTTAGGGCTTTTCAGAGGGAGAATGGATATAGATACTGGGATAATTTTTAGAGAACTGGAAGTTGCTTTCTGCCTGTGAAAAAATTAATGTGTTTGGGTATGAAATTTAATCCTAGTCAGTGGTGTACAGAATAATTACATGTTGTTAAGGATTATTCAAGATTCTAAATCATAATAAACACTTATGGGCAGGTACAGACCACATAATGCATAATTTGTAATGATGCTGACCCTCTTGGAAACATCTATCTCTTGGAGTACAGATTAAAACTAAGCATGTGCTTGGTATTTAATTTTGGCATGCACAGATTACTTTCTTTGTTCACTTTTATAGCCCTGATATCTGTCCTGGAGGAAATGCCCATGTTTTTTCTTTTTAGTGGTAGGAATCCAGTGGTATTTCATCATCTCCCCTTTTGGATATTACTGTCTGAGGCACATATCAAGGTGGAATCTGAGATTAGTTCATCCTGACTGAGTGAATATTGTCACACCTTGCACTTTTCACAAGATAGAAAGCTCTATCTAAATAACCAGGGGGTATTCAGTGCCTCCTCAGAAGTATAAAGTCACTATGAAATCTTTGGTGAGGCAGTTCTTTGCTTCTTCCTTTGCCTTGGAGTAACTTCCAAGAGTGGAGTAAAGGAAAGAAGTGGTCTTTTTCTTTCCAGGTAGGTGGTATTCCCTTATTCGCTAGCAGTGGCTGAGTTTCATCCTGGATGACACAGGGTAGCAATGGACCAGTTCCATCTCTCAGATGATCGTCTATTAGAATATGTGCGACTTTGCTTAAGGTCATTCAAATCAAATATTAAGATCCCCACAACCATAGCTGCAAATCACTGGGATAGCAGACAGGCTGGGAGACATCTGTCAGGAAGCAACAAATGCAGAGCTGCTCATCAAGGAAGGAAGGAAGGAAGTAGGGAGCTGAGGGTAAGAGCAAGGCAGGCGGCAGTCGGTGCAGCCTTGTGGTGCACCCACAGTCGGTCACTGAATCAGTACCCAACTACTCCTTTCTTTTTCATTAGGCCTGACTTTCCTTTTGGCAGTACTTGAGTGCTTTACACTCCAGATCTCAAATGTGCTTCACCGACTTGAAACATGCCTGCTCTCTGCAGCGTGGTGCTGAAAGTCATCTGAAAGTACATCTAAGAAAGGAATTTTTAGGGGGTTTAACTAGGAATAATGAGAAACATGATGTCACAAAGTGACAAAAAATTCTCAGGATAATGCTAGTCTGAGAAGTTCTAGCAGTGGTAAAGTTAACTATGCTGGCATGGCACTATATTCTAGTCTTTTGAGAAGCTACAGCTCTGTGAATTTCCACGTTACAAAGACCGGCAATATTCATTTAATATTAGATACAGTTCTTTCTTAATGAAGTATGTCATAGACATGGAAGAGCAAGCTGAACATAATACAGTTTCCAGGGAAATATCCTTATTAACTGAATTTCCTGATCAAGTGCATCCTGATTTAATAAAAGTATATTGATTGTTTTGACAAAATCAGGAAAGATAACTGTGGAGCAGAAAAACTTTGAAGCAGATTAGTGAAATCTAGACAACGTGAGACAGCTTTATATAACTTCTGGTTTCTAAATAGTAATTTCAGTTTAAATTAGTTTTTTGTTATTCATATCTTCTAGCCTTAGGAGATTCAGAAATACAGTGTTTATCATAAGGTAGCCCATGTTCTAAAAAAATTAATAGAAGGAATGAATAATTTGTTTTTTTAAGGGATATGAACAAATGTTTCTGTTCACTTTAAAAATTTATTTATATTTTTTCATTTTTTTCTCCATTTTCTATTAATTTTTAAGGTGAATTTCTAACTTGAAAGAAAAAGAGATTCAGCTTTTATTTGTGGTTGGTGAATTAAGCTTCTGAATTTTGGGACAGAACAGTGTTCATGGATTATTTCTTCTTTATTTGAAACACCTGGCAACTCAGTTGAAGGATTTCAAAGCTAAATATTTGCTTTAAGAGCCTAAGCATTTCTGGGTAAAGGAGTAGAGGTCTAAAAAGAAATCACCAATATTATTGTTGGACTTTGATCCTTACTGATATAATAAGCTTGCCATAAAAACCTTTTTCATCAATTTCATTAATTCCATTAAGCATTAGAAAATCTATGTAACTTAATATTACCTCAAACTTGTGCAGAGAAAACTGGTAATTTGATTTCTTAGCTCTCCTGTGCCTGTATTCTGTTTAGTTAATGCTGACAGAGTACTCTGTTTAGTTCTGTAGTCCTGAATGTATGTTAAATCATTTTGCAACCCTCCTGTCTAAAATCTGGACATGATTTGTCTTCAGATCTTTGATCTTCTAGTCTAGAGTGCTGTGTGCTGAACACTGTAAAGGAAAAAAATCACAAAAAGAATATATGAAAAATCTTGGGATTATAAAAATTAACTAGTGTTATGAAATATCCCTAGTACCTCTGTTTATAAGCATACTTTAAATATTCTTATTTAGTAACATTAATTGAATAATAACCACAACAGGCACACACAAATACACAAAAACCTGAACCATAGAATCATAGAATCATAGAATCATAGAATCATAGAATCATAGAATCATAGAATCATAGAGTGGTTTGGGTTCTCAGGAACCTTGAATATCATCTCGTTCCAACCTCCCTGCCAAAGGCAGGTGCACCTTCCACTAGATCAGGTAGCTCAAAGCCCCATTCAGCCTGGCCTTGAACACCTCCAGGGGTGGGGCATTCACAGTTTCTCTGAACAACCTGTTCCAGTGCCTCACCACCCTCATAGTAAAAAAAAAAAAAATTCCTTATATCTAATTTAAACCTACTGTCTTTCAATTTGAAACCATTCCCCCTAGTTGTATCACTGCATACTCTCGAAAATAGTCTTGTCCCATCATTCCTGTAAATTCCCTTGAGGTACTGGAAAGCTGTAATTAGGTCACTCCAAAGCCTTCTCTTTTCCGGGCTGAACAATCCCAATTCTCTTAGTCTTTCCTCATAGGAGAGCTGATCCATTCCTCTAATCATCTTGGTGTCCCTCCTCTGGACTCTCTCCAACAGGTCCATGTCCTTCCTGTGCTGGGACCCCAGAGCTGGGTGCAGCCCTGCAGGTGGGGTCTCAGCAGGGCAGAGCAGAGGGGCAGAATCCCCTCCCTGGCCCTGCTGCCCACCCTGCTTTGGATGCAGCCCAGGACACGTTTGGCTCTCTGGGCTGGGAGTGCCCATGGCTGGGCCATGTCCAACCTCTCACCCAGCAGCACCCCCAAGCCCTTCTCAGCAGGGCTGGTCTTGATCTGTTCATCCCCCAGCCTGTTGATACTGAGGGCTGTAACATGTATTGCTTTTCTTTCAACCATAGATTAATTTCATGACTGATGCCTAAAATCAGAAGCAGGCAACAACTGTCTACATGTGCCAGCTGTTAATATTTTATATGTCACATAAAATGCATTATCTGCCAAAGGCTGACAGATTGACAAAGGACATTCAAGCTTCTTCTGCAGCCATTGAAGTCGAGATGAAATAGCTGAGAGTTCTTAAGAGGAATCTAGCTTCCTGTCATTAGGCAATTGCAAAACAATTTGCATATGTTTGCATATATATGTCTGTGGGAAGACATCCTCAGACTCCAGGAATTAAATTCTCCTGCTTCCTGGCCTTTAGCTGCTTCTCTGAATATTATTTGATCTCCCAGATAGATGTTCTATGACATCTAGAAATTTACCACACTGTACAGATATGCTGTTATATGCAACTAAATCTTGCTCTAATTTGAATGCCTTAGGTTATCTGAGATACCTACATGAGTCTGGTAGATATGGCACAAAATCTGCATGAGTGTTGCACTCTTCTGACCTGACATCAGTGAGATCACAGAATCAAAGAATCATTCAGGTGGAAGTAGACGTCAGGAGTTCTATAGTCCAGCTCCTGCACAGAGCTAGGTCTGTTGTGAGGTTAACCCAGATTGCATAATTCAATGATATCTTGAAAACTTACATGGTAATTTACAACATCAGAAAAGCTGGTAGATATGTATCTACAGGCAAATGTATCAAACACAACAACTTGCAACCTTCTTCTTTGGAAACATAATAGAATATTCTTTTACCTGTATGCACGGAGTACCGTTGGTTTTGGGGTGGGACATAATTTCCGTTTGGTTTTAAAAATAACAGATGTTCCTGCAAAGAGATGCCTCCTGGGTTCTTTCAGTGTTGTGCTAGAAACCGTAAAAAATAAATCAGCCTAAAAGAGAATGGAAAATATTTAGTTTTCTTCAAAGTCTTCAGCAAAAGGTAAGTAAGATTTTAGTCTTAAGGGCTGGTGAAACACCGGCCTTAAGATCCTTAAAAATCAATTAACTATTTAATTTTCTCTCTGTGTTCCAAGAAAAAATACCCCTGCAAACTGCATGTTCTAGAACGAAGAAATATACTTGTGACATCCATTTGTCTCTCATTTCATGGTATTGCTTTTCTAGGGATTTCTAGAATTTTTTATTCACTTATTGTCATTCACAGATATTGGCTGACCTGGAAAACCATGCACTTTTTAAGGATGACCTAGAATGCCAGAAGCTTATTCTGGAAGCCATGAAATATCACCTTTTACCAGAAAGAAGAACTCTCATGCAAAGTCCAAGAACTAAGCCTAGAAAATCTACAGTTGGAACACTTTATGCTGTTGGAGGAATGGATAACAACAAAGGTATTATAGGATATTTGTTGTTTTTGAGTTACACTTCACATTTTCTTTATCAGAAAATGGTGAAATAACTTTCTATTCCAAGATTGGTGGGGGGATATCTAAATCAGTCAAGAAATGTTGCCAAGATTTTGGTCTCATGAAAATCTACTGATAAATATTTAAGGAAAAGCATAATACAGTTAGTGAATAGAAACTGAGTTTTGAGTTCATTCTTTGTTCAAAATTATTATAATTTTCAGAAAGAAATTTAACAAAAAAAATTAGAATGATAGTAATATACCTTTGTTATAGATTCTAGAATTTGTTTTTCCTTTATAAATCTAATATTCTCTCAGTTTTCTTCAACCTATGATAAAAGGCAGTTTGATATGCAATGTATTCAATCTTTAAGTAATTGTCTAAAATATTATGGATGATTCATGGGTCTTCCAATGCAGAATTTTTTAAGTCTTTTAAAGAAAAAAAGATAACTATATTCAACTAGATTGCTAGTTTGTCAACAGACAAAGGAAGGTAGAATTACCCCCATTTTTCCTGTGAAGTAGGAAGAAGTGGAAATTTTATTAAAGCATTTAGTTGTTATGTGTTTGGAATACGAGTCGTGATGGTAGGTTGTGCTTTCATTTCTGGTAAGTTTAAACCACTGATTTCTTGAATAGAATGAAACAAAATATTTGAACTAAAAGCTAGCTATATTACAAGCTTATATACTCAAAAAGGATTTTTTTTTTGTGATATTTACTAACAATTCCATAGCATTTAAATTTTCATGTCCATATTTAGACTGAAGACTATACCTTCAGAAACACTAGTTCTAATATAAAATAAACTGTACTTTTAAAAAGTATAGTATAGAATTATATCTTCAGTATTTC
The DNA here is from genome assembly GCA_013397195.1 of Hylia prasina. Lineage (NCBI taxonomy): Eukaryota > Metazoa > Chordata > Aves > Passeriformes > Sylviidae > Hylia > Hylia prasina. The sequence continues at coordinate 333,818 of VYXD01003420.1, read as the reverse complement.
ACAACTCTGTGTCTAGGTGCTGTTATTGCAGTTGTTTCACTAAATAGCTATGGCAATATTTTTTGCAAAATGCCATGGCATGTTTTTCCTATGAAGTTATACCAGTGATTAGAATGTATGACATCTGTGCCTGTGTGAAAAATAAATGGGAGGCATCAAGAGAAGTATGACAAGCAAGTTGAGGCAGCTTCATGCTAATGGAATGAAGCTGTGTCAGGGGAGGTTTAGATCAGATATCAGGAAAAGCTTCTTCACCCAGAGGATGAATGGGCACTGGAAGAGGTCCCCGGAGAAATGATCACAGCATAGTCTGTCTGAGTTCAAGCAGTGTTGACAGTGCTCTCAGGCACATGGTGTTACTCTTGGGAATGGTGCTGTGCAAGGCCAGGAGTTGAACTGGATGATCATTGTGGTTCCCTTCCAACTCAGCATATTCTGTGATTCTGTGACTCTGTGATTCTGCCCTTCGACCCGGCTTTCTTGAGGTCCCACATGGAGTACTGCATCCACCACTGGGATCGTATAATGACACGGAGCTTCTGGAGCGAGTCTAGAGGAGGACCATAAAGTTGATCTGAGCACCTCTCCCATGAAGGCAGGCTGAGAGAGCTGGGACTGTTCAGCACAGAGAAAAAAAAAGGTCCAGGGAGACCCTGATAATAATTCACCTTCCAATACCTAAAGGGGGCAACAGGAAAGCTGAAGACAGAGTTTTTACAAGGGTGTGTCATCATAGGACAAGGGGCAATGACTTCAAACTGAGGTCATAGGTTTAGATCAGATATTAGGAGGTAATTCATTACTGGGGGTAGTACTGAGACACTGGCGCATGTTGCCCAGAGTTGACCCATGCCTGGAAATGTTCAAGGCCTAGCTGGATAAGGCTTTGAGCAATTTGGTCTAGTGAAAGGTATCCTGTATCAGGGCTCAGGGATTGAAACTAGATCTTTTGAAGGTGCCTTCAAACCCAAACCGTTCAATGACTCTATGAAAATAATAAATTGTTGATGAAAGAACCAATGCATATATATATTCTTAAAGTAGCTGCAGATTATTTTTGTCCTTTTACCATTTATAAACAATTGTGTAGCTAAATATTAGGCATGGATGTGCACAGAACATTGTCTTTGGATGATAAAATACAAATTTCCTCTTGCTTATGACAATTTACAATAAACACAAGCATTCAGGTAGGAAATGACCCCATAATAAACCCAATTTGGGTGCAGCTGTATTTGTTCTCATTTACTATTAATATCTGTTCCTCAATAAAAAATACAGAAATATTTAGGACAGCACAAGGCCCAGCACCCATTACCACATCAACACACAGCCTATTTTGCAGATTCAGGTCAGGCAGAAGCAGTTCATTTCTGTAGCAGCAGGAGAAAACACAGAACAACAGAGGTTCAGCCCTCTGTTGATGCAATCTCTGACTGAAAACTACCAGGAGTTTTATGCATTTACAGCAGAGAATAACTGCTTTGAGAATGGGCTTGGTATGGCAGAGGAGCATCTGCGTAGCAGGAGCCTGTGTTACAGCTGATACAATATGTATTCCCAGTAACCCAGGCTCTGCAGCTGTGCTGTCTCAGCTTGCATCTGTTCAGCTCATCCCTCTTGTGATCCTGCTGTGTTCTTGTCTAGCTTTTATGCCCAGTGAGTCTTGTTTCCACACGTCCATTCAGGAGACCTGAGTGCTATTTTCCTGCTTTGGAGAGTCACTGAGTTTATAAAGCAAGCCTGGGCTGGGAGATGAGGTTGATACTGTATTATCTCTCCTCAATAAATAATAATTTATTTTTCCCCCCACAACTTTCTTCACTGGAAGACTTATATGGATGGTTGCAATTCACAATGATGTATTTTTAATACTTCCTGATGTTTGCTACCAAATGTGAAACCATTGCAAATAATTGGATGAGCTAGACAAATTAGCAATTTATTAACTAGCGTATAAAACTGTGGCGAAGTGCAAATATTATGAAAGCATTTGAAGGTTATATGGCTCATCACATAAAAAATAGCCTAACATGCTAAGTTTGTTTTGAAATCTCTTGTTTAATTATTTTTCTTTCCATAAAAATGAAGTGATTATTAAACTCCAGCAGACAGCAACTGGAATTTTGCCTGATGTGAGAAATTAATGCAGCATAGTACTAAATAGATAGAGAGGAAAGTATCAGTTAGATAAATTTGTAATTTTAATTTCCTAAACAAACTAAAAGAATTTAAATCTCTGTTTCCACACACCTTTGCTTATTTATTAATTTAATTTTAAAGGCACATATAAGAAATACATTTTCTCAGTGTGTCTGCTTTAATGGAATGGGATGCATTAATAGATTGTGGGTATGTGCTGCTGACAATGTTCCATTCACTTTGCTCATTAATATCATCACACTGACTTCTCTAATTTGGATTAGCAGTATTTAATCATCTAAGAGTACACAGAAGTCCACATATAGAGGAGGATGATAGATTGAAATAAATGAGTAATTGCAAGAAGTGGACATACAACATTTTTTAGGAATGATTAAGCACAGACTTCCTGCAGCCGTCCTGGAATCCCAAATATAGAGAAGAAGCCTAGTGGTAGAACATCATGTATAGGGTCTACTTTAGATGGTGCTATGAAAAATTATGAGCAGGAAAATATACAGCAAGTGGAGATTGGTATCAATAATCAAACAGTGTTGTAGTGATGTCAGAATGCTGTTTACTTTCTCCTGACATGTTCCAGCCTGTCTCAGTAGGTACCAGCTAGAATAATACGGGACAAGGAGAACTTGCAGAAAAAGAAAACAAAGGTGTTAGAGTAACTATGATCCAAAACCAGTGATACATATAACTTTTGAAATAATCCTAGACTAGTTCCTCAAAGTTCTAGACTAGTTATCTGTTTACTGAATCCCAGTCTTTAGGAAAATACAAGAGCAAAAGAAATGAAAAGTTGCATGAGCAAGAAATTCTTGCATAAAAATGTGGCAGGTCATTTTAAAAAGTGATGGAATGGTCAATTTACCGAAATACTTATATTAAATATGTGTTTTTCATTAATCTTATGACTAGATATAAAACCTGCTGCAAACAGTACCTTGGTGGTAAACTGGTAAGGTTCATCATTAGTCTTTATCAAATAATAATAAAACTTCTTTTATTTTTGTATAGGTACTTTTTAGAAAGATCTCTATTATTGCCACAGATATATTTTAAAAAAATAACCTTTTAAAATATCAAATTGAGGCCTCCATTTATTCTCTCTTATACACCCATGTTATATATTTTTCCTTTTCTTTAATGTATTTTAAATCATTACAATAATCCTTTTTCCTTTATAAATATGGTTTCTCAAATGTGGTTTATTACATATGTATACTTATATATATGCTTATATATAGAATTATTTCACAGGAATGTTATCTAGCATAGCTACATGAAGTTACTCTTTTTCTAGTGAATTTTGGAGATGTCTTTGTTTTTCTGGGCTTTTTAATACATGGGGTTTTTTGTGGGTTTTTGGTGGTTTTTTTGATTTGTTGTTTTTTTTTTTTCCCCCATTTTGTTTCTAGCAAGATATTTCTCAAAACAGATTTCATTTAAACTTTGTTTTTTTAAATTTTATATTTTTCATTCTCATATAAGCATAATTTTTAAATGCTGAAAGAAGTATTCAAAAACCTATTGTAAGTACTGTCAAAAAAGGGCAAAAATAGGGAAAGATCATGTTTTCCCTCAGATAATTATTCTAGCCTCTTGAGATATATGTCTGAGTTGTCTGTGACTTGAATCTGCCTCCTTCCTCTTCAGTATAGTGGGAATTTGTTAAAAATTAAAAAAAAAAATCAAAGAAAAAGTTAAATCTATCAAGTTTGTTACATGGCATTTTGTAAATTTTAAAAATTGCTTTTTTTTTTCCAGTCTTCACATGCATAGAACATTTGACAGCATACATTTGATGCACAAAACTAGCTTGAGTAAACATCCTCATCTTATTTGTATTTTCATTAGAAATATGCAATGTACAGTAACTGTGTTTAATTTTCAGAATATGGGTGTTTAAAGTCCTGTATTTGTATAATACACAAACAGAAAAATCTACTTAAGAAGACAGAGTATTTTCCATTAAAATAAAGTCCAAACATTTATTACTGAATATTTCTCCCTGATGTGCTTTTTGAAAAGTTTCATATAAGTATGCATACTTTGTAAGTATATTTCTGTATGTGTATATATCAGCCTTGGTCTGACTCCAGGAGCAGCACCTGTCAAGCAGGAACATAAACAAACATGCTGTTGTTACCCATTGCATAAATAGAGGTTCAGAAAAGAACTGAGAAGGGAGAACTCGATGGTCCTTCTTGCAATCCTACTCTTTTTATAGATAACATCACATAGATGTCATTACCACTCCTCTGTTTGAGTTTCTTCTGGCTTTGGTGCTAATTTTTCACTGGTTTTCCATGAGGACATTTGTTATCTGAAAAATCATGTAGTCATAGCCTTAAAATACTTCAGGAGGAAACTAAGTCAAAATAAATCATACCTCTGACATTCCAAGCAGCTGTCTGTATAGCACTTTTTATTTAGATACCCACAGTTTTTCTCTGAAGTCTTGGCTGCTCTATTTAAGTGGCAGTTCTATCTCAGCCAAACAACTGCAGTGTTTTCAAGTACCAGAAGTGAGTAATTTTTCTGAGATAGATGTGAAGAAGTTGTGAAGGGTACTGGGGTAGTTTAGACTGCAGAAAAGCAGGCTCTGGAGAGATGTTATCTCTGTACCACTACCTGAAAGAAGGTTGTAGCAAGGTGGGAGTTGGTGTCTTTTCCCTAGTAAGAAGCAATACAAGAGAAAATTACTCCAAATTTCACAAGGGGAGGCTTTGATTGGATATTAGGAATTTTTTTTCCACTGAAAGGTTGTCAAGCATTGTAACAGGCTGCCCAGGGAAGTGGTTGAGTCTCCATCCCTGGAGGTATTTGAAAGATGTGTAGATTCAGCACAGAGGGACATGGTTTAGTGGTTGCCTCAGCATTGCTGGGTTAAGGGTTGGCAATCTTTTCCAACCAAAATGAATCTATGGTTTTGTGTTTACTCGGTTCCATGTAATATATTTCACTATTCTTGTAATTTCTGGAATTCATTTTTTTTAATTGACACATTTAAAGGGGCTTTTTTTAACATAAAAATGTTTGTTGCATTAATCCAGTGTTTTCTCAGACATTCTCTAGCTAGCAGTGAAAGACATTGGAAATGGAAAACAATTTACCTTGAATCTAAAATGCACTAATAAACAAGTAACAGTCCATTAGCTTTAGGTTAGCATTGTACCAATGACCAACTCTCTTTTCCTTTTTCATGCTTTCTGGAAGACACAACAGGAAAATAATAATGTATATAAGCAGGAACCACAACACAGAGAAATATACTATTGTTGGAGTAATCAAGATTGTATAGTAATATTATCACGGTGGGTTTTCTTGAGAAAATTAGAATACCAGAGTAAGTGGCAGGCATAGTATGCAGAATGCATAAGTAAAATTTTCAGTGCCTGCGTTGCAAATATGCATTGAAACATACTTTTCCTTATAGGTTCCTTAAACAGCAAACAAAAAAAGTAAGTCAGCTGTTAAAAAAAAAA